>CM042407.1:29310244-29607744 GCA_023634145.1 Thymallus thymallus | reverse complement strand
CCCTAAGCAACATGTTATTCTACCCATTTTGCCATGGGATGGAGATAAGATTTTGCACTATTTTTACTAATTTAATGAAAATCATGCACCGAATACAACACTAACTTACGAATAAAAATGTTTTAGCTGACATGGGCTAATTGAGTGACTGACATAACAAGAGAACAAGAGAAATTGCACCTTGTGTCTTCTACTACTTAACAGTATGTTGAAACCCCGACTGAGTTTTTGTCTCTCTCTCTCTCTCTCTCTCTCTCTCTCTCTCTCTCTCTCTCTCTCTCTCTCTCTCTCTCCTCCCCCCCTTCTCTTTCTCCTCCTCTCTCTTATTCACTCTCTCTGAACAGGTGGAGTTTTAATTATGCATGAAAATATACAGGGACCCTTTCCGATCCAATTGACTGCTCTCCTCCTCCTGCTATATACCCCGCCATGGCTGCTCTCCCTTTCTCTATGTACCCCGCCATGGCTGCTCTCCCTTTCTCTATGTACCCCGCCACGGCTGCCCTCCCTTTCTCTATGTACCCCGCCACGGCTGCTCTCCCTTTCTCTATGCACCCCGCTACGGCTGCTATCCCTTTCTCTATGTACCCCGCCACGGCTGCTATCCCTTTCTCTATGTACCCCGCCACGGCTGCTCTCCCTTTTTCTTCTTTTATCTCTTGCTCTCCTGCACACCCCCTCTCTGTACCTACTTACCTACCTACCTCTCTCTCTACCTACCTACCTACCTACCTACCTACCTACCTACCTACCTACCTACCTACCTACCTACCTACCTACCTACCTACCTACCTACCTACCTACCTACCTACCTACCTACCTACCTACCTACCTACCTACCTACCTACCTACCTACCTACCTACCTACCTACCTACCTACCTACCTACCTACCTACCTACCTACCTACCTCTCTTTCTCTCTCTCTCTTTCTCTTTCTTCCTGTGTGTTCTCCTTCACTCCCCCTCGCACTCCCTCTTTCTCTCTACTTCTCTCCTCTCTCTCCTTGTTCCCCTTCTCACTCCTCACCTCCTTTAGTTGAGGATTGAAGGACTCAATTTCAAAGCCGGGCACGTCTTAGAGACTGAAGTGAGGGTTTTATTCTGCTGCCCGGCACACTTCCACTCACAAACTCCTAGGCAAGCGTTGGGAGGGAGGGTTGAGGAAGGGAAGAAGAAATCCCACTTAATCTGCTGAATCTACCCTATTCTGTTCTTTTCTGTTCTGTTCTCTCTTCCAGGACTGTGACGTAGCTAGTAGTCCATGGATATTCAGGATATTCAGTTACTTCTACCTAAGCCTCCTTTATCACTATTCTGTATGATATACAGTGTGGAGAACAAGTATTTGATACACTGCCGATTTTGCAGGTTTTCCTACTTACAAAGCATGTAGAAGTCTGTAATTTTTATCATAGGTACTCTTCAACTGTGAGTGACGGAATCTAAAACAAAAATCCAGAAAATCACATTGTATGATTTGTAATTAATTAATTTGCATTTTATTGCATGACATAAGTATTTGATACATCAGAAAAGCAGAACTTAATATTTGGTACAGAAACCTTTGTTTGCAATTACAGAGATCATACGTTTCCTGTAGTTCTTGACCAGGTTTGCACACACTGCAGCAGGGATTTTGGCCCACTCCTCCATACAGATCCTTCAGGTTTCGGGGCTGTCGCTGGGCAATATGGACTTTCAGCTCCCTCCAAAGATTTTCTATTGGGTTCAGGTCTGGAGACTGGCTAGGCCACTCCAGGACCTTGAGATGCTTCTTACGGAGCCATTCCTTAGTTGCCCTGGCTGTGTGTTTCGGGTCGTTGTCATGCTGGAAGACTCAGCCACGACCCATCTTCAATGCTCTTACTGAGGGAAGGAGGTTGTTGGCCAAGATCTCGCGATACATGGCCCCATCCATCCTCCCCTCAATACGGTGCAGTCGTCCTGTCCCCTTTGCAGAAAAGCATCCCCAAAGAATGATGTTTCCACCTCCATGCTTCACGGTTGGGATGGTGTTCTTGGGGTTGTACTCATCCTTCTTCTTCCTCCAAACACGGCGAGTGGAGTTTAGACCAAAAAGCTCTATTTTTGTCTCGTCAGACCACATGACCTTCTCCCATTCCTCCTCTGGATCATCCATATGGTCATTGGCAAACTTCAGACGGGCCTGGACATGCGCTGGCTTGAGCAGGGGGACCTTGCGTGCGCTGTAGGATGTTAATCCATGACGGCGTAGTGTGTTACTAATGGTTTTCTTTGAGAATGTGGTCCCAGCTCTCTTCAGGTCATTGACCAGGTCCTGCCGTGTAGTTCTGGGCTGATCCCTCACCTTCCTCATGATCATTGATGCCCCACGAGGTGAGATCTTGCATGGTGCCCCAGACCGAGGGAGATTGACCGTCATCTTGAACTTCTTCCATTTTCTAATAATTGCGCCAACAGTTGTTGCCTTCTCACCAAGCTGTTTGCCTATTGTCCTGTAGCCCATCCCAGTCTTGTGCAGGTCTACAATTTTATCCCTGATGTCCTTAAACAGCTCTCTGGTCTTGGCCATTGTGGAGAGGTCTGTTTGATTGAGTGTGTGGACAATTGTCTTTTATACAGGTAACGAGTTCAAACAGGTGCAGTTAATACAGGTAATGAGTGGAGAACAGGAGGGCTTCTTAAAGAAAAACTAACAGGTCTGTGAGAGCCGGAATTCTTACTGGTTGGTAGGTGATCAAATACTTATGTCATGCTATAAAATGCTAATTAATTATAAAAAAATCATACAATGTGATTTTTCCGTCTCTCACAGTTGAAGTGTACCTATGATAAAAATTACAGACCTCTACATGCTTTGTAAGTAGGAAAACCTGCAAAATCGGCAGTGTATCAAATACTTGTTCTCCCCACTGTATGTAGCTCTCTTTTGCTCTTTCTCTCTCTCTCTCTCTCTCTCTCTCTCTCTCTCTCTCTCGCTCTCTCTCTCTCTCTCTCTCTCTCTCTTACTCCTTTTATCTAATCAATAACACTATAACATTATGCTTTGCATACTGATTACCTTTGTTTTAGTATGCCAGACCGTCCTATAACACTGATAAACACACTAACTCTTAGCCCTGCAGTGGGTGATGTTCTGTTCCCTCTCCTCTCCTTGTGTGATGGTCTACTGCACTACCTGTTGGTTACGAAGAATTCTAGCACCCTCAGGCTCTCTTCACCTCCTGTTGTGATAAATATGCATTACAATACAATGTGTTCATAACATTACAATGCCAGGCACATCACATACTGTAGCGCCAATCCACTGCTATAGTACGGCACAGCCCACTGCTATAGTACGGCACAGCCCACAGCTATAGTACATTCATGCTCCAAGACATGACAAATATAATTCAGAATGGGATTCTATTACACTGTACAAATTAAGTGCTTTGTAACACTAAAACTAGTGGCAACTGAGCTGCCACCACCTTAAAGAAAACAAAAACTGTGGGGTTACAACATGGTGTGTTGTAACCCCACATAATCAAGAGTTGTGCAACACTTTGCCAGAGACTGGGAGCCCCCGGAAAAGCTTGAAATTCCTATGATGGTGTTTCGAGTCCTCTATGGTGCAGAATTCGATCCTTTATCTTTTTGTGTAGTTCACTCTCTCTAAAGCTCCTAAACACTATCATGGTGTTTCAAATCCTGTCTAGTGCAGAATTAGATCTCTTTTTTCTGGGGTTTCCAAATACTATAAATGGGAGTCCCTCTTCTTATTGTATATTCCCTGACCTTGTATGGTGTGTTTATAAACTCCTCATTGGTCATTCCAAAATATCAAATATCAGTATCATGCTAAAAGGACAGGAGAAAAGATAGTTTTGTTAAATGATAATTAATGTGTTTGTCCAGGATAATAATTCATGATTAGAAAATTACTTTTTCAAGGCATGATTGAATCTTTAAATGCTTTTATTATCAAATTATCAAATGACAAAACATTAAAATGTCTTAAAACTGTTTAAATATCTATAAGGTATTTATCACATTATTCAAAATCAGCAGATGTGGCATTATATTTCATATTCATTAACAAAAACACAGGCAATGACTGCTAATGTTAGCAGTAGCACTCATACAAAACTTCAGCCCTGGGCTCAATGCGATCCACCAGTAATCCATTATGCTAGACGTGCCACCTTGTCCCAGACCTGCTGTTTTCATCTCGCTCTCACTCTACCGCACCTGCGCTCTATCGCACCGTACCTGCGCTCTCTACCGCATCTAAATGCCTGGCTATGAAAAGCCAAGTGACATTCACTCCTGATGTATTTATCTGATTGCAACCTCTACAACTACTATTATTATTATTTGACCCTGCTGGTCATCTATGAACATTTGAACATCTTGGAGAAAGAACTGGCCTTAATGGCCATGAATTGTTATATTCTCCACCCGGCACAGTCAGAAGAGGACTGGCCACCCCTCAGAGCCTGGTTCCTCTCCAGGTTTCTTCCTAGATTTTGCATTTCTAGGGAGTTTTTCCTAGCCACCTGTCAGGCTCTGGCCATAGAGAAGCCCATTTGCTTCTTTATGTAGCCATGGTCAGAGTCTGACAGGTCTATTCTTTCTGTTTCTGGTGGTGGTTTGTGTTGATCCCTAATTAGAGGCAGCTGCAGTGCATTGTCTCTAATTAGGGATCCAACATAGGTTTGTATGTTCTACACCGGGGTGTGGGTTATTATATTTCGCAGTCACGGTGAAAAGCAAGTGTGCTAATTTACGTTTTGTCAAATCGTGTTTGTTTATTTGTCAGTTCATACATTAATTGAATATTCAGTAAAGTAATGTCGAACTACCATCCCTGCGCTGCGTCTTGGTCGATGTATGCACCCTATCGTGACAGACCTTGGGCTATGTATGCGCCCTGTCGTGACACCACCGTGCGTCTACATCTGCATTGCTTGCTGTTTGGGGTTTTAGGCTGGGTTTCTGTATAGCACTTTGTGACATCGGCTTTTGTAAAAAGTGCTTTATAAAAAATACTATATTGAAAAAAATAAAAAATACAAATTTGATTGATTATATCCAAATGTGCTGACCTGAGGGTTGCCAGTTCGAATCCTAGGTCTGATGGGAAAAATATGTCAGGAAGTATCACAACCAGCCATCATTTGATGTCCCATTGGGTGGTGTACAATTGGCCTAGTGTCGTCCGAGTTTGACCGGTGTAGGCCGTCATTGTAAATAAGAATATGTTTTTAACTGACTTGCCTGGTTAAATAAAGGTTTAATAAAAATAAAAAGGAAGTGAGTTGGAAACTGGAGGGTTGCTGGTATCTAATCCTAGATGCCATTATCTCTCTTTGTGCCCATTTAACCACCCACAACAACTGCTCCACAGGCGCCCAGAGTGGCAGGCCCTACTCCAACATGTATGTGTGTGTCTTCTGGAGGGCTTGGGATAAAGCGGAAGTAAAATTTTGGTTGGATCTTGTACAATTTATGAATAAAGTGACCTCTTGGCATGCTGTAGTATTGTAATCTCAGTTAACCCAGAACTAACATCTGTAATCTAGTAAACTGAGTGATTTATTTCTGGGTCCATGTGTGTTACAAATTGGGAATTCCAGTTTGCGAAGTCTCCACCCTCACATAAGGAAACTTTCAGCCAAAGGTTGCTAGGTAACTGGTACAGGAAGTTCTATTTGTTCCTGGTTGTTGCATGGTCTGGCAGTGAGTACAGACTGTGAGGGCACACACACACACACGGACAGACACACACACACACACACACACACACACACACACACACACACACACACACACACACTGACAGGCAGGCAGACAGGCAGGGAAGAAGGGAAGAAGGGAGGGGAGACTGAGGGATCCACTGTGCCCAAAGCAGGGTCACCGTTCTCAGACTCGTGCTGGTCCCCAAATAGTCTCAGCTTGAGCCTGAGGGTCATTAGAAGACGAGGACGGTGACCTCCAAGACCACAGCGTGGTGCTGTGTGTGTGTCTGTGTGATTGTGTGTCTGTGTGTGAGTCAGTCCCAGCCCTCTGTCCTTGCCCACTCTTGTCTCCTGTCTGATTGGTTGCACATAGGATCCAGGCTTATTGTGTTGTCTGTCAACGGCTACACACACACACACACACACACACACACACAGGATGCTATACGAGTGTATTAGCTAGCTGAGCCTACACACTGCCAACTTCAGTCCTTAAGCAGCCGGTCTCTGCTCCTGCAGCTTTCTTCCTGGAATATAATGAATCCAAGTAAACATTTTTGTCCCAAATAGCACTAAATACAGAATAGAGTGCCATTGGAATGCCGCCTGATGTTCCTGACTAGATGACCTGATGTTCCTGACTAGATGACCTGATGTTCCTGACTAGATGACCTGATGTTCCTGAGTAGTTTGTTATCTACTTAACAGATGACTAACGAGGGGTCTGACCGTGTTCCAAATTACATAGGGCTCTGTTCAAAAGTAGTGCATTATATTGGGAATAAGGTGTAATTTGGGACACAGACGACGTGACTCTGAGCACTGTGTGGAAAATACTCAAATAGCTGCCGTCCATGCCCATTAAGTGACTGTGGTTGATCTAGACAGCACCTTGACTGCTCCTGCAACGTCTGGGCCTGGCTTGGACTGACGACTATTGGGTCTGACAGATGTCAGTGATGGGGGTCTGAACCTGAGCAGTGGGGGCAGCAGCAGCAGTGGTGGTTGCAGACTCCTTAGGACTCAGTTTAGTGTGATTGCGTGTGTGCATGCCTGTGTGATTGTGTGTGTGTGTGTGTGTGTGTGTGTGTGTGTGTGTGTGTGTGTGTGTGTGTGTGTGTGTGTGTGTGTGTGTGTGTGTGTGTGTGTGTGTGTGTGTGTGTGTGTGCGGACCTGATAAGCCTGTGGGTGTGTGTGTGTGCGTATGTGTGTGTGCGGACCTGATAAGCCTGTGGGTGTGTGTGTGTGTGTATGTGTGTGTGGCGGAGGCCTGTTGCTGTGATTATTGTCACTGTTGGCATTAGCGTTGTAAGAGGCCTGCCATTAGCGTTGTAAGAGGCCTGCCATTAGCGTTGTAAGAGGCCTGCCATTAGCGTTGTAAGAGGCCTGCCATTAGCGTTGTAAGAGGCCTGCCATTAGCGTTGTAAGAGGCCTGCCCTGTCCTTTCCCTCCTGTCTCTGTCTACCTCCAAAATGGCACAATATTCCCTAAATAGTCCACTATATTGCACCATATTGACTAGGGCCTATAGGGCACTGGTCAAAAGTAGTCCACTAAATAGAGAATAAGGTGCCATTTGGGACAGAGCCTCACTGTCTGTCACCTTTAATGACATCTACCATGACAGGAGGGTGGATGAGGGGAGGGCGGTCATGTCACTTTGATTCATACCAGCTCTGGCTGGGTGGGTTCGTAAAGTCTCCGCGGTCATTATCCTTTCTGAATGACATTTAAGTGTGAAGCGATGGTGATGCTGATGTCCTCCTGCTTCACCCTGGTACCTAGTGGAGTGGACACAAACTTGGAGCAGAAAGTTTTACAAAGTCCTCCTTGACCCCCATAGGGTTTCCCCCTCACAGGGGTTCATCATGACTGAGTGGATAGGTGGACATGACCTTATGATGAATCAGTTTTCAAAGCTGCTCTGTGTCTGCTTTAGCCGGATCCCACTTTAGTCATTGTCATTAATGAAAACCATAGGAGTTGGGAAGAGAACACAAACAGATCAGGACAAAACAGATTTGGGACCAAGCTGGGCGGCAGGTAGCCCAGTGGTTAGAGTGTTGGGCCCGTAACCAAAAGGTTGCTGGATCGAATCCCCGAGCTGACAAGGCAAAAATCTGTTGTTCTGCCCCTGAACAAGGCAGTTAACCCAGTGTTCCTAAGCCGTCATTGAAAATAAGAATTTGTTCTTAACTGACTTGCCTAGTAAAATAAAGGTAAAATAAATAAGATTGTCTCTGTGGCTCTTGTTTTGTGCTGGTATGTCTGATGTTCTCTCTATCGCCTCTGTCTTCTTCCAGTCGATCCGGGAGGTGACGGGCTATGTGCTGGTGGCTCTGAACCAGTTTGACTACCTGCCCCTGGAGAACCTGAGGATCATCAGAGGAACTAAGATGTATGAAGATCGCTACGCTCTGGCAATCTTCCTCAACTACCGCAGAGATGGGAACTTTGGCCTGCGCCAGCTGGGACTGAAGAACCTCACAGGTATGTGTCTAATATGGGTATCCTGTCTCTGTGTCTCCTCTGTCTGAAGCTCTGAAATCTCTCTCTCCCTCCTCTCTTGATGGATATTTCTGTAATTGCCTCTATTCAGAGACATACTGTCCTCTACTCAGCCTAACTTCAGTGAAACCCTGTCATTGTGTGACTGAGTGTTAAGTCAGAAGCTCTGCTATAAAATTACTGCAATGATCGCACTAAACCAAGGTCTGTAAAGAGGGAACTAAATGTTAGGCACAATTTAATGAGAATAAAATGAAGCGATCTGATCTTTTAAGAGCTTCTGTCTGTCTAGATGTAAGGCTATTGGGGTTTTACTATGCTGCTGTACGGACAGATTTTAATTAAATCTCTTCACACTCATAACGAGAGGAAGACGCGACTGACCTAACTCATAGCTACTGCTCTCTGCTCTCTGCTCTCTGCTACTCTCTATCAGTAAGCTTTGTCCAGACTTTCCTTTGGCTGAAATGCAATAACACCTTGAGTTGATCTTTCTAAATGCGAATTGGCACCTGACCTGGCCTTGGGAAGTTGGCTGTGTTATATTTTGCATGCTTCATTTTAGCACCAATGTCCACTGGGATATAATCAGGTTCCCTAAGCCTAGCCTGATCCCAGATCTGTTTTGTCGACCATATAAGTTGGCAAGACAACACAAACAGATCTGGAATCAGGGTTGCCAATCCCTCAGCAGAACCTGATAATGTTAACCAGGTGTGGCACTCATAGGAAGATGTGTTGGTTTTGCATTGAAATGAATGAAGAGATGCATGTAGAGTATATGCCTTGAAATAGATAGATAGATAGATAGATAGATAGATAGATAGATAGATAGATAGATAGATAGATAGATAGATAGATAGATAGATAGATAGATAGATAGATAGATAGATAGATAGATAGATAGATAGATAGATAGATAGATAGATAGATAGATAGATAGATAGATAGATAGATAGATAGATAGATAGATAGATAGATAGATAGATAGATAGATAGATAGATAGATAGATAGATAGGTACTTTATTGATCCCCGAGGGGGACATTTATTTGTCAAGCAGCTACAACAACACAGGGCAGGTGCAAAATGCCACAACGAAGGTACACAAAAAACAGATGCACGATACATAGAGTGGCAGTATGAAAAATAATAGAAATACAAGATATCTGGAGTGCAAAAAAATGCTATAAAAAGACATAGCATAGTATGGCTGGTTGGCTGAATATGTACACTATACATTGGTGGATGTTGGATGGTTAACTATACTATACAGGTCGATGGCAGAGAAATACTTCAGTAGCTAAAAATGCATATGATATGAGCGAGGGTAATAATAGTTTACTTAATAGACAGACTGGCTAAATGAACAGGTAAGTGAATATTTTGCCTGGTTAAATTAGCTGTACAGGTAAATATACAGTTATATTTACAGATAAGTGAATACTTGCATGGTTACATAAACTGTACAGGTAAATGACAGGAAGAGAAACTTAAATAGCTAAATGTGTGTATGATATAATTTGGGGTAATAATAGTAATTCCCTTAAAATACAGTCTTTAGTGTGAAGGGTTGAATTACAGATAACTGCACGTATTGCACATTCGATATACTAAAAGCAATGAGAAAAGGTGCAACTGACGAGATACTAATATGCATTCCTGAGTGAATGACTACTTAAGTTAGGTCCAAGAATTACTTGCAATATTGCACGTGATATGATATAACAACTGTACATGAGTATGTATATACAGACCTGCATAAATAAATAGGTCAAAGCAAGCATCAGCATTTTACTTTATCATGGTCTGAAACTAGCCTACCTGCAATTACTCTGCAGTCGTACATACCCTGTCCATTATTTTTGCATGTAGTTATATGTACCTACATACCTGTTCCCCAGTTATTTTTATTGAGTGCATTGCAATTATCTATAGCATCCATTCCCTAGCATCTACACAAGCATACTTGACCTTGAAGAGTAAGCAGCAGGAAACAGGCCCTAGACCTTGTTGAAATGCAGCCATTGTGCTGATTAAACTCAGCAGTATATTTTTTAAGATGCTATTAAAAGGTTTTCTATGCAGCCTTTACCATGAATGCAGTCTCTGCTAACGCGCTAACATTGCCTTTTAATTTCAATCTATCTGTAGCATTTCAACTTCCGCGATACGGATTGAATTCAGCCCTTACTAAGAATGTATGTAGCCAGGTAAAAGACTCTTACTAAGTGACATAACTTACTACCTCCCAGCTGGAATCTTCCTATATGTAAATTGCTTGAGGGGAGTTAAGGTATGCACTAATAACATATGTTGTAGTTGTAGACCTAGTTCTGTGCTATGGTCGTTACCGGAGAAATTAATAAAATGTACATTTTATTAATTTAACAGACGCTCTTATCCAGAGTGACTTACAGGAGCAACTATGGTTAAGTGCCTTGCTCAAGGGTACAGACAGATATTTCACCTAGTTGGCTCGGGGATTTGAAACAGAGACCTTTCAGTTACTGGCCTAACAATCTTTAACCGATAGGCTACCTGCCACCAGACATCAGGTCTGCATCTAAATTGGCACCATATTCCTTATAAAGTGCACTACTTTTGACCAGAACAAAAGTTGTACAATATATAGGGTGCCATTTGGGACACAGCCCAGTTCTGTCAGGAGCCCATTAGGTGTTCTGATACAATATTGTCAGTAATGGACAGTTAACCTATAGATCCACATCACTCACTGTCCTGAGAGGCTGAGGATAGAGATCACTGCTGGGTCTGATGTCTGTCTGGTCAGTCAGAGAGAGAGAGAGAGAGAAAGAAAGGGAGAGAGAGAGAGAGAGGGATGACAAAGACAGAGAGAGAGAAAATACTAGAGATGGCGAGATAGAGGTAGAGAGAGAGGAGGGGGAGTAGGAGAGAGAGACGCAGAGTGGTGTTTGAAATGCCATCGTCCCATCCATGTCCCTGGGCCAGTAGTGTGGAGAGGAGGAAGTGGAACTGTGTGTCTCTCTCTCTCTCTCTCTCTCTCTCTCTCTCTCTTTCTGTCTATATCCTCCTCCACTACTGGTCTAATGCTCCTGCTATATCAAGCCTCGAGAGCTGGTCTCTCACACACACACACACACACACACACACACACACACACACACACACACACACACACATATACACACACACACAAACCGAAGATCCTCCCCTCTCTCCCCCTTTCCAGAATACTTCAACAGGCACAGAGCTTCAGAGACACCTATAATGGCTCCCCTTTCATGTCCCTGTCATATTATCCTGTCGTTCCTTTCATACCCTGCTCTCTGTAAAACGATCGATATGATCTATAAGCGACATATACGAGGATAAAGATTATTAACTACACACAGGGCTAATCTGGAGATGGATAAAACGGACCCCTTGGTATTGAAACCGACCTGAATCTCTAGGAGGTAGAAATTGCCCTGGATAAAATCAATTTGTAGCTGGTATATTGTTATATGGCTGTATTGATTTTTCAGTAGAATGAAGGAACACTCATGGGTTTGCTGGGACTGTGTAGTGTGGATCTCAGTCCCTCTGTGGCACCTTTCAATCAGGTTTCAGTTATCCTTAGTCATCCTTAGGCATATGAAACAGGAAACACACTCAAGTACAAGATCGTCTTTTTCTGTCTCTTTTATGTCTCTGTCTTTGTCTCTCTCTCGCTCTTTCTGTCGCTCTTTCTCTCACTCTTTCTCTCACTCTTTCTTTCTCTCTCTCTCTCACTCTTTCTCTCACTCTTTCTTTCTCTCTCTCTCTCTCTCTCTCTCTCTCTCTCTCTCTCTCTCTCTCTCTCTCTCTCTCTCTCCATCCACTAGTATCTGTCTTCATATAATCCACCCTTCTCCCCCCAGCCATTTCATGTCCCTAACTGTACCTACCTGTCCCTATCTGTCCCTCCAGAAGCCAGTGATAGGAGTGAATTATACGTCTCACCCAGCACAGTGACAAGAGTTAAACACTGCCACTTCATTTGACATTTCCAAAGTGCTGCTACAGGATGCTTTCCATTTCAGATTAATTAGAGTTATTTTCATGCTTAAGCAAAAATGTTTCTTCTGCTTCTCTTTCGTTTTTTATTGTGAGTCACCATGAACACAGCAGTTACTGTCGATAGCAGCTGAGGCGAGTAGAGCTGGGCTCAGTGCATTCACATGGAAATTGCTGCCTACAATAATAATAACCACCTCAATAAGAGACATAACACAGATGAACATGTCAGTTTACACATTTTCTATAAAAACATTTTTTATCCCGGCTAGTTGCCTGTTTTGCTATAGTTTTGTTCAGTCAGTGTTGCTCATCCATTTATTTTTACTGCTTGTACGCTGCCATTACTCTCTGTCCAAAATAAAAGCATCAAATCTCTTCTCCCATCTGTCAGACATCCTTATCTTTCTCTCTCCCTACACGGTGAGCTTTCACACACACACACACACACACACACACACACACACACACACACACACACACACACACACACACACACACACACACACACACACACACACACACACACACACACACACACACACACACACACACACACACACACACACACACACACACACACATACGCTGCTCGCAGCTTGCACACGACGCCAAGACTGGATACACTACTCACTCACAGTCCATCTGTTATTTCTCTCTTTTTCACGTTTTCACACTTTCTCTCTCTCTCATTCTCATTCTCTCTCTCTCTCGTCTCTTGTCTCTCTTTCTGTCTCTTTTTGTCTCTCTTTCTCACTGTCTCTTTCTCTCTCTATCTCTCTCTATCTCTATCTCTGCTAGTTAAACAGGCACATGTACTGTATAGAAAGCCTACATGTGTATTATTTAATGTACTTTTACTGTACACACACACACACACACACACACACACACACACACACACACACACACACACTCACAACATTCAGAACATTGTGTTCTATCTGCTCTTCATCGTGCTACGTTTTATCAAGGGGACATCTTCATGATCATACATTAACTTCAACGAGCTCTGCTCAGTGTTTTGTGAAAGCATCATGGATCATGAAATGGTGCACAGGAGGGATGGAGGTATAGAGGTATAGAAGGATGAATGGATGGGACAAGGTGAACGTAAAGGATGAGAGGAATCAGTCTCTCCTTGAAGGACTAAGCAGGATAATCAGTGTCTTTGGACAGCAGATCCCTGCCTGGCCCCTGTCTCTCTGAGAAAACACCCACAGGAGAGATAAAGTTATGGAGGGTCTTGTCATGAAGAGTCTTTGGACAGCCTCTCCCCAGCCTGGCCTCTGTCTATGTCTTTTGTGAGAGCTAAGATTTCATCGTCTTCTCTTTATGGTGCACTGTTTTTGCCTAGAACACTGTATCTCTGGCATTCTGTTCCACTCTCTACCTCTCTCTCTCTACTCTCCACCTCTCTCCTCTCTCCACCTCTCCTCTCTACCTCGCTCCTCTCTCTACCTCTCTCCTCTATCTATCGCTCTCTCTACTCTCCACCTCTCTACTCTCTCCACCTTTCTCTCTTTACTCTCCACCTCTCTCTCTCTACTCTCCACCTCTCTCTCGCCAATCTCCACCTCTCTCCTCTCCTCTCGCCTGGCAGCTTCCAGACCTCAGGTCGCTTCCAATTGTGTGTCTAATTGATTACTTCCCATGCAATTACTCCTGTGTCATACTCAATATTTCATCGCTTGGAGGAGGGCAAAAGAGAGGTTTTTTTTAAGACGCCATTCATATTGTCACATTTGCGAGCTCTATAATGCAGTTTAGGAACAGCATGTTAACACCATCTCAGTGCCGGCGTCCGAACGAATCAGTTGGACGGGCATTTGATAGCGGGGGCACATTTTAAAAAAATGATAAAGACATGTAATTTAACTGTAAAAATGTATTACCTTTTAATGTGGCGTGAACACAACCAGTCATGATGTTTTCATCTGATTGTCAAAAAAGTAGGAGACCTTCGCACATTCACCCAAAATAATTCCAGCAGCCGAACAGTGCACTGTCCACCTGAAAACGTTCCTTCAATTCGCAAGTGGCTGAAACTATCTCAACTGAGAAAGCATCCGAGCGAGCGAAACAGCGTCCCTCTGTCTTACTATACAGTTATAGGATCTTAATTTGACCACTCTTTTGTTGCTGAGAATGTTCCTGCACAGCATGAAATACAAACTTGTAGGGAATTTGAGGTATAAAAAGGCTTCTAAAGTTTGTAATTTCCACTTTAAAATGTCAGACTTGATTTCCCTAATGAAAAATGTATCAACTCCTACAAAAAAATTTACAGTAAAGACATACTCTGGTACTTTGGCAATCCCCCCCCCCCGAGATTATGTGGTACACAAATCTGCACATGCAATTTTCGGGGAAGACTTTTGGCTCGTGAGTACTACTTTCATTTTTTAATTCACATAATAATTCACATTTCCTGTTGCTGCAGGATTATTTTCACGATGTAGCAAACTAGCTCAAATTAAGATCCTACATCTGTATGTAGCCCACAGCATCAGATACAGTTCCTTAGGAAAGTATTTAGACCCCTTTAATTTTTCACATTTTGTTATTTTACAGCCTTATTCTAAAATGTATTAAATAGTTTTTTTTTTCCCCTCATCAATGTACACACAATACCTCATAATGACAAAGCAAAAACAGGTTTAGCAAACAGCTAATTTATAAAACACTTAAAACGTGAATATAACATTTACATAAGTATTCAGACCCTTTACGCAGTACTTTGCTGATGCACCTTTGGCATCAATTACAGCATCAAGTCTTCTTGGGCATGAAGCTATAAACTTGGCACACCTGTATTTGGGAAGTTTCTCCCAATCTTCTCTGCAGATCCTCTCAAGCTCTGTCAGGTTGGATGGGAAGAGTTGCTGCACAGCTATTTTCAGGTCTCTCCACAGATGTTCGATCTGGTTCAAGTCCGGGCTCTGGCTGGGCCACTCAAGAGACTTGTCCCGAAGCCACTCCTGCGTTGTCTTGGCTGTGGGCTTAGGGTCGTTGTCCTGTTGGAAGGTGAACTTTCGCCACCAAGTCTGAGGTCCTGAGCGCTCTGGAGCAGGGATCTCTCTGTATCTTGCTCCGTTCATCTTTGCCTTGATCCTGACTAGTCTCCCAGTCCCTGCCGCTGAAAAACATCCCCACAGCATGATGCTGCCACCACCATGCTTCACCGTGCCAGATTTCCTCCAGAAGTGGCATTCAGGCCAAAGACTTCAACCTTGTTTTCATCAGACCAGAGATTCTTGTTTCTCATGGTCTGAGAGTCTTTAGGTGCCTTTTGGCAAACTCCAAGCGGGCTGTCGTGCCTTTTACTGAGGAGTGGGTTCCATCTGGCCACTCTACCATAAAGGCCTGATTGGTGGTGCTGCAGAGATGGTTTTCCTTCTGGAAGGTTCTCCTTTCTCCACAGAGGAACTCTAGAGCTTTGTCAGAGTGACCATCGGGTTCTTGGTCACCTCCCTGAGCAAGGCCCATCTCCCCCTATTGCTCAGTTTGGCCCGGGCGGCCAGCTCTAGGAAGGTCTTGGTGGTTCCAAACTTCTTCCATGATGGAGGCCACTGTGTTCTTGGGGACCTTCAATGCTGCATAATTGTTTTGGTACCCTGTCTCGGAGCTCTATGGACAATTCCTTCGACCTCATGGCTTTATTTTTGCTCTGACATGCACTGTCAACTGTGGGACCTTATATAGACAGGTGTGTGCTTGTCCAAATCATGTCCAATCAATTGCGTTTACCACAGGTGAACTCCAATCAAGTTGTAGAATCATCTCAAGGATGATTAATGGAAACAGGATGCACCTGAGATCAATTTAGAGTCTCATAGCAAAGGGTCTGAATATTTATGTTTTGTATTTTTAATACATTTGCAAAAATGTTGATTTGTCATTATGTGGTATTGTATGTAGATTGATGAGGATTTTTTTATTCTTTCATCCATTTTAGAATAAAGCTGTAACATAAGAAAATTAGGAAAAGGTCAAGAGGTCTGAATGCTTTCAGAATGCACTGTACATGGGCTGCACATACTGAGACAGAGGGGCACTGTACATGGGCTACACATACTGAGACAGAGGGGCACTGTACATGGGCTACACATACTGAGACAGAAGGGCACTGTTTTGCTCGCTCGGAGGCTTTATCTGATGTGTCTTTCTGTCTGCGCGCGTTTAGCTCAATTAAATGATCAGTATTTAAATATTTTCTTTGGACGGGCAAGGAGGTATGGTAGCGTGAGCCAGGCCCCCTAAGGCCCGCCCATAACGCTGGACTGGTGTATGGAAACTCCCTCATGCCTACACCAATCTAATGCTTTTCAATTTGTGGGGAGTGCACACTTCAGGAGGAAGAAGAGATTTGGACGCACCCATTGTTTGGAAGAACATGGATTTTTCTCTAAGACAGCAGATTGAAAGAATATGCATTGACACTGACAAGCTTCTCAAAATTTAGCATCTTGTAGACTAATAACCCATCTGACAATAAGGGCTATTTAGTAACAACATGTGCTGCTGGGCTCCAACAACACTTTATTCTATAGTTTCTCCTGCTGTATTTTGCTGACTGGATCCACTTCTCTCATTAATTATCCTATCTGGGAATTGCATAAGCAGGAAATTTGAGAGTTTTATGAAATATTAATGGCCGACAACATAAAGGCTGCATTCCAAATGGTACACTTCTGCCTATAGTGCACTTATTTTGACCAGATCCATCTGGGCACTAGTCAGGTAGTGCATTATAGTGAACTATATAGGGGATAGGGTGGCATTTGGAACACAAACAAATAATGTTACATCTTCAGAAGGAACTGACCCTCCAGCCCTCAACAGAAAAAAGTAACATTGAAAATAATGAAATTAGGGCTTAGTAAAAACAAATCTGTTTTCATCTTGAAGTAAACAGGATAGTTAATTCTGAGTAAATTGGGCATTTAGGTAAAGTTTCTGCTTGAATCTCCCAGGTGGGGAAGCAGTCTTTCTCCTACTGCAACTAGTTATAATATAATATAACTGATATCTGAAACTACAGTACACTACATAGAAACACCACCTCTCTTCAGTAGCATTTCTCTTCAAGTTTCTCTTCACTATCAGAAGAGTCTGAAACACTGTCTGAAACTTTCTCAGCTACCCTGAACATAGTACAAAGGGAAGCATAATAATAAAATCCATGTAGCTTTTTCATTTGTCTCTTATAAGAGAACAAACAAGAATGATAAACAAAGCCTAAAAAGGGCCTTCTTTATTTAACATCAAACTTTTGATAACAAGTTTAGGGTAAATCAGTGTGGTAATTACACTGAGATAAAATGGAGAGCGCTGCAGTTAATGCTAATACTGTATAGCGTTAGTTAGCTCGCTAGCCCCAGCCCAGCACTGCCTGGGCCCCATGGTGGAACCAGAGCCATTAATAATGGATTGGGTGTCATCATTAAGAAACTGAATGATTAAAACATATCTCCAAGCTTCAAACGGCACTGTCCTTACTTAAAAAAGCCATATTATATAGGCTAGTACAGTCCCTCTTGTTACAACTACACTATATATTTTGAACTAGAACTGTGCTTTTGCGACTACGTCATAGATTTGGAGGGGGTTGTATAGCAAATCACCACAACATGCTATGGCATTAGTAGTGAGGGCTCCATGCCTTAACCTTTTACTGCAGTGGGCTAAATCAGGGTCACACAGAGTGATTCTTGGTAGTCTTAATCAAGTCTACTTTGAAATAAAAGTATACACTTCACACACATGGTTATAGGCTCAAGAAAAATAAGACACCTGTACCATGTCAGATATAGAGTTGACGTATATTCAATATTGAGTTTGCATCCCAATATTACACGTTATATACATCACAGAAGACTGTAATATAACAAACAGTTTGACATAGAAACACAGGATTTTTTGTCGTAAAAAATGATTAATGATGAAAGAACTCATTAATAATGATGAAAGAACTCAATATACTTTAAAATGACTAAAAGCACATCTAAGTAGGTCCATTGTCATTGTATAAAGTTTCTTGACTGTGTCCAGCTCACTAATAATCACCCAAATTAAAGATAGTAAGGGAGCATAGAAAATTCCAAAAATAATGGATCGACGACTGTCTCTATTAGGAGTGAGTTGCTGATAATGAAGTAATGCGATAGGTCCACAAGGAGCCATCATCACTACCTCTGACTGCTCTGGGACCTCTTAGGACTTGTTAGGACCTGTTTTTTCATTTAACCTTTATTTAACTAGGCAAGTCAGTTATGAACAAATTCTTATTTACAACGACTGCCTACCGGTGAACAGTGGGTTAACTGCCTTGTACAGGAGCAGAACGGCAGATTTTTACCTTGTCAGCTCGGGGATTCAATCCAGCAACCTTTCGGTTACTGGCCCAACTCCCTAACTACTAGGCTACCTGCCGGAGGGGAGATGAGAAGAGGAAAGATGGGGTGGGCTCCTCTGACTTCTAACCCATAAGTAAGCCTTGTGTGTGCATACGTACATGTGTACATGCATAGGCTATGTAAATTGAGAATTAAATATTAAAGAGTGCAGGCTAGGAAACTAGAGTGCTGTGCTGTGCTGTGCTGTGCTGTGCTGTGCTGTGCTGTGCTGTGCTGTGCTGTGCTGTGCTGTGCTCTGCTCTTCACACATCAGGGTCTGACTACTGAATAGTTCACAGCCCCAGCTCAGAGAGACTGAGGGAGCCAGCCTAAATGGAGTAACTCGACTAACTGTTGAGCCCTAGTACTGTACCCTACTGCACCCCATTCACTTTCATCTGAAGGGTCAGAACATAGACAGAGTGCTGAGTAACCTTGTGGACCTTTAGTACCCACTGTCTTTCTATTGGCTCTCCAGTGTTTAGGGAATATTTTTGCATGAATCAGATGAACCAGCCGAAACCAAAATTTTGCCTCATTAAAAGTTAATGTGAGCATGCAAGGACTTTTATTGTCAATTAATCATCAAAACAAAGCCTAGTCCTCCCTCCGGCTATGTTTTAGTTAGCTCTAAACCAGGCCAGTCCGTCATATTCTCAGCCTGAAGGACTATGGGTAAAACGGACATAAACAAAAAACTGACCTGACAAGAGACCTACGTTCTATTGCAGTGTCCACACTAACATACCATTTAGAATGTATTGAGCATGCATTTGAAGTGGTATGCTAGTGTGGATGTTGGAAAGTTGCCCAGTGTCATCCATTTTCACCATCAGCATTGTCTGCCCATACAGATGTCGGATCTAAATGTGATCCCCAAGTTGCAGGAGAACTTTCCTGCAATAAACTTGCAGTTTATTTTTTATTTTATTTTTTTATTTAACCTTTATTTAACTAGGCAAGTCAGTTATGAACAAATTCTTATTTACAACGACTGCCTACCGGTGAACAGTGGGTTAACTGCCTTGTACAGGAGCAGAACGGCAGATTTTTACCTTGTCAGCTCGGGGATTCAATCCAGCAACCTTTCGGTTACTGGCCCAACTCCCTAACTACTAGGCTACCTGCCGGAGGGGAGATGAGAAGAGGAAAGATGGGGTGGGCTCCTCTGACTTCTAACCCATAAGTAAGCCTTGTGTGTGCATACGTACATGTGTACATGCATAGGCTATGTAAATTGAGAATTAAATATTAAAGAGTGCAGGCTAGGAAACTAGAGTGCTGTGCTGTGCTGTGCTGTGCTGTGCTGTGCTGTGCTGTGCTGTGCTGTGCTGTGCTGTGCTGTGCTGTGCTGTGCTGTGCTCTGCTCTTCACACATCAGGGTCTGACTACTGAATAGTTCACAGCCCCAGCTCAGAGAGACTGAGGGAGCCAGCCTAAATGGAGTAACTCGACTAACTGTTGAGCCCTAGTACTGTACCCTACTGCACCCCATTCACTTTCATCTGAAGGGTCAGAACATAGACAGAGTGCTGAGTAACCTTGTGGACCTTTAGTACCCACTGTCTTTCTATTGGCTCTCCAGTGTTTAGGGAATATTTTTGCATGAATCAGATGAACCAGCCGAAACCAAAATTTTGCCTCATTAAAAGTTAATGTGAGCATGCAAGGACTTTTATTGTCAATTAATCATCAAAACAAAGCCTAGTCCTCCCTCCGGCTATGTTTTAGTTAGCTCTAAACCAGGCCAGTCCGTCATATTCTCAGCCTGAAGGACTATGGGTAAAACGGACATAAACAAAAAACTGACCTGACAAGAGACCTACGTTCTATTGCAGTGTCCACACTAACATACCATTTAGAATGTATTGAGCATGCATTTGAAGTGGTATGCTAGTGTGGATGTTGGAAAGTTGCCCAGTGTCATCCATTTTCACCATCAGCATTGTCTGCCCATACAGATGTCGGATCTAAATGTGATCCCCAAGTTGCAGGAGAACTTTCCTGCAATAAACTTGCAGTTTATTTTTTATTTTATTTTTTTATTTAACCTTTATTTAACTAGGCAAGTCAGTTAAGAACAAATACTTATTTACAATGACGGCCTACCTACAGGGTCAGCCCCTGGAGCAAATTAGGGTTAAGTGCCTTGCTCAAGGACACATCGACAAGCTTTTCAACTTCTCGGCTCAGGTATTCGAACCAGCGACTTAAATTAAGATCCTAATGCTTCTATTCTACCTGCTTTCTAAAACAGGGTGGAATTGGAGGCCTCCTCCTTTCTCCTCCTCCTCCTCCTCCTCCTCCTCCTCCTCCTACTCCTCCCTTATTCTCCCTCATTCTCACCATACCCACAATGTTATATATTATTTATATTTTATAAATTACTCACCTTAAAGCCGGCTTTAGACTAAAAACAAACTGCTAACTGCTAGCCTCCGGGCTCAAAACCACATGTCCCTCATGGCTTCGCTCATCCCTGGATGTATCACCTGCCAGTACCTGAGCCAGAGAATCGCTGAGCTGGAGGGGAGAGTATCCGTCTTGAGCCGAAGAACTCCTGTACTCCATGGTTGCACAATCCACCTCCAAAATCGATGACGTCACCTACCCCTGGCTTGGCACCTCCACTTCTGGGAGCCTGTAACGGAGAAACTCCATTCAGTTGCCTTGAATGAGCCATGGCCCAGGCTAGGAGCTAAACCGAAGGGCCCGGTCTGTTCCACCCCTTCTGCCCTGCCTCAGGATGCCTGGATTGCTGTCCGGGGAGTGAAGCACTCCAGGAAACGGAATCCATCAAATGCTTCGGAGGTGCTACAATTGGGGAAGAGATTCAGGGTCCTGGAAGACCTGTAAGTGCACTCCACTCATACTGTGCAGGGTCCCTCCTCTACATATCCACTGCTGCCGTCTCACTCTCAGATGGAAGTGCCCAAGCACACTCATCTGCGCTCCATGCCCGTCTCAGCTGCTAGCCCCCCTCAACCCGCTAGGAGGCAGATCAGCCTGGAGAGGCCCCACCATTTACCTAATATACCCATCTGTAGTCCTTCCGTTCTCGTGGTGGGTTCATCCATGGTCTGAAACTTTCAATCTGTAAAGCGGAGACCTTCTGTTACCCGGGAGCAAGGATCCTTGACCTAAATTCCACGCTACCGCTACTCATTAGCAAGCACTCCGCCGCTTCAACTGTCATTGTCCATGTTGGGTCAGATGACATTAAACTTCAGCAGTCTGAGAAATTATGCTACTGGAATCTGGGAAGCAGTGCGCTATTTCCGGTCCGTTTCCATCCCCACACTACACAAATATGGTTTTTAGTCGTATACTAAAAACCATATTCACTGAAACGGGGGAATTCCTCTGTTTCTCTTCCTAAGCAAATTACCTCTGACTCCTGTCTTCTAAGTGAAATCAATTATATCTGTGATGCTTTTAATAAGCATTTAATCTCTGCTGGTTTTTTATTTGAAAGGAAAAGTGGCCACTGTGGTCCTGGCCAGTCAGTTGATTTTTAGTCTTGCTTTTCAACTGTTACCTTGGAAAATGGTAATAATGTTTTTAGTTTCCAGAAACTCACTGAAGCAGAGGTCCTAGCTGCCCTGTGTGCCATTGATACTAAGAAATCCTTAGGACAATTTAGACCCGTACTTACTTAAGTTTACTGCACCTATCATTGCTGGTTCAGTGACACACATTTTCAATTTAACATTAAGCACAGGAAATATCCCTAAGGTGTGGAAAGCAGCTTTTGTTCTGCCATTACATAAGGGAGGCGACGGTAGTGATTTGGATAACTATCGACCCATCTCTAGGCTCCCTTGTCTGGCAAAGATCCTAGAAACTTTAGTCAACAAACAGTTACAATCTTTTCTTTCTGCTAACAGTATTCTTAGCATCAATCAATCTGGTTTTAGATCTAAACACAGTACCACATCGGCCACTATGCTTGTTGTAAATGATATTGCAAATGCCTTAGATGATAGAAAGCACTGTGCTGCGTTGTTTGTAAACTTGTCAAAAGCTTTTTGACAAGTCTATGCTATCCTTTTGAGTAAGCTGTCACCCATAAGACTGGGCACTGATGCCTGCCGATGGTTTTATTACTATCTTAAAGATAGAACTCAGGCTGTCATGGTCGACGGGTTCAAGTTCAACCCCTTAAAGTTACTTAAAGGGGTCCCTCAGGGTTCAATAATTGGCCCACTATTGTTCTCACTTTATATAAACAACATTGGTGATGATGTCAGATATTGTAATTTCTATTTATATGCAGATGACACAGTGATGTACTCTATTGCTCCAACAGCGGACCAAGCATTAATGCAGTTGGAGTCTGGTTTTAAGATACTACAGGGGTCGCTTTTACAGCTTAAACTTGTCTTAAACACTAAGAAAACAAATGTCATGTTTTTTTCTAGGTCTAAACTCTCAGTTAGAAACACTTGTGTAATTACTAGCTTGGATGGTACTCTGCATCTAAATACCTAGGGGTATGGTTAGATGATAGGCTTTCTTTTAAAAAGCATGTTACTGAATTGGGAAAAAAGTTAAAATTCAATATAGGGTTCCTTTACAGAAACAGGGCTTGTCTGTCCTCTCTAAATAAAAAACAAATTGTGCAGGCTACATTTATGTCCGTTTTAGATTATGGTGAAATTATCTATATGCATGCTTCGGCAAATACATTAAAACCACTGGATGCTATTTACCATTGTGCACTCAGGTTTATCATGGGTTAGTTACAAAACTTATCACTGTGTTCTGTATCAACATGTGGGTTGGGCCTCTCTATCTGTGAGGCGAGAGCAACATGCTCTCTTGTTTATTTTTAAAGCACTTCTTTTAAAACTACCTCTATATATCATCATTAATTTCCACTAGACATACTCATTTTAAAACCAGATCACAGACGTGGATTACATTAGAGACTCCTGCGTTCTCCACAGAGTTGGGTAGGACTGCCTTCAGTTCCTTTGCACCTTATTTATGGAACAAACTGCAGATCCAACTTAAGTTAGATACTCTGGTGTCCTTAGCCCATTTAAAAAAATGTATGGAAGATCAATATGATGTTGTCTGTGATTGTTTCTGTTGAATTGTCTGTCTTTGTTTTGTATGTTTTGAAAATGTCTGTCTGTGTGCCGAAAACTGTACATGTCAACATGTTTACACAGGACACAGCCGTAAAAGAGATCCAGGTCTCAGTCTGTTTTCCCTGTTAAAATAAATAAAAATAAAAGACCCTGGAAAATGTAAGCTAGCCATAATGAGAACACACCTCTCTCTCCCCAGACCCTGGAAGATGTTAGCTAGCCATAATGAGAACACACCTCTCTCTCCCCAGACCCTGGAAGATGTTAGCTAGCCATAATGAGAACACACCTCTCTCTCCCCAGACCCTGGAAGATGTTAGCTAGCCATAATGAGAACACACCTCTCTCTCCCCAGACCCTGGAAGATGTTAGCTAGCCATAATGAGAACACACCTCTCTCTCCCCAGACCCTGGAATATGTTAGCTAGCCATAATGAGAACACACCTCTCTCTCCCCAGACCCTGGAAGATGTTAGCTGGCCATAATGAGAACACACCTCTCTCTCTCCCTAGACCCTGGAAGATGTTATCTAGCCATAATGAGAACACACCTCTCTCTCCCTGGACCCTGGAAGATGTTAGCTAGCCATAATGAGAACACATTTCATCCTCGGAGCACATGGAAATGTTAATGAAACACTTTAGGGTTAAGCCAATTATTTATGTTCCTGACAATCACAGGCCTCTCATTTCAGAAATGTCAGTGGTGCCGTGGAGCAGGGGGGAAAGTGAGAGGGCAAGTGAGGAGGAGCAAGAGGAGGAGTGGGGGGATTTTATGGAATAATTAGGTTTCCTTGGCCAGGGAGGAAAGAGATGGAGAGAGGATATAAGAAAGAGAAGAGATGGAGGGATGTGAGAGTGAGGAGAGAGAAGAGAGGGATGAGTGGAGAGAGAGTGTGTGTGTGTGTGTGTGTGTGTGTGTGTGTGTGTGTGTGTGTGTGTGTGTGTGTGTGTGTGTGTGTGTGGCAGTGCGCATGTGATGAGAGAGAAGTGCAAGAGAGGATAGACACAAAGGGTTCATGGTCCAACAGGGAAAGGCACTCAATGGGATGAGGAGCTTACACATGACCCTGTATCAAAGGCCTTTAGTGTTGTATCAGATTCAGTGAGAGACTGTATGTATGTCCTCTGTTTCTCAGCCCAGCACACTGTGAGAAAATAGCACAGTGTGGCCCTATGAGCCAGCTAGCCTTTCATCCCCTTCTCTCCCTCGCAGCATCACAGTTTTTCATTCATATTAATGCATTTATGTTTCACTTGCCAGGCTAGCTGGGCCTTGGAGAAGTGGAGCAGATTAAGCAGAGCAGGCAGTGACAGGGGCTGGGGCTGGGACAGGGGCTAGTGCAGGGGCTGGAACAGGGGCAGGGGCTGGGACAGGGGCTGGGGCTGGGGCAGGGCCTGGGACAGGGGCTGGGACAGGGGCAGGGACAGGGGCTGGGACAGGGGCTGGGACAGGGGCTGGGGCTGGGGCTGGGGCTGGGGCTGGGGCTGGGACAGGGGCTGGGGCAGGGACAGGGGCTGGGGCAGAAGCAGGGGCAGCCATGAGTAAAGCTGAACATTGTTGGAGCCACCATGACACGTACACACACATACACGCAAACACACGGGCAGCGTTAGGCAGGGGCATCCGTGTGTAATGGGACATAAAGGGCCGTGCTGTTCTGCTGGGCCCCTGTGGAGCCCCATCCACAGCTCATGCACCTGGATGTTACAGCACGCATCAATTCATCAGTTATATAGCACAGCCTCACCACCACACACACACACACACAGGTACACACACACATACAAGCACACAAACACACAAAAAGAATATGCACACACACACAATCACACAGAAACTGTAATTTATGTTTGTGTAGCAGAGATACAATAGAGATCTGTTGGGTTTATTGTTCCGTCTCTTGGTGGACAGGAGGAGTAGACACAGGGAATCACTGGGCCTAGCTGTGTCTACTCCTATGTCCACCAAGCTTTTGTGTGTGTGTGTGTGTGTGTGTGTGTGTTACACAACACTATTATTGGCTGGCTGCTGCAGACACCAAGGGAAATCAGGTCATGAGGAGGGCTACAAGGAATGGACACACAAACAAACTAACAAACAAACAGAAAAACACACCAGGGTTGGGGTCAATTCAAATTAAATGTATTCAGTCAATTCAGGAAGTGATTTAAAAAATATATACGTATACACTGGGGTTATTTTCTTTATTACAAGTTATTTTCTTTATTTGCACTATTTTTTACATTGTAGAATAAAAGTGAAGACATGACATGACACCAAAAAAGTGTTAAACGAATAAAAATATATTTTATATTTGAGATTCTTCAAATAGCCACACTTTGCCTTGATGACAGCTTTGCACACTCATGGCATTCTCTCAACCAACTTCATGAGGGCCGCCACAGGAATGGAAGACCCACAAATACCTCTGCTGCAGAGGATAAGTTCATTAGAGTTACCAGCCTCAGATTGCAGCCCAAATCAATGTTCACGTAACAGATACATCCCAACATCAACTGTTCAGAGGAGAATCAGGCCTTCATGGTCAAATTGCTGCAAAGAAACCACTACTAAAGGGCACCAATAAGAAGAAGAGACTTGCTTGGGCCAAGAAACACGAGCAATGGACATTAGACCGGTGGAAATTTGTCCTTTGGTTTGGTGTCCAAATTAGCCACCAATGGATCACAGTGTATCAATGTGTCCATATAGGCTGGTGCTCTCGCCATAGTTGAATTTTAACTTTTAGATTTTTGTCATTTTACTTCAGATTTTTATGATTAACCACGTGACAATGATATTGAGAAATTAAAACTTTGTTATTGAAATGAAACTGTTCCACGAAAATGTGCATATATAAATATGTATTACTGGCACGCAGATCGGTAGAAATGGTAGGATACATTTTAAACTTCCCCAAACATGAAACTATTAAACCCATTTATAAAATGAGTTCAAGCACATGCACACATAGGAGGTCCCGTGAAAAAACAGGCCTGCCTATCGACATCAAATGTCCATCCAACTGATTTGTTCTGGTGCCAGGTCTGGCTCAGTGTGACATGTTGTTGGCACGCACAAATTTCAGAGCAAAATATACAGATTACGGCCTGGCCTCGGCCCACGCGCACGCGCACGCGCGCGCACACACACACACACACACACACACACACACACACACACAGCCACCATATAGCTCTGGAGCGCCAGTCCTCTCCGTGGTTAGGCTGAGCCAGGGTCATTGGTATGCAGGTGCACCGTGCTCTCGTTTAGCTCAGGTTTATTTCTCTGTGTCTGTTTGAGAGAGAGTGAGAGAGAGAGCGAGAGAGAGAGAGAGCAAGAAAGAGTATCTCGTTCCAATGCTACTGGGAGCTGATCAGACATCAACGTTGATAAGCAAAGTGGCCCTCAGTAACAACAGTAATCCCCCCACACATGCTCTGTCTCTGTTTCTCTCTCTGTTTTCCATTTATCTTTTATCTCTGTTTCTGTTTTCTCTCTGTTTTTCTCTCTCTATGTAACACTCTCTTTCCCTCTGTCTCATCTTTCTCTCTGTTTCTGTTTCCTCACTCTCTCTCTCTTTACTCTATCTCTCTCTCTCCCTCTTCTCTCTCTCTCTCTCTCTCCCTCTACTCTCTCTCTCTCTCCCTCTACTCTCTCTCTCTCTCGCTCTCTCTCTACTCTCTCTCTCTCTCTCTCTCTCTCTCTCTCTCTCTCTCTCTCTCTCTACTCTCGCTCTCTCTCTACTCTATCTCTCTCTCTACTCTCTCTCTCTCTCTCTCTACTCTCTCTCTCTCTCTCTCTCTCTCTCTCTACCTCTCTCTCTACTCTCTCTCTCTCTCTCTCTCTCTCTCTCCCTCTACTCTCTTTGTGTTCTACCTTTAATTCCCTACCAGTTTTTTTACATTTCCATCTGTGATTCTTTTATACTTGTGTATGAGTATGTTACTGTATGTTGTCTTCTAATATGTATAGTTATGCACAACCACCTGTACTGCTCACATTCACCTGGGAGCAAGGTGTGTTCTTGGTTACACTACCTTTCCAACTCCCTATAGCTATATAATATGTATCAATATATTCCTCGTACACACTTCTACCACACATTACTCATTGTGTGGTTCCATTTCAATGTCAGTCTCCATCCTCCTCTGTCTTAGCTATAAGGCAAAGATTATCAGGGCTTTATCATGGTTTAAGTTTTAAAAAATGAGTGAAGATAAATAGATACACTGAGCTCTTCAGTACGGGCCATTCTACTGCCAATGTGTGTCTATGGAGATTGCATGGCTGTGTGCTCGATTTTATACACCTGTCAGCAACGGGTGTGGCTGAAATAGCCAAGTCCACTAATTTGAAGGGGTGTTCACATACTTTTTCAATGTACTGTATAATTATTAGAAATACAACTTATTTATCATTATGAGTTCAGTTTTAGATAAGCTACCCAGGAAATCTTTAAAGTTAGTTCATATACATATATGTAGCCTCAGAAACAAAGTTCATGAGTTTAGTAATTATCTAATCTTAAATAATATACATATATTAGCCATTTCTGAGACTCACTTAGACACCACCGTTGATGAAACAGCAGTAGTAATAAAAGGACATAACATAACAAAATAGACAGAAATGTCTACGGGGGAGGTGTTGCTGTATATATTCAAAGACATATTCCTGTAAAGCTCAGAGAGGATCTCATGCCGAATTAAGAAGTGCTGTGGTTGCAGGTTCACCTGCCTCATCTGAAGCCTCTATCAGGGCTTTATCGTGGCTTAAGTTTAAAATTTGTGAAGATACCTACACCCCCTACCGTCCCTCCCTCCCTCCCTACCTCCTTTCCCTTTCCCCCTCCTTTTAATTTAAGCAGATGCTCCCTGCTCATTATAATTCCATAATCCTTTAACCTCAGCCATTTTTCATTTTTCATGAAGATTCATTTCAAACAATTGCATGATGGATGGGAAAAATGTAATCAGACTGCTTTAAACGCAATTGCTACCTGCCGTGGAGGAGAGGAGGAGAGACTGTGCCTGGTGAGGTGGCATGAGGTGGCAGGAGAGAGAAGGCTTGTGGCCGAATGACGCCCCTACGCTGTCTGTATGTGTTACACAACACAGTATTACTGGCTGGCTGCTGCAGACACCAAGAAACATCAGGTCATGAGGAAGGGACACAAGGAAGGGACACACAAACAAACAAACTAACAAATAAACATACAAACACACCAGGGTTGGGGTCAATTCAAATTAAATGTGTTCAGTCAATTCAAAATAAACGTTTGAATATTACTGGATGCTTTTCAGTTTATTGAGAAGTAATTGAAAATCTATCCTATTTTATCAACTATGTAATTGGAATGTAATTTTACTTCCTGAATTGACTGACTTATGTTCGAATTGACCACAACCCTGAAACACACAAACAAACAACGTTATCAACCAACCAGGCCTAGTATACCACCCCTATGCTACCAATTTACCATGACTTCACCATCATTCCTTCTCTACTACCACTAAAATTTACCATCACTACACCCAGAATGGCCAGCACTCTGCCCAGAGAGATCATCCCCTCACCCAGATAGACCAGCACTCCACCCAGAGAGACCAGAAATCTGCCCAGATTGGCCAGCAACCCCTGATTCCATTGCCCCCCACTCAATACCCCAAACACTATCCCTCTTTCACCCCAGCTGCCAAACTAACCCTGATTCAGATGACCGTCCTACCCATGCTAGATTATGGAGATTACGGAAATATAATTCATAGATCGGGAGGTTAGGGTGTTCTCAAGTGGCTAGATGTTCTTTACCATTCGGCCATCAGATTTGCCACCAATGCTCCTTATAGGACACATCACTGCACTCTATACTCCTCTGTAAACTGGTCATCTCTGTATACCCGTCGCAAGACCCATTAGTTGATGCTTATTCTTAGGCCTCACTCCCCCTTATCTGAGATATCTACTGCAGCCCTCATCCTCCACATACAACACCCGTTCTGTCATTCACATTCTGTTAAATGTTTCCAAAGCACACACATTCCTGGGTCACTCGTCTTTTCAATTTGCTGCAGCTAGCAACTGGAACGACCTGCAACAAACACTCAAACTGGACAGTTTTATCTCAATCTCTTCATTCAAAGACTCAATCATGGACACTCTTACTGACAGTTGTGGCTGCTTTGCGTGATGTATTGTCATCTCTTCCTTCTTGCCCTTTGTGCTGTTGTCTGTGCCCAATAATGTTTGTACGATGTTTTGTGCTGCTAACATGTTGTGTTGCTACCATGTTGTTGACGTCATGTTACGTTGCTACCATGCTGTGTTGTCATGTGTTGCTGCCTTGCTATGTTGTTGTCTTAGGTATTTTATTTTATTTATTTATTTAGCCTTTATTTAACTAGGCAAGTCAGTTAAGAACAAATTCTTATTTACAATGATGGCCTACCAAAAGGCAAAAGACCTCCTGCAAGGACGGAAGATGGGATTAAAAATACAAATAAATAAAATATAAATATAGGACCAAACACACATCACGACAAGAGAGACAAAAAAACACTACCAAAAGAGATACCTAAGACAACAACATAGCAAGGCAGCAACATAGCAAGGTCTCTCTTTTGGTAGTGTTGTTTTATCTCTCTTGTCGTGATCTGTGTTTGGTCCTATATTTATATTTTATTTATTTTTATTTATAATCCCAGCCCCAGTCCCTGCAGGAGGTATTTTGCCTTTTGGTAGGCCATCATTGTACATAAGTTCTTTGTTCTTTATCTGACTTGCCTAGTTAAATAAAGGTTAAATAAAAAAATAAAAATAAATGATGACAGGATATTACCCCCACATCCCATTACCTCCCAAGCTGACAGGAAAGCATGCTCCCACGTCATTACCCCTCACGCCGACAGGACAGCACACACCTGCACAATTGAGACAAACAGTCCAGCAATACAGTCGTGACCAAAAGTTTTGAGAGTATTGGTCTCCACAAAGTTTGCTGTCTCAGTGTTGATGATGGCAATTTGCATATACTCCAGAAAGTCATGAAGAGTGATCAGATGAATTGCAATTAATTGCAAAGTCCCTCTTTGCCATGAAAATGAACTTAATCCCCAAAAAACATTTCCACTGCATTTCAGCCCTGCCACAAAAGGACCAGCTGCCATCATGTCAGTGATTGTCTCGTTAACACAGGTGAGAGTGTTGACGAGGACAAGGCTGGAGATCACTCTGTCATGCTGATTGAGTCAGAATAACAGACTGGAAGCTGCAAATATTGACTCTTTGCATAAACTGAATGTCATTGTCAATGAAAGCCTTTGACACTTATGGAATACTTGTAATTATACTTCAGTGTACCATAGTAACTACTGACATAAAGATCTAAGAACACTGAAGCAGCAAACTTTGTGGAGACCAATACTTGTGTCATTCTCAATACTTTTGGCCACGACTGTACAGCTATGCAGAAGTGTCACGAAGAATAGATCACCCTGCTACAGCCAAGCTAAACCAGATAAGGCATCTCTGATGAACATAATCTGCTAAAAATTACATTAATTCCTTCGTTGTTATTATAGAAATACACTACATGGTCAAAGTATGTGGTCACCTGCTCGTCGAACATCTTATTCTAAAATCATGGGCTTTAATATGGAGTTGGTCCCCCCTTTGCTGCTATAACATCCTCCACTCTTCTGGGAAGGCTTTCCACTAGATGTTGGAACATTGCTGTGGGGAATTGCTTCCATTCAGCACTATGCATTGGGGCAGGTAGTGTTCTCCTGGCATCCGCCAAACCAAGATTCGTCCTTCGGACTGCCAGATGGTGAAACGTGATTCATCACTCCAGAGAACGCATTTCCACTGCTCCAGAGTCCAATGACAGCAAGCTTTACACTACTCCAGCTGGCGCTTGGCATTGTGCATGGTGATCTTAGGTTTGTGTGCGGCTGGTCGGCCATGGAAACCCATTTCATGAAGATCCCGTCGAACAGTTGTTGTGTTGTGCTGATGTTGCTTCCAGAGGCAGTTTGGAAGTCGGTAGTGAGTGTTGCAACCGAGGACAGGTGGTTTTTATGCGCAACACGCTCCACGGTCCCGTTCTGTGAGCTTGTGTGTCCTAACACTTCGCGGCTGAGCCGTTGTAGCTCCTAGACGTTTCCACTTCATAATAAGCAGGGAAGTAATTTGACTTGTTGGAAAGGTGGTTTCCTATGACAGTGCCAAGTTGAAAGTCACCAAGCTTTTCAGTACGGGCCATTCTACTGCCAATGTTTGTCTATGGAGATTGCATGGCTGTGTGTGTTCGGATTGTATACACCTGTCAGCAATGGGTGGGGCTGAAATAGCAAAATCCACTAATTTGAAGGGGTGTCCACATACTTTTGCCATGTAGTGTAGAATTATTAGAAATACAACCTATTTATCATTATGAGTTCAGTTTTAGATAAGCTACCCAGAACATTAACTGGTTATCATCTAGTTCTCCTCTCAAGAGGAAGCTTCTTCCTGTTGGCCTAAATGTATTTATAAGAGGTCATACAAGAGTCTCACAGCCAGTGAGACTCTTAGCAAGGAGTTACAGTCAGTGTTTAACAATAAACTGGTCTTAAATACATGTAAAACCAAAAGCATTGTATTTGGTTAAAAACATTATCTTAGACCTAAACCTCAACTGGAGTTGTGCTTAAAGGGTTTGACCATTGAACAAGTTGAAGAAGCTGAACTCCTTGTAGTAACATTAGATGGTCAGTTATTATGGTCAAGTCATTGACGAAGTCGTTGTGAAGATGGGGAGAGGTATGTCTGTTATAAAAATATTGTGTTTTTGACACAAAGATCAACTGTACTAGTTTTTCAGGCTCTGAACTTGTCCCATCTTGATTACTGTCAGATAAAATGGACCTATCAAAGCTGCATCACAGCGCCTCTCCTCTTTCTAAATATATAAGAATATGAATATGTATATATGAATAGTGTGTGTCTTTCCAATATCTATATATGAATAGTGTGTCTCTCTACTTTTATCCAATGTAAAAAAAAAACACCATTTAAAATGTTGCTACATAGAACCACATCCAGGTGGTGGGTCATATTTGTTGATAATGTTTTTATCAATGTCAACCTTGTGGGAGAATCTAAAGGAGTTTTATTTCTTTGTGGCAGCAGTCTTTTATTTATTACCAATGTAATGTTTTCAAGTGCTGTTATGGGGTCGAGCTCTTGTTTTCCACCCAGACTGTCCTTTTTCTCCAGGACACAAATGATTCATTGTGAACCAGGGAACCGACCTTGATCCGTTTTAAATGGAATGAAATAAAAATGGTGCCTTATCTGTTAGCATTCAGGAGGGGCTGCATTTTAAAGGCCACCCTATAAAGTGCACTTCTTTAGACCAGAGCCTATGGTGCTCAGGATAATCCCTGGTCGATAGTAGTGCACTATATAGCGAATGAGGTGTAATTTGGGATGCAGATAGAATTTTCTAAGGCTTTAGATTCTAGTCCACCATCCAGCCTCATAATAAAATAAAATATAACTTTATTATGATGATCACGTGATGGTCATGTGACATTCTCTCCTGCCGTGGTCACTCAGGTGTGAATGTCAGCAGTGGTGTCGTGTTAAAAAGTTGCGTTTCCGCATCGTTTCCCCTCCGCTCACGGTGACCCCCATACGCAGTAACATACCAGTGCCTGAGCACAGCTGCACATACAGAAACACACCTTTCTCTCTCTCTCTTGTTTTATCTCCCCACTCCTCTTTATCTCTCTGACCCTCTCTGATGCCCCCCCCCCCCCCCCTCTCTCTCTCCCTCCCTCCTCTCCTCTACTTTTTTTTAGTGAACCTCTCGTTAAGTGTTTTATGTAGTAGAGTTAATGCAGTTGTTCTTTTCAGGTCACTAGTTAAATACATAAAACTGTAATTACATGTGAATGGTTCCCTGGCGGTATTTCATTCTGTACCAGTATGAACAGCATTAAAATAGCACTCCCATTCCTATAGGAGATTAATGTGGGATCCTCTTCCCTCTGGTGTTAAGATATGGTATAAATGGGGTGATATGGGGCTAAATTAACTACCTAGTTTCCAGGGCTCCTTCTTTAGGTGATGAGTGTGTATTACTCTGATATATACAATTTTGGTACTCTAATATATATATAACATTGTGTCTTGTTGGGATCCTGTAGCATGTTTTAATGTATAATTCATATGGATATTTGTATACATTTGCAAACGACAGGTTTATGTAGTGTTTGTGTAGAGTTTTTTCTAAGGAACATAAACATTGTGTCCTTTGAAAACATACTCAGCTCATCAATATGAGTTCATATGGTCAAAGGACAGTGTCAGGCTCTGGCCATAGAAAAGCTGTTTGCTTCTCTATGTAGCCATGGTCAGAGTCTGAGAGTTCTATGTGTTCTATATCTGTGTAGTGTTTTGTGTTGGATCCCTAATTAGAGGCAACCATGGTGTGGTTCATTGTTTACATGTCCGTCGAAGTAAGTGTGTTTACGTTTGTTGTATCGTTGTTCATTTGTATAGTTCGTCATTTGAGTAATATACTTCAATAAAAAGATGTCGAACCATTACTGTGCTGCGCCTTGGTCAGTCAATACACCCAGACGTGACAGACAGTGATGTCACGGCCCTCAAAAGCAGAGCACACAGGTGTAGGGTGATGTTGCCCCTAGATGCTGATCTTGGGTCAGTTTTGCATTTCCCCACTAGTGGTTGGGGAGGGGAGCTGATCCTAGATCTGTACCTAGGGAAAACTTCACCCTTGATCAAGTATAGCTCACTACCTCAAAGAAGGAGATGATGCCATTGAAGCCCTGAGCCTGTCTGGACACACTGAGTGAGACATAGAAATACAATCACAGAATATTGACTTGAATGAGAATAGTTAATTCTATGAATTATATTTCTACAGAGTGAGACTGTAAAGTTCAGCTGTAGTAGTAATGCAACATGGTAAGGTATGGTAGATATAGCTGGGCTGGCCGAGTGGGTCGTAAAGGTTAACTGTAGTAGCATGCATACAAGGTGACACAAACACACCTGGATTGCGCAATGGGCACCATGCCTGTGATTAATGGGTAGCCAGCTGTCTGCAGTGGGCACAGGACACCATACCACCTCTACTGAGTGCCACAGAGACTCACCCTGGCTGGCAGCTATCTAGCGTGGGCATCGGGCTATGGGCACCACCTCCACAACGCACCACAGAGGCTCTCCCTACAGCACGTCAGGTGCCTGAGAGGTCAGTAGAAACTGGGCACCACCTCCTCTACTGTGTGCCACAGAGACACACACTGGCCTGGCCTGTAGCAGCTGTCTGCCTCCAGGTGGGTTAGTAGATAGTTGAAATGTTACTGAGTCTGTATATAATCTGTAGAGCATCTACAGATGGACTATCCAAGTGTTACCAAAAATCCTACATCAGCTCTCACAATAAAAACACCATTAGAAACAGCAATAAAGTTCAGAACAAGTTGGGCTATACTACAGAAAGGAAATCCCTGTAAATCCCTTACATAATTACTGTGAAAAGTTAAATCAAGATGACACATTTATGCTTCTCTTCTCCAGCCACTATATCATCATTTGGAGTATAGAATTAGTATGTGGTCACATCAGTGGAGGCTGGCTCATGATAATGGCTGGAACAGAGCGAATGGAATGTCATCTAACACATGGAAACCATGTATTTGATACCATTCCAGCTATTACCACAAGCCCATTCTCCCCAATTAAGGTGCCACCAACCTACAATGGGTAACATCTAGTTGTAGTGTTTATATTAGAATGAGGTCACATCTGTGGTTGTATTAGTGTTCTTGGCACAGTTCTATCGATAGATAGATAGATAGATAGATAGATAGATAGATAGATAGATAGATAGATAGATAGATAGATAGATAGATAGATAGATAGATAGATAGATAGATAGATAGATAGATAGATAGATAGATAGATAGATAGATAGATAGATAGATAGATAGATGACGGCCTACCCCGGCCTCCCCTCACCCGGACGGCACTGTGCACCGCCCTATGGGACTACCGATCATGGCTGGTTATAACACAGCCCGGGATCGAACCAGGGTCTGCAGTGACACCTCTAGCACTGAGATGCAGTGCCTCAGACCGTTTACTCAGCCTCGATTTGTCACAGAGATATCCTTGGTAACGAAACAGGGCCCAGAAGGCCAGGCTGGGATGATTTTTTGTTTGTGTGTGCGGGTGCGAGCGTGAACGTGTGTGTGTGTATGTGTGAGAGTATGACGGATGAGAGAGGTTTGTACAGAAGAGACATGGACTGCCACACCTTCCCTCTCACTCTGCTTCTCTCTCTCTCGCTCTCTCTCGCTCTCTCGCTCTGTAATGTTTCAGCCCTCCAGGACCGGAATTGAATAGCCCTGCTGTAGAGTGCCTTTCGAGCGAATTATACCCCTACCAGTACCACCCATGACTGTGTTTGCTAATACACTGGCCTGAAACTCATAGTTTACAGGCCAGATCAGACCTACAAGTCACATTATGCTGGCTTGAAAAGTGATGTGCAATTCCTATTGGAATCCAGCCAGAGTGGGGATATCCAACATCTGCAATAGAGCATCCTGGGAAAATGAGGGAGTAGCGATGTGTGTGTGCATCAAATCAAATTTGATTCATCACATGCTTCATAAACAACAGGTGTAGACTAACAGTGAAATGCTTACTTGTCGGCCGTTCCCAACAATCCAGAGAGAAAGAATAGAGAAATAATATAAAAAGTAAAATAATAATAATAAAAGTAATGATAAATACAAAATGAGTAACAATAACTATATACAAGGGGTACCAGAACCGACTCGATGTGCAGAGGTACGAGGTCATTGAGGTAGATACATGTACACATAACTAGGAATAAAGTGACAGATAATAAACAGTAGCAGCAGTGTATATGATGAGTGCAAAAATGGTAATTGCAGATAGTACTGGTAGCTATTTGGTTAACTATTTAACTAACTATTTAGCAGTCTTATGGCTTCGGGGTAGAAGCTGTTCAGGGTACTGTTGGTTCCAGATTTGGTTTATCGGTACCACTTGCTGTCTATGGCTGGAGTCTTTAACCAATTTTTAGGGACTTCCTCTGACATTGCCTGGTATAGAGGTCCTAGATGGCAGGGAGCTCGGCCCCAGTGATGTACTTAGCCGTACGCACTACCCTTTGTAGCGCCTTGCGGTTGGATGCCAAGCAGTTGTTATACCAAGCGGTGATGCAGCCAGTCAAGATGCTCTAAATGGTGCAGCTGTAGAACCTTTTGAGGATCTGAGGGCCCATGCCAAATCTTTTCAGTCTCCTGAGGTGGAAGAGGTGTTGTCATGCCCTCTTCATGACTGTGTTGGTGTGTGTTGACCATTATCAATCCGTAGTGATGTGGACACCAAGGAACTTGAAGCTCTCGACCCGCTCCACTACAGCCTCGTTGATATGAATGGGGGCATGCTCGGCCCACCGTTTCCTGTAGTCCACGATCAGCTCCTTTGTCTTACTGACATTGAGGTAAAGGTTGTTTTCCTGGCACCACACTGCCAGGTGTCTGACCCTCCTCCCTATAGGCTCTCTTCGTTGTTGATGATCAGGACTACCACCGTCGTGTCGTCAGCAAACTTAATGATGGTGTTGGAGTTGTGCGCAGTCGTGGGTGAACAGGGAATAGAGGAGGGGAATAAGCATGCTCCCCTGAGGGGCTCCAATGTTGAGGGTCAGCGTGGCGGATGTCACCACCTGGGGGCAGCCCGTCAGCAAGGCCAGGATCCAGTTGCAGAGGGAGCTGTTCAGTCCCAGGGTCCTTAGCTTAGTGATGAGCTTGGAGGGCACTATGGTGTTGAACGCTGAGCTGTAGTCAATGAACAGCATTCTCACGTAGGTGTTCCTCTTGACCAGGTGGGAAAGAGCAATGTGGAGTGCAATATAGATATTGTCATCTTTGGATCTGTTGGGGCGGTATGCGAATTGGAGTGGGTCCAGAGTGTCTGGGATGATAGATAGATAGATAGATAGATAGATAGATAGATAGATAGATAGATAGATAGATAGATAGATAGATAGATAGATAGATAGATAGATAGATAGATAGATAGATAGATAGATAGATAGATAGATAGATAGATAGATAGATAGATAGATAGATAGATAGATAGATAGATGAGGATCATAGCCCCCCCTTTTCTCTCTCTCTCCCCCACCACAGGTTTATGACGGTTGTAAATACCTAAGTAACGTCAAAAGGTTGGCTAAGGAAACAATATTTCTGTAATCCAAACAGTTAGAAGGGTACTTCGGTACTTAAAGACCTATGATGTCAGATCAGTTGTTGTTTTGGAATATTATTACGTATGATATAACTAAATAACTATATTTCTGAGGGGGTGCACATTCTATTTATCAGATTTACATCTAAATGTTGTAAAACTATTTCACATTTTCTATTTAACCTTTATTTAACTAGGCAAGTCAGTTAAGAACAAATTCTTATTTACAATGACGGCCTACCAAAAATATAATTAAATTAAATTAAAATATAGGAAAAAACAAATATCACGACAAGAGAGACAACACTTCATAAAGAGAGACCTAAGACAACAACATAGCATGGCAGCAACACATGACAACACAGCATGGTAGCAACACAACATGACAACAACATGGTAGCAACACAACATCTCTGCAACACAACATGGTAGCAGCACAAAACAGGGTACAAACATTATTGGGCACAGACAACAGCACAAAGGGCAAGTAGGTAGAGGCAACAATACATCACGCAAAGCAGCCACAACTGTCAGTAAGAGTGTCCATGATTGAGTCTTTTAATGAAGAGATTGAGATAAAACTGTCCAGTTTGAGTGTTAGCTGCAGCGTACTGAAAAGTTGACTCTAACTTTTATCTAACTCCAAAACTATCTTATTGTAAAAAACATGTTTAAAAATGCGAGAGCTCACATGCAGCTGTGTCTCTCTAAGCAGAGGGAGGTGCTGCCATTAGCACCTTTTGTGAGAAGATGAAATGTGATTTTAGTCTTCTAAATGAGAGAATTGTTTTCATAGTATGCTTATGCTCAATCAGTAACCCCGCCCATGGGAGCACAGACATTGGAGCAACTCGATGGAATGCCCCCTTTTGCCCGAGTGCTTATAAAGGACTCCTAACGCAATTTGCATTAAACCAAGTAGGCGGACGGTAAGTCACGAATGGTTGGACAATAGACCAGTACATTGCCGGGTAACTACTGGCGTGTAAAATGGTTCTAGCCCTCTGAAACTGATGGGAGACTACACAGGAACGTTCAGTCTGCAGCTGTTTATGTACTGTTAACCTAGTATACTCCACCGAGGACCACCGCGTGTGTACCTTTTGAAGGATCCGGTCTTACGATCTTATCTTTTACAATAACAACAAGACAATTATTTGCATCCATTCTAAAGAGGCCATTAATGCCTTTTCGAATTCCAACCACTCGAGCCGTACGAGAGAAGTTTGATATCTGCCTCCCAGACTTAGTAAAATTCATCCCCACTCTGCAATTAAAAAACAGAAGGAGCATTTACCCCTTGGAATAATTGGCTGCATACATTTGTTCTGCTTTCCTACATTTCTTGTTATTTTCCTCCGATGGTCTGTTGGGGAGGGAGAGGTAGGAGGAAGGGAGGGAGGCTGAAGATATGTCTTTTCATACCATTGTAATTTAAAGATGTGTGTTTGGCTCAGGGGACCAGGGATAGCTGGGAACACAGGCTCAGTGAATTGGCTAATTAAGAGATCGTTCTCAACCCACTAAACAATCAACAGAGGCCTCGACTACCTGCTACCAGCCACAAACACACAAACACACACACACACACACACACACACGCCAACTTCCAGCAACAGCTACCAGCACCGTGAGTAGCAGAGACAGTGGTAGGTAATCAAGAGCACACAGTATACATTTCTGTGTAGGAGAATTAGCTCTGTTTTCTTTTGCAATAGTTTTGTTACTATGTTTTGTCTTTAGATTCGATTCAATTCGATTAGATTAGATTTAGTTCATTAGTCCCATGTACAGGGACACAGATGTAATTGCAGGGTACAGTGAAAGTAACAATAATAATAATAATAATAGCAACATGGGAGGGGGTGGGGTGCAGCAAGGTTCCCTGATGCTCCTGTACTGCCCACGTCTGAGTGAAGGAAGCAAGGAGAACAGACCATGGCTCGGGTGGCTTGGGTCCCTCATTATCTTCTTGGCCTTCCTGCGACACCTGGTCTGGTAGGTGTCCTGGAGGGCAGGCAGTGTGCACCCAATATTTTGCTCGACTAAGCGCACCACCCTTTGTAGCGCCATGCGGTCCGTGGCGGTGAAGTTGCCGTACCAGGCCGAGAGTGCCAACTGAGATGTGCACAATGAGGAACTTGATGTTTATGTCTCAACGTGGCCAACCTAGTTTCTCCTAAAGTCCACAATCGGCGCCTTTGTTTGGCTGATGTTGAGGGAGAGGTTGTTTACCTGGCATCACACCGTCAGAGTGCCTACCTCCTCCCTGTAGGCTGTCTCGTGGTTGTTGGTAATCAGGCCTACAACTGTTGTGTCGTCAGTTGTAGGCCCGTCAGGAAGTCCAAGACACAATTGCATAGGGAGGAGTTCAGTCCCAGGGCCATGAGCTTTGTGGTGAGCTTAGAGGCCACTTTGGTATTGAAGGCCGAGCTGTAGTCAATGAATAGCATTCTCACAAACGCATTACTTCTGTCCAGGTGGTTGAGGGCAATGTGCAGTGCAATGGCAATTACGTCGTCTGTGTATCTGTCAGGGCGGTATGTGAATTGGAGAGGGTCGTGTCAGGGAGGGCAGAGGTGATGTGGTCTTTGACTCTCAAAGCACTTCTTGATGACAGAGGTGTGTGCTAGTCATTCAGTTCAGTTACTTTCCCTTTCTTGGGCACGGGGATGATAGTGGACATCTTAAAGCAGTTGGGGGTAGGAGCCTGAGCTAGAGAGAGATTGAAAATGTCTGAAAACACAACAGCCGGCTGGTCTGTACATACTCTGTGTCAGGGCCTGACTGAGGCCAGGTCTCTGACTCACTCTAGTGGGAGTAGTATGGCCACAGTCAGGACCTGACAATAGTTCAGGGAGTCTGGGTCGAGTTTGGCCAATACCCAATTAGAGGCATCTGTCTTGAGTCTGAAACTGACATGATTGTGGGTTAAGGTCACCATTACCCTTTTCACACTACTGGGCCAAACCGAGCCGTACTGTACTGGGCTGGGCTGGCCTGGCTAGGCATCTACCATAGGTGCTGGAACCCAGCACCTACGCTGAATTGCTCCTCCATTTTGTCCCTTTACTTGTGTTTCGCCATACTTTTTAACCATACAATTGTCCCGAGTCACCTTGCCGTGTTTATAAGCATTATCTCTCACCTTAGGTTTCCCTACAAGGCTGCCATCAATACACAGTTTTTTATTCGGTTAAGTTTTGAAAGTCACTATCGGTATCACATCATCTATGCATTTTTTTATGAAACCGGTGACTGAATCGGCGTATTCATTGATGTTATCCACAGACCCGGAGCATATTCCAGTCCACGTGATCAAAACAGTATTGGAGCGTGGATTCTGATTGGTCGGTCCAACACTGTACAGACCTGACCATCGGAATTTCCCTCTTGAGTCTTGGTTTGTAGTTGGGGTTAAACAAAATGTCGTCATGGTCAGATTTACCGAAAGGAGGATGGGAGACAGCCTTATACCTGTATCTAAAAGGTGTGTAGCAGTTGTCAAGTGTTGAATTTCCGCGAGTAGGACTGTCAATGTGTTAGCAATAATTTGTGAGCAATGTCCTCAAATTACCTTTGTTAAAGTCCCGCTGAACAATGAACGCTGCCTCCAGGTATGCAGTCTCCAGTTTGTTCAGGGTCCAATGAAGATCTTTGAGAGCATTTTTGGTATAGGGGCAGGATGTACACAGCCATGGCGATAATCCCTGATAACTCTCTCAGAATGTAAAAAATGTGACATTTGATAACCAAGTATACCAAGTCGGGAGAGCAGTAGCTTGCAAGTTCCTGTATGTTTCCCCCATCGCATCATATGTTGTTGGTCATTAAACAGAGCCCACCACTTTTGATCTTGCCAGAGAGAGCACGCTTCCTATCCACTCAAAAAATGTAAAACCCTCTGGTTGTATATAATCCGCTTGGATGTTGGTGGAGAGCCAAGTCTCAGAAAAACAGAGTATGTTGCAGAATCTGATTTCCCGCTGGAAGGAGATCCTCGCTCTGAGCTCGTCAAGTTTATTAATTGGACATTGGCGAGTAGTATCCTCGGTAATTGAGGACGGGTCTCCCGGCGCCTTAATCTCACTAAGACCCCGCCATGTCTGCCTCTCCGTCGGCGTCTCTGCTTCCTACTTCTCCAGTAGGACTCCCAGGAAGCCCGAAGTCTCACCGAAAAGCCTTGCGCATTGTTTCCCCTTTTGGGAAGGTCGGGTGGACGGTGAGTAAGTTATTCATATTCCATTAGGTCTACCCGAGTGTACTGTCGTGGTCAAAAGATTTGAGAATGACACAAGCATTGGTCTCCACAAGGTTTGCTGCCTCAGTGTTGATGATGGCAATTTGCATATACTCCAGAGAGTGATCAGATGAATTGCAATTAATTGCAAAGTCCCTCTTTGCCATGAAAATGAACTTAATCTCCAAAAAACATGGTTACCTGCAAGGAAACACGTGCCATCATCATTGCTTTGCACAAAAAGGGCTTCACAGGCAAGAATATTGCTGCTGGTAAGATTGCACCTAAATCAACCATTTATCGGATCATCAAGAACTTCAAGGAGAGAGGTTCAGTTGTTGTGAAGAAGCCATCAGGGTGCCCAAGAAAGTCCAGCAAGCGCCAGGACCGTCTCCTAAAGTTGATTCAGCTGCGGGATCGGGGCACCACCAGTGCAGAGCTTGCTCAGGAATGGCAGCAAGCAGGTGTGAGTGCATCTGCACGTGATAACTAAGTGGCTCGGGGAACAAAACATCGCCATTTTGGGTCCATGGCCAGGAAACTCCCCAAACCTTAATCCCATTGAGAACTTGTGGTCGATCCTCAAGAGGCGGGTGGACAAACAAAAACCCACAACTTCTGACAAACTGCAAGCATTGATTATGCAAGAATGGCCTGCCATAGGTCAGGATGTGGCCCAGAAGTTAATTGACGGATTGCAGAGGTCTTGAAAAAGAAGGGTCAACACTGCAAATATTGACTCTTTGCATAAACTGAATGTCATTGTCAATTAAAGCCTTTGACACTTATGGAATACTTGCAATTATACTTCAGTGAACCATAGTAACTACTGACATAAAGATCTAAGAACACTGAAGCAGCAAACTTTGTGGAGACCAATACTGGAGACTAAAACTTTTGACCACGACTGTATGAAGTAATGCGTGAAACAAACTGAGTAAGAACATTTGAGAAGAACACTACAAACAAAAAATGCAACATTTTTAAAGCTGCCATGTTTAGTAGGGGCTCGGAGCGAGGCCCCATCCATCAGCACCATCTTGCCATTGTCTTTCTAGTGTTTCACCGTACCCCTATACATACAGTTGAAGTCGGAAGTTTACATACACTTAGGTCATTTTTCAACCACTCCACAGATTTCATGTTAACAAACTATAGTTTTGGCAAGTCGGTTAGGACATCTACTTTGTGCATGACACAAGTAATTCATCCAACAATTGTTTACAGACAGATTATTTCACTTATAATTCATTATATCACAATTGCAGTGGGTCAGAAGTTAACATACACTAAGTTGACTGTGCCTTTAAACAGCTTGGAAAATTCCAGAAAATGATGTCATGGCTTTAGAAGATTCTCATAGGCTAATTGATATAATTTGAGTCAATTGGAGGTGTACCTGTGGATGTATTTCAAGGCCTACCTTCAAACTCAGTGCCTCTTTGCTCGACATCATGGGAAAATCCAAAGAAATCAGCCAAGACCTCAGAAAAGAAGTTGTAGACCTCTACAAGTCTGGTTCATCCTTGGGAACAATTTCCAAACCCTTGAAGGTACCACGCTCATCTGTACAAACAATAGTATGCAGGTATATACACCATGGGACCACGCAGCAGTCATACCGCTCAGGAAGGAGAAGCGTTCTGTCTCCTAGAGATGAACGTACTTTGGTTTGAAAAGTGCAAATCAATCCCAGAACAACAGCAAAGGACCTTGTGAAGATGCTGACTACGGTTTGCAACTGCACATGGGGACAAAGTTCATACTTTTTGGAGAAATGTCCTCTGGTCTGATGAAACAAAAATAGAACTGTTTGGCCATAATGACCATCGTTATGTTTGGAGGAAAAAGGGGGAGGCTTGCAAGCCGAAGAACACCATCCCAACAGTGAAGCACGGGGGTGGCAGTATCATGTTGTGGGGGTGCTTTGCTGCAGGAGGGACTGGTGCACTTCACAAAATAGATTGCATCATGAGGAAGGACAATTATGTGGATATATTGAAGCAACATCTCAAGACATCAGTCAGGAATTTAAAGCTGGTCCCAAATGGGTCTTCCAAATGGACAATGACACCAAGCATACTTCCAAAGTTGTGGCAAAATGGCTTAAGGACAACAAAGTCAAGGTATTGGAGTGGCCGTCACAAAGCCCTGACCTCAATCCTATTGAAAATGTTTGTGCAGAACTGAAAAAGTGTGTTCGAGCGAGGAGGCCTACTGACTCGGTTACACATGTTCTGTCAGGAGGAATGGGCTAAAATTCACCCAACTTCTTGTGGGAAGCTTGTGGAAGGCTACCTGAAACGTTTGACCCAAGTTAAACAATTTAAAGGCAATGCTAACAAATACTAATTGAGTGTATGTAAACTTCTGACCCACTAGGAATGTGATTAAAGAAATAAAAGCTGAAATAAATCATTCTCTCTACTATTATTCTGACATTTCACATTCTTAAAATAAAGTGGTGATTCTAACTGACCTAAGACAGGGAATTTTTACTAGGATTAAATGTCAGGAATTGTGAAAAACTGAGTTTAAATGTATTTGGCTAAGGTGTATGTAAACGTCTGACTTCAACTGTAGGGAACGGGGTGATATTTGGGACTAAGACCTACTCAGCAGCCTCCAGACCTCTTTAGTCAATTCACAGAATCATAAATCAATGCCCTTACGCTAGCTGCTATTACAGTTTGTTTAAGGTAGCAATTTCTCATAAAGGGTTATTGTGTGTGCTGCCGCGTTGTTGCTATAAGCAATTCGAGCTGCATTTTATATCACGCTGCACTTTCATTGCCAAAGCAAGCTAGCAGATATAACCTCATAAGTTAATATGTATCTTTTTAATAAAAAAAATAAAATGGTAGTGAAGTTTTTGCATTTCGGCAATACACAGAAAAATATTTAATTGATGCCTTACTTGCTATAGATACCAAGAGATCTACAGGGGCTGACCAATTTGGAGCTGGTTCTGCTCAAGTGTGCTGCCCCCCTCATTGCTTGCTCAGTAACCCATATCTCTAACATTGTTATCAGGAAATATTATGGAAACAGCTTATGTGCTGCCGTAAGGGTGGGGATAGTAGTTATCTTGATAATTATCGTCCCATCTCCAGGCTTCCAGGTCTAGCCAAGATTCTCAAATATTTGGTAAATAAGCAACTCTTTTTTATTTGAGCATGGTATGTTGAATATAAACCAATCTAGGTTTAGGCCAGTGCACAGCACCATCACACAACCACCTGAGTTGTTAATGATATTGTCAATGCTTTAAAATTAATTAATTAAATTAATTTGTTGACCTGTCAAAAGCGTTTGATATTGTTGATCAAGCTATTTTATAGAAGAAGTTGTCGTCGATTGGCCTGGGCTCAGACCCCTGCTCTTGGTTTCATGATTATTTTAGTGACGGAACTCAGTCCAAATGGCTTGAAGTGCGTAAAGGTGTTACACAGGGGTCGATACTAGGACCTGTTCTTTTCACTATTTATATAAATGTTATTGGTCAATCTGTAAAAGTTTTAAATTTCATCCAAATGTGGATGATACTATTATCTACACAATTGCCCGACTGCTGACCTGACTGTGACAAGGCTACAGTCCGATTTTGCACATGTGCAGGAAACCTTTACTGATTTAAAACTTAGGGGGAACTAAATATATGTTGTTTTCAAGCTCTCGTAAGATTGTCTCAGATGGATAACATCTTCATGCATCAGAGGATAATATAATTGAATGAGTCCTTGCATACACATACCTTGGTATTTGACAATGATTTATCGTTTAAAAAACATACGAGTGAGCTTGTTAAGAAACTAAGATTTAAAGTGGGCTTTATTTTCAGAAACAGATCTTGTCTCTCTCTAGTCAGCAATAAGCAGATTGTGCAGTCAACCTTTCTACATGTTCTTGATTATGGTAATACTATTTATCAAAGTGCAGCTGCCTCTACTCCTAAACCCCTTGATGCCATTTTTCATAGCGCCCTTCATTTTATCACAGGATACAGTTTTATTACTCATTACTGTATTCTTCACCAAAAGTTGGCTGGACCTTTTAGAAGTCACATGGATCACATCATTAAGCTCTTTTTGTTTACAAAACCCTGCTCCACAAGCTTCCGACTTGAAAATTGAAAATTAACACAGAGTTGGTGTCTACAGAGTTTGATACGTCAGCATTTATTTTTCTTGATCCACATTTGTTTACAGTTTGGAATGATCTCCAAAATACATTTAGAATAGATGTGTTGGGGTCCCTAGGGCAGTGTCACGATCGTGTGTAGAGACAGACCAGGGCGCAGCGTAGCGATAGTTCGACATGATTTATTCACAAATAAACTAAACTTAGTCCGAACTATACAAAACAACAGAGTAAGAAAAACGTGAACATCCACACTTACTATTGATGATGACATAGAAATAATGACCCACACAAACATGTGGGGTTGAGCAACTTAAATAGAATCCCCAATCAGAGACAACGTCTCACAGCTGTCTCCAATTGGGGATTCAACACAAAATGAAAAACATAGATCTAGGTATCTAGATCTGTCAGGCTCTGACCATGGCCAAAAGGTACTCCCTATGGCCAGAGCCTGACAGGCAGTTCAGGCATTTTTATAATAAAGAGTGTTTGTTTTGGTTGACTGTGTTTTGTGTATATTGTGTGTATTTGGTTTTGTATGTGCAATATGTGTTGTGCTGTATTTTATATATAAAATATATTTTATATTTGAGATTCTTCAAAGTAGCCACCCTCATTAATGCCAAGCGTGTGCAAAGCTGTCATCAAGGCAAAGGGTGGTGTAACGTGTACGCTGGGAGTCGGGAAACAAGTACAGGGAGTGTATTTAATAATAAATAATACAAAACAAGAAACAACATCTATCTATCTATCTATCCATCCATCCGTCCATCCGTCCATCCGTCCATCCGTCTATCCGTCTATCTATCTATATATCAAACAGAATCAATTAAACCTGGGGAAGGAACCAAAGGGAGTGACACATATAGGGAAGGTAATCATGAATTTGATTAATGATCCAAGTCTAAGTTTATTTTTATTTTTACAGGGACAGTGCACATTAATGAAGTGCTGGTGTGCGTAACGATGGTGACAGGTGTGTGTAATGATGAGCAGACTGGTGACCTCGATCACCGAAGGGGGAGTATAAGTGACACTACCCCCTCCCTGATGCGCGGCTCCAGCCGCAGGACGCTGATCAGAGGGATGGTCCCGGGGACCAGGAGCTTCTACTAAGACACGGGAACCTGTCGAACCAGCTGAGGCATGGGAGCCTGACTAGCCAGCTGAGTAATGGGAGCCCGACGAACCGGCTGAGGCATGGGATACCGATGAGCTGGCTGAGGCATGGGAGACCGATGAGCCGGCTGTGGCATGGGAGACCGACGAGCTGGCTGACTCATGGGAGCCTGACGAGCCGGCTGAGGCATGGGAGCCTGACGAGCCTATCAAGTCTTGTGAACCTGGCGAGCCAGCTGAGGCATGGAAGCTTGACGAGCCGGCTGAGGCATCCTCGGTTGCACCGGCAGCGGCACCCGGACCCGATGTCACATACCCTAATAAAAAAACAAAAACACTCCCTTTGGTGAGGCGTTATACTGTAACGTGTACGCTGGGAGTTGGGAAGCAAGTACAAGGAGTGCATTTAATAATAAATAACAAAACAAGAAGCACAAGAAGCGTACAGACATGGAACGCAGTAACAGAATCAACAATGCCTGGGGAAGGAACCAAAGGGAGTGACACATATAGGGATGGTAATCAGGAAGGTGATGAAGTCCAGGTGAGTCCGATGAAGCGCTGGTGTGCGTAACGATGGTGACAGGTGTGCTTAATGATGAGCAGACTGGTGAGCAGACCTCGAGCGTGTGTTTAACACTTTTTTGGTTACTACATGATTCCATATTATAGTTTTCATGTCTTCACTATTATTCTAAATGTAGAAAATAGTAAAAATAAAGAAAAACTCTGAGTAGGTGTGTCCAAACTTTCTCTTTTTTGTGAATCACATTCCTCTTATCTGTCTGACTTAACCTCGTGTTTAAAAACTAGGGAGTCTGAATCACTGAGCAGAGCCTGAGCACGCAGAGAGGGTCATCCATGCTCAAAGGACAAGTCAACCATGTCCTAACACACACACACACACACACACACACACACACACACACACACACACACACACACACACACACACACACACACACACACACACACACACACACACTCACACACACTCACACACACTCACACACACCACATTGCCTCTCCTCTGATCCATAAAAATATGTTGGGGGTCATGGAAGTCATGCTGAGGTTTTGTGCTGTGTTTGTTTGATCGTGTTTATTTGTCCCCTGCACGGCCCAGTTTGCCTATGAGCAGTGGTTGCTCCCTCCTTCCTCCTCTGTGCTGTGAGTGCCACACGTACCCTAGCGGAACCGTCCAATACACACACACACACAAACCCTAGTGAAAAGTCCCTCCCTCCCATCCCTCCCATAGCGTGGCTGAGAATTAATTTCCGTGATGAGCACCAGGTTCCTTCCCTCCCGTAGAGAGAAGCAGAAAACATATTAACACCACCTCCAATCATCTGTGGAGTATGCTTTAATCAGGCCGCTATGGGTACTGCTAGGTTACACACACACACACTCTGTTACGGGGCTTCTGTCAGCCATAAGGGTTATGAATACTGCTCATCTGTTTCAGCCGTATGTCACTGACCTGCTTATGGGGAGATAGAGAACCCCCTCATCACACACTCACACACACGCAATTGTGGAGCAAGAGAAAGCCAGCTCTGTCAGTAATGCTAATCTTCTAGAAACAAGATGGGATTTAGTTTTTTATTCGACGGGAGTCTGGATTAGGTCTAACAAGGACTTTCTCTGAGAATAGTCTAGATTAGGTCTGACAAGCACTCTCTCTGAGAATAGTCTAGATTACGTCAGATAAGGACTCTCTCTGAGAATAGTCTAGATTACATCTGATAAGGACTCTCTCTGAGAATAGTCTAGATTACATCTGATTTGGTTTGACAAGAACTCTCTCTGAGAATCCCAGGATGAGAATAATCGGGGCTGCCAATCAGAGAACACAATATCGCACTTTGGAAGTAAACTCTCTGATCCGAGGTGGACAGTATGATCCATATTAGAAGACAGGAGCTGAATCCCAAATTGCACCCTATTCCCTTTATTGCACTTCTTTTGACCAGGGCCAGAGGGAAGAGATGCCATTTGGGACTAAGCCAGAATATCATCTCATCCTCTCCTCCCTCCCCTGATGAAATATAAAATTACAAACTTGTTAGTGTTGTTGTCTCTCTCTTGCTCCCTGGGAGTTAAAATCCAGGCTGGATGGATTTGGTATCATGAGAGGTTTATGTCTGCTGCGGCGTGTGTGTGTACGTGCAATTGTGTGTGTGTGTGTGTGTCTGCGTAGCGTGCGTGTGTGTATCTGTTGGTATGAATCTCCGATCTGAGCAAGAGGGAAGAGCAAAAACAACAACAAAACTAGATTACGGTTAATAATAACAGCAATAAGACAAGGATTTGTCTGTCTGACCTTCTAAAAACCTCATCCATCACATCTATCTGGCGGAGGATGGAGGAGTCAGGGGAGAGGTCTTCTTTAGCTGTTTCTCTCACATCTAACTGTGTACACCTCTGTGTGTGTGTGTGTGTGTGTGTGTGGGTTAGTACTTTGTCCTGATGTGTTTCTTTGTGTTTCCTCCAATCCTACAGAGATCCTACAAGGCGGTGTGTATGTTGACCAGAATAAGTTCCTGTGCCATGCAGACACCATCCACTGGCAAGACATCGTCAAGAATGCCCGCGTCAGCCCTCTGGTGGTGCCCACCAATAGCAGTGTTACATGTGAGTAGCTCATCAATGAAAAAGAAGGAAACATATACTACTCTTCTCAAAACTTTTATACTGAAATAAGTTATGTTGCCTTTTTACTGGATGGCTTTCACAAGAACAGGAAGAGACAGACTATGCCCACCAAAAGAGGGGATATACAGCAGGGGATATACCGAGGGGCGGGGGGGGGGGGGGGTATACAGGGAGGGGAATATACAGGGGAGAAGGGGTACAAAGGGTGGGATATACACCCCCGGTCAAAAGTCTGGAATATTACTCATTCAAGGGTTTTTCTTTATTTGCTAAAAAAATGTTACATTGTAGAATAAAAGTGAAGACATCAAAACTATGACATAAGACATATGGAATCATGTAGTAACCAAAAAATTGTTAAACAAATCAAAACAAGTAGCCAAACTTGGACTCTCAACCAGGTTCATGAGGACCGCCACAGGAATGGAAGACCCAGAAATACCTCTGCTGCAGAGGATAAGTTCATTAGAGTTACCAGCCTCAGATTGCAGCCCAAATAAATGCTTCACATAGTTCAAATAACAGACATCAACTGTTCAGATGAGACTGTGTGAATCAGGCCTTCATGGTCAAATAGCTGCAAAGAAACCACTACTAAAGGACACCAATAAGAAGAAGAGACTTGCTTGGGCCAAGAAACACAAGCAATGTACATTAGACCAGTGGAAATGTGTCCTTTGGTCTGGAGTCCAAATTTGAGAGTTTTGGTTCCAACCTCAACCAAATGTAGATGGTGTGGGATGAGTCGGAGAACAGTGAAGGAAAATCAGCCAACAAGGGCTCAGCATATGTGGGAACTCCTTCAAGACTGATGGAAAAGCATCCAGGTGAAGCTGGTTGAGAGAATGCCAAGAGTGTGCAAGGCAAAGGGTGGCTATTTGAAGAATCTCAAATATAAAATATATTTTGATTTGTTTAACACTTTTTTGTTTACTACATGATTCCATATGTGTTATGTCATAGTTTTGATGTCTTTACTTTTATTCTACAATGTAAACAATTGTGTAAATAAAGAAAAACCCTTGAATTAGTAATATTCTAAACTTTTTTTTGCCTGCGCTACTGACGTCTATATCGGTCCGCAACTCAATATTAGGAAGGTCTTCCAAATATTTGGTATACTCAGTATATTATGTTGCTTTTCATTCATTCTATATCTTTTACATGTGTTTAGCTGTACTAGGACAACCTGTGAATCATACTTCAAACACTTACAGCACTGATGATGTGTCAGTTTCTGTTGCATTCTCTCCATGGGTCTCACTCAATACTTTTTATCATTTGACTTTGTTGCGCACGAACACACGCACACACACTACACACCGTGTCAAAGATCAAGGAGGTCTAGAAACTTGTAATCCATTTTAAGACTAGTCTCCATATTCTTGGGGTAGTTTTTGTTTTGTTTTGTTTCTGTTTTCATTGGCTCTTCAAATCAAGAATGGAATTTCAAATCCACCCCGATCAATCCACATATATTTCTCTCTACCTCTCATAGAGAAACCCATAAGACTTGTAAAGTCATTTCGTTTTGACATTTTAACATGACTCTTTCTCTGTTTTAAAGAAGCAGTAAAACATTATGATGTGGAGAGAAAGAGTGTTATAGTTTTACTGAAGGTCAGGGGGAATTAGAATATAGATAGTAAGACCTTGGACACTAAAGCCTGGTTATGACTCTTTCACCTGCTTTTCATGGTTTAGCTAGAGACCAGAGAAAACTCTGTGTGGGCTCAGGTATACATATGTTATCCCATCCCGACAGCTTACCCAATTATCATATAGGTAGGGAGCGAGGGAACGAGGGAGCAAGGGAGGGAGGGAGGGAAGGGTAGCAAAGGGCAGTAGATGGAGAGTCAGAGAGAATGTCAGGGATGGATGGAGAGAGGGAGGGAGGGAGAAAGGGAGAAGGGAAGGGAGGGGATGTAGCTAGAGATGTCAGAGAGAAAGTGTCAGCCTTCAATGTAATTGCTCTTAACTGAACTTGAACACCCTGCTCCAGCACTCATCCAGCCTCACACTGCAATTACCAGGCAGTCAATTAAGCCCTCCAAAACACAGCTAACACTAATATAACAGCAGAGTGTCTAGCTAGTTGCTACGGCTGCTGTCTCTCTCCCCTGCAGCAGTCGTTAATGAGAGAACACTGTTAGTAACTCTAGTAGTGCATTTAAGGTAGAGTCATCTTCTCCGCTGTTTTGGTCCTGTGGCTACCACGCTGAAACAGCATGACGCAAACCTGTGCACATGCACTGATACTGTGTGACTGTGTGAGAGCGACATCTTGCATCTCGCTCATCTTAATATCTTTGGTGCTGCTCATGGCAGCGTAATTTTGCTCTCCTACCTTTAAGGAAACAAAACAGTAGAGTACATTGTGTCACTCTGTTGCAATCATCATAGCCATAACAGAGATTACCAGGTGCTTGGTAGAGAATCTAGTAAGATGCTAGTGATGACGATGATTATAGCATATCTAACATTCTCTCTCTGCAAACAACAAATGTTTCAGGCCAAATGTTTTTACTCGTCTTGAAGGACTCATTAGCCTTTTAATGAGATAAAGGATTTCCATGTCCGTTTGCACACTAACTAAGCCACGCCCCTAATGAGGTCAGAAGAGCGTGTCAGTGTGATGGGACCGCCTCTCTGACTAGAGTGCTTCCCATGTCCGATAGAGACCTATTCCTTTGTCTCTTCCCTCTTTCTTGTTTTGTTAAGTCCTCTAGGGACGGTATTTACTGTATAATGTTAGGATGTTTGTATATTCTGTAATTGTTTAATTAGCTAGTAAATAAATAATTGAGCCAATTTGTGTATGGATGATAAAGTTAGGGTTCGTGCAGACCAGGAATTATGACGTTCAAGAATGAGACTGACCGAGGTAAAATCCATTAAAAAAGACTGTTATGATAAGAAAATAATCTGAAGAGTTAAAATTCGGGAGATAGCAACTCTATAAACAACATTTTCCTGTGGTGCCCCAACTTCCTAGTTAATTAATGTTTACATGATTAGTTTAATCACGTAATAAGTAAACCTAGAGAATAAATGTGATAATATTACAGTCTTCACTTTTAATGATAGTCAAGCCAGGACATAGAGAAGTGTTTTTTTGTGTGTGTTTTTTATTGAACCTTTATTTATACTACAGGACTGAGAATAGTCAGTCCTGTAGTAATGTCATAACAACAAACATCTGTCCTAAAACCAATTACACTCATCTATAATATTTATATCGACCAAGTGTTTAAACTCCACCAACGTGACTAGATCATCAAAAATAATAATTTTCATGATAGAATTCCAGGACAATGGAGCTGAGTAACTAAAACTATTTCTACCATGACCTGATCTAATTCTTGGTACTGTTAAATGCAAGTGAGAATGGGACCATAATTAATATTTATTTTCTGACCTAATTGAAAAAGAACAGAGATAAAGTGGCATTTTACCCAGTATAGCCTTATAAATAAGTGTATACCAGTGTTTAAGCCTACGCAAGGTCAATGACCACCAGAGATCACAATGATGTGTTAAAGTTGTGGTGTTTTCGTATCATGGATGTGTGTGTACTTGGTGTAACAGTATATGTTCATATTCTCGTCCACAGGCCAGAAGTGTCACAGATCCTGTAACGGTCGCTGCTGGGGCCCTAAGGAGGACCAGTGTCAAAGCTGTGAGTACCCTACAGTCTATGCCTCTCTCTGCTTCTCTCTCTCTACCTCTCTCTCTCTACCTCTCTCTCTATGCCTCTCTCTCTCTCTCTCTCTCTCTCTCTCTCTCTCTCTGCCTCTCTCTCTCTCTGCCTCTCTTTCTCTACCTATCTCTCTCTGCCTCTCTTTCTCTCTGCCTCTCTCTCTCTGCCTCTCTCTCTCTCTCTGCCTCTCTCTCTGCCTCTCTCTCTCTGCCTCTCTTTTCTCTGCCTCTCTCTCTCTCTATCTCTCGCTCTTTAATTTCAATTCAATTCAATTCAAATGGCTTAATTGGCATGGGAAACATAGGTTTACATTGCCAAAGCAATTGAAATAGATAATATACAAAAGTGAATTAAACAATATAAAATTAACAGTAAATATTACACTCACAAAAGTTCAAAAGGAATAGAGACACTTCAAATGTCATATTATGTGTATATACAGTGTTGTAACGATGTGCAAATAGTTAAAGTACAAATGGGAAAATAAATCAACATAAATATGGGTTGTATTTACAATGGTGTTTGTACTTCAATGTTTGCCCTTTTCTTGTGGCAACAGGTCACAAATCTTGCTGCTTTGATTGCACACTGTGGTATTTCACTCAATAGATATGGGAATTTATCAAAATTGGATTCTTTGTGGGTCTGTGTAATCTGAGGGAAATGTGTGTCTCTAATATGGTCATACATTTGACAGGTTAGGAAGTGCATCTCAGTTTCCACCTCATTTTGTGGGCAGTGTGCACATAGCCTGTCTTCTCTTGAGAGCCACGTCTGCCTACAGCAGCCTCTCTCAATAGCAAGGCTATGCTAGTCTGTATATAGTCAAAGATTTTCTTAATTTTGGGTCAGTCACAGTGGTCAGGTATTCTCTCACAGTGTACTCTCTGTTAAGGGCCAAATAGCATTCTAGTTTGCACATTTTTTTGTTAATTCTTTCTAATGTGTCAAGTAATTATCTTTTTATTTTCTCATGATTTGGTTGGGTCTAATTGTGTTGCTGGACCAGCTTGCTTAGAGGACTCCAGGTTAATCTCTTCCGTGTTGGCTTTGTTATGGAAGGTTTGGGAATCACTCCCTTTTAGGTGGTTGTAGAATTTAACAGCTCTTTTCTGGATTTTAAAAAATTACTGGTTATCGGCCTAATTCTGCTCTGCATGCATTATCTGATGTTTAACGTTGTACACAGAGGATATTGTTTGCAGAATTCTGCATGCAGAGGCTCAATTTGGCATTTGCCCCATTTTGTGAAGTCTTGGTTGGTGAGTGGACCCCAGACCTCACAACGATAAAGGGCAATGGGTTTTATAACTGATTCAAGTATTTTTTGGCAGATCCTAATTGGTATGTCGAATTTTATGTTCCTTTTGATGGCGTAGAAGGCCCTTCTTACCTTGTCTCTCAGATCGTTCACAGCTTTTATTGAAGTTACCTGTGGCGCTGATGTTTAGGTCGAGGTATGTATAGTTTTTTGTGTGCTCTAGGGCGACAGTGTCTAGATGGAATTTGTATTTGTGGTCCTGGCAACTGGGCCTTTTTTGGAACGCCATTATATTTTTGTCAGGGCCCAGGGCCCAGTTCTGACAGAATCTGTGCTGCTATAGGCACTCCTTGGTTTGGTACAGAAGCACCAGATCATCAGCAAACAGTTTACATTTGACTTCAGATTCTAGTAGGGTGAGGCCGGGTGCTGCAGACTGTTCTGGTGCCCTCGCAAATTAGTTGATATATATGTTGAAGAGTGTGGGGCTAAGTCTGCATCCCTGTCTCATCCACGGCCCTGTGGAAAGAAATGTGTGTGTTTTTAGCCAATTTTAACCAGATTTTCCCAACGTTGCTGTTGATGCATATCCCACGTAAGTTATTGGGGTCAAATCTCACATCCCCTGTTCCTTTGTTACTGTCTCTCTCTCTCTCTCTCTCTCTCTCTCTCTCTCTCTCTCTCTCTCTTTCTCTCTGCCATGCCTCAGGCAGACAGTCGGCACAGGAGTGCATTTTATGTATAATTACCTATGGTCTTGCGGACCTCCCACAGCCTCCCATTCTCTCTCTCTCTCTCTCTCTCTCTCTCTCTCTCTCTCTCTCTCTCTCTCTCTCTCTCTCTCTCTCTCTCTCTCTCTCTCTCTCTCTCTTCTCTCTCTCTCTCTCTCTCTCTCTCTCTCTCTGTCTCTCTCTCTCTCGCTCTCTGTCTTTCTGTGTCTCTGTCTCTCTCTATCTCTGTCTCTCTGTCTCTCTCTATCTCTGTCTCTCTGTCTCTCTCTCTCTCTCTCTCTGTCTCTCTCTCCTCTCTCTCCTCTCTCTCAATTGTCTCCTCCAGCTCTAGCTCCCGCCCCCTTCTAAATCCTCTACTAGTCAGGTTTAAATGACTGTGATTTCCCCTGCCATCCACTCCACTGGCTGCACTGCATTAAGTCACACACACACACAGGCACGTACACACACACACACAACCACGGCAGGTAGCTTGTTTGATATACAGCTACAGCTACTGTATCATGGGTCTAATATATTATATTACACCTCAGTCTCCAGCTGTGTGTTTGTGGGACCCTCTCGACTTTTGTGGACAAGCACAGCCGTAAGAACATAGGGGTTGATATATAGGGGTTGCACACACACACACACACACACTAGATCCCTCTGTAACAGGAGATGGTGTGCTGCAACAGATCTGTAGTAAAACACCATTAGATCCCTCTGTAACAGGAGACGGTGTGCAGTAACAGTCCTGTAGTAAAACCCCATTAGATCCCTCTGGAACAGGAGACGGTGTGCTGTAACAGTCCTGTAGTAAAACACCATTAGATCCCTCTGTAACAGGAGATGGTAAGCTGTAACAGTCCTGTAGTAAAACCCCATTAGATCCCTCTGGAACAGGAGACGGTGTGCTGTAACAGTCCTGTAGTAAAACACCATTAGATCCCTCTGTAACAGGAGATGGTAAGCTGTAACAGTCCTGTAGTAAAACACCATTAGATCCCTCTGGAACAGGAGACGGTGTGCTGTAACAGTCCTGTAGTAAAACACCATTAGATCCCTCTGGAACAGGAGACGGTGTGCTGTAACAGTCCTGTAGTAAAACGTCACTAGATCCCTCTGGAACAGGAGATGGTGTGCTGTAACAGTCCTGTAGTAAAACACCATTAGGGTTGAGTTTAGGAAGAACTACATCTGTAAGTTATAATGAATCACTTGCATGTCCTCTCTCAGTACTACTGCCTCAGCCTTCTGTCTGTCTGTCTGTCTGTCTGTCTGTCTGTCTGTCTGTCTGTCTGTCTGTCTGTCTGTCTGTCTGTCTGTCTGTCTGTCTGTCTGTCTGTCTGTCTGTCTGTCTGTCTGTCTGTCTGTCTGTCTGTCTGTCTGTCTCCCAGGCCCCCTATATGCTTCTGTCACTGTACTCTGCATGTCTCTCATTTCTCTACATCTGTGATATTCTCTCTCTCTCTATCGCTCTTTCAATCACACGCATCTCTCTGCTCTCTCTCTCTCTCCCTCCATCCCTCTCCCCCCCATCCCTCTCCCTTCTTCCCTCGCCCTCTAAACCACAGGTGCTACCTAAATTGGGGAGGACGGGCTCATAATATTGGCTGGAACTGAATCAATGGAATGGTATTGAACACATCAAATCCCATCCCTCTCCCTCTATTGCTCCAACCCTCTCCCTCCATCCAAGTCTCTCCCTCCATCTCTCTCCTCCCTCCCTCCATCATCCCATCCCTCTTCCTCTCTCTCCCTCTTTCTCATTGAGAGGGCAGAAGGATACATTACCAGTGTGGGAGAAACTGCTAGACAAAGGCTTCTCGGTATAATACTCTCACATCAAGCACTGAATACAGAACGCCCTCATCAATATCAACCGATAGCTAGCTAGCTGGCTGTGTTATCTCCTGACACACAGGTGCCTAAACATGCTCCCTGGTCTATGACACACAACAGCCACGCACGCACGCACACACAAACGTATATGCGTATTAACACACACATACACACACTCATTCACATACTCACACATATACAAACACACAAACACACACACAAACACCTCTCTTCCCAGACTGTCTCAGAGGCAGAGCCTGAGCCCCTCTAGAAACATAGGCAGGGCCTCTGCAGCTCCATAAAACCAAACAGCCAGGCAGCGCTGATATAAGATGCAGCACTGTGACTGATGCTCCTTTCAGCAGCCTGTTCAAATTGAAAATATTCAGCGTGCTTTATGAGATTGATTACTTTTTATTTGTAGTGGCTGCCTGGTATTTTTAAGTGGATATTTAAAGGAAAATAGTGTGTGTGTGTGTGTATCTGTGTGTGTGTGCGTGTCTGTGTGTGTGTGTGTGTGTGTCTCTCCTGACGAGATCATTTGTTTGACAAAATGTATTTTTGGTAAGTAGGACATTTAATTTCACTAACGGTAGCGCGTGGCGGGTGTAATGGAATGCAGTGATGGTGCGTTAGCGTGGTGAAAAGAAGAGGACACAGGGAGGAGGAGGGGAGAGGAGGAGAGAGGGATGGGAGGAGGGGAGAGGAGGATAGAAGGATGAGAGGAGGGGAGAGAAGGAGAGAAGGATGGGAGGAGGGGATAGGAGGAGAGAAGGATGGGAGGAGGGGAGAGGAGGAGAGAAGGATGGGAGGTGGGGTGAGGAAGCCAGGGTGGCCAGGCTAACTAACTACAGAAGGCTAACTAAGCATGACCTCAAGAACCACCACCAGAGTAGGACAGGGGGAGAGGACGAAGAGAGGAGAGAAGTATAGGAGGGTGAGGAGAAGAGTAGTTTAGGAGTGTGGGGAGGATGAGGAGGAGAATAAAGTATATAAATATGAGAATATGATACCTAATTCTTAGATAGGTATCCCTCTTGTCCAGATGGGATAGGGCAGAGTGATGGCGATTGCATCGTCTGTGGATCTATTGGGGCGGTAAGCAAATGGGTGAAGTGGGCCTAGGGTGGCAGGTAAGGTAGAGGTGATATGATCTTTGACTAGTCTCTCAAAGCACTTCATGATGACATAGTTGAATGCTACAGGGTGATAGTCATTTAGTTCAGTTACCTTTGCTTTCTTGGGTACAGGAAAAATGGTGGCCATCTTGAACATGTGGGAACAGCAGACTGGGATAGGGAGAGATTGAATATACCCTTAAACACACCAGCCAGCTGGTCTGAGCATGCTCTGAGTATGCGGCTAGGGATGCTGTCTGGGCCGTCAACCTTGCGAGGGTTAACACGTTTAAATGTTTTACTCACGTCGGCCACGGAGAAGGAGAGCCCACAGTCCTTGGTAGCGGGCCCGCGTCGGTGGCACTGTGTTATCCTCAAAGTGGTCGAAGAAGATGTTTAGGTTGTCCAAAAGCAAGACGTCGGTGTCGGCGAGGTGGGTGGTTTTCCTTTTGTAGTCCGTGATTGTTTGTAGACCCTGCCACATATGTCTCGTGCCTAGTGACTCCTTGTGGCGGGCCGGGTGCCTGCAGGCTGACTTCGGTCATCAGATGTTCCTGTATGAAGCGTCACTTATATGGATGCTCTTTCTCTCAAGCACTCTGTTTGGATTTGTTTGCCTGTTTGGATTCTATTCGCAGTTATGTTTCTGTAATGGGAACCTGTTATATTGTGGTCTTATGTTGTCTATCTGCAGTGACTAAGACCGTGTGTGCTGAGCAGTGTGACGGTCGCTGTTTCGGACCCTGGGTTAGTAACTGCTGCCATCGCGAGTGTGCAGGGGGATGCTCCGGACCCAAGGATACAGACTGCTTCGTAAGTACACACAAACACACACACACACACTTCATAAAGCCTGTCATCACTAAAGCGAAAACTCTCCTTCCAATCACCTGTTTCCATGGTGAATATTTTCAAACCACCATAGAGTTTTTGATTATAGACCAGCTTGTCTATTTCTTTCTTTGCTCTTCTTTTCGCTTTGTTTTTCAGGACATCAGAGCTTTTATCTTATCTGTCACATTTTGTGTGAATGTGAGGTTACTTCCATCAGGGGCTATTCATACTTCCATAGAGAAGTCCCTCCTGACACAGAATCTCCATGTTTAAATCGTCTGAATCACAAATGGCACCCTATTCCATAAATAGTGAACTACTTTGGGCATATGGGTCCTGGTCAAAAGAAGTGTGCTAAATAGGGAACATGGTGCCATTTGGGAGACAGGCATTGTTCTTTGTGGGAAAGATACCATTAAAATCAAATTTTCTCCCACAAAGCCTTGTGTTAAATATAAACCCTGTGCTGTGCCCACATCCCTGTCCTCCTTTTCCTTTGTTACTCTCTCTCTGTCTCTCTCCCTCTCTCTGTCTCTCTCTGTCTCTCTCTCTCTCTTTATCTCTCTCTCGCTCACTCTTTATCTATCGGTTTATCATGGCTTGATCAAACTTCTTTCCAGAGTTTATTGTATTATTGAGTTACCCTTTCTGTTTAATTAGATATAGTTCTAACTATTGAAATTACACCTCTCTCTCCTTAATTGCGCTTTTGTCAACCGGATTCGGATAAATGGACACTTCAGCTATTAAACTCCAGGGTTGTGTTCCAAATGGCTACTGTCCCCTTTATAGTGCACTACCTTTGACCAGTCTTAGAAAAAGGAATGTGATACATATGCTGCTTAGCCATTCATCAAGCTAAATATTACATAAAAACCACTAGATTAGTATGGAATGGTTTGTAATAGTGAATATGCTTTGATTTGATTAGATTTATATTGCACTTATGAAGGTGCTTATCAACTGCTAATTACTCACTAAGTATGTGTGTGTGTGTGTGTTTGTGTTTACAGCTACATAGCAATTAAGTGATACTGTGCTTGCATGGAGAGCATAGGGCTACTAGTGACGATAAGAAGCTTAATGACTGTTATTTAGCTGCATACTACTGTGTGGACTGTGTTTCCTTGACCTCCCAGCACTAGTGTGTGTGTGTGTGTGTGTGTGTGTGTGTGTGTGTGTGTGTGTGTGTGTGTGTGTGTGTGTGTGTGTGTGTGTGTGTGTGTGTGTTTGTGTGTGTGTGTGTGTGTGGGGGGGGGGGGCATGCGTGACCACAGGCGTGCACCAACTTCAACGACAGCGGGGCATGCGTGACCCAGTGCCCCCAGCCCTTTGTGTACAACCCCACCAGCTTCCAGCTGGAAAGCAATCCCAGAGCCAAGTACACCTATGGAGCCTTCTGCGTCAAAAAGTGCCCACGTAAGGATTGACACACACACACACAACATACACTCATACTTTTGTGAAATAGTAATACACACACATGCTACCTACATACACACACACGCATGGCTGGAATTCGCTGTGGATAAAGGTGTCTACTAAACAACATATATTTAAGCAATAAGGCATGAGGGGGTGTGGTATATGGACAATATATCACGGCTAAGGGCTGTTCTTACGCACGACACATCGTGGAGTGCCTGGATACAGCCATATTGGCAAACCCCCGAGGTGCCTTATTGCTATTATAAACTGGTTACTAAAATAATTAGAGCAGTAAAAATAAACGTTTTGTCATACCCATGGTATACGTTCACATATACCACGGCTGTCAGCCAATCAGCATTTAGAGCTCGAACCAGTGAAAGTTGAAGTGAGTGCTAATGATCATCTTTATTCTAGTTTGCTCATATGTTAGCAGATAAGAACATTTTACTGTCATGTTATACAAGTGGATTTTGCTGCCCATATGAGAGCTTCGATATGAGAGTAGATATGGATATTATTTTTAAACAGAGTTGGTCCCCGTTAAGAACTTGATATTTAAACAATTTCCTCTCTTCATCTCTCCGTCATTCATCTGTATAATCATCATCGCGATTTTGAAAAATATGTGTCACGACTGGGTGTGTAAAATGACCAAGGCGCAGCGCAGTGATAGTTTGACATATTATATTTAATGAATATAAATATACTCAATGCGAACTATACAAACAACAAGAACAACGTATGAACAAACGTAAATACACTCTTCAGACTGACATGGAAGACAATGAACCACACCCAGGTGTGGAACATACAAACATAAGTAGGCTCCCCAATTAGAGACAACGCTTAGCAGCTGCCTCCAATTGGGGACCCAACACAAAACACCACACAGAACTAGATAATCTAGATCTGTCAGACTCTGACCATGGCTAAAATAGATGAGCCAAAGGCTTCTCTATGGCCAGAGCCTGACAGTACCAGACCGGTCCTGGAGTGGGCACCGGTGTGGCAGGCGACTCCGGCCAAGGAGCGGGCCAGACGACAGAACAAATTTCCACTGGTCTAATGTCCATTGCTTGTGTTTCTTGGCCCAAGCAGGTCTCTTCTTCTTATTGGTGTCCTTTAGTAGTGGTTTCTTTTCAGCAATTCAACCATGAAGGCCTGGTTCACACAGTCTCCTCTGAACAGCTGAACAGTTGATGTTGAGATGTGTCTGTTTACTTGAACTCTGTGAAGCTTTTATTTGGGCTGCAATTTCTGAGGCTGGTAACTCGAATTAACTTATCCTTTGCAGCAGAGGTAACTCTGCGTCTTCCACTCCTGTGGCCAGGGAGACAGTTTCATTATAGCACTTGATGGTTTTTGCGACTGCACTTGAAGAATCTACCGTATTGACTGACCTTCATGTCTTAAAGTAATGATGGACTGTCGTTTCTCTTTGCTTATTTGAGCTGTTCTTACCATAATATGAACTTGGTCTTTTACCAAATAGGGCTATCTTCTGTATACCCCCCTACCTTGTCACAACACAACTGATTGGCTCAAACACATTAAGAAGGTAAGAAATTCCACAAATGAAGGCACACCTGTTAATTGACTACCTCATGAAGCTGGTTGACAGAATGCCAAAGGAGTGTGCAAAGCTGTCATCAAGGCAAAGGGTGGCTACTATTTTGATTTGTTTAACACTGTTTTGGTTACTACATTATTCCATATGTGTTATTTAATAGTGTTGATGTCTTCACTATTATTTTACAATGTAGAAAATAGTAAAAATAATAATACAACCTCATACAGTCTTGGCGCCGCCCTGAGTGGTCGCCTTTTAAGCAGCTCCCGTTGTCCCGTTGTTCGTGCATTAATTGTTGTTTTAGTTCGTTTTCTTTCGTCTATTTTCTTTAGTTTTATTTTTTATTTTGCTACAGTCGAACTATAACAGTTCAGGATTATGGATTTTATGGATTTTATCGCAGCTGAACGTCGACAGGAGTCGTCAACTGTTATTGTTTACAGCAGAGCCCAGCTCCTGGATTTAGCCCACGCAGCGCTGCTGCTCCCCAGGGAAAAGTTTGATATTCCGGACGAATTGAAAAGACGACGCCGTGGATGCAGGGCGGGATTGAAATGTAAGGCAAAGCGGAGGAGGTTCAAGTACAAGCCGGCTATACCATCTATTATTATGGGCAATGTGAGGTGTCTACATAACAAGATGGATGAGTTGGCGGGACTTGTTCGTGGACAAAGGATTTATCGGGAAGCTAGCCTAATGTGTTTTACTGAGACTTGGCTGAACGATAACATCCCCATACAGAACGTCACTATCGACGGTTTCCAGACCATCACAGCGGACAGGGATCGCGTCTCTTCCGGTAAGAGTAAGGGTGGTGGGCTGGCTTTATTAGTTAACAACAGATGGTGTCATCCGAACCATATTACTCTTAAGGAAAAGTTTTGTAGCCCGGACATTGAACTGCTAGCCGTTAGCCTGAGACCCTACTATCTACCTAGGGAATTCACGGCGGCCATTGCTGTTATTGTTTACATCCCGCCCTCTGCTGACGCAAACGCAGCGTGTGACGTCATCCACTCTGTTATCGCGAGGTTACAGACAGCGCATCCCAGTGCTTTCTTTGCAATTTCGGGGGATTTTAACCATGCATCTCTCTCTTCCACGCTGCCCACGTTCAAACAGTTCGTGAAGTGCCCAACCAGGAATAATAAAACTCTGGACTTGTTATATGCTAATGTGAAGGATGCATACAACTCCACTGCACTCCCTCCCCTCGGTAGATCGGATCACAACCTTGTCCACCTCACCCCACTCTACAGGCCTATGGTCCAACAGCAGCCTGCAACCACCAGGACTATTAGGAGATGGTCCCCGGAGGCGAATGATGCCCTACAGGACTGCTTTGAAACAACAGACTGGGATGTGTTCTGTGAGGCTCATGGGGAGGACATCGATGGACTCACTGACTGCATAACAGACTATATTAATTTTTGTGTAGACAACACTGTACCCACCAGGAAGGTACGCTGTTTCCCAAACAATAAACCCTGGGTCACCAGCGACCTGAAGGCCCTGCTGAATGAGAAGAAGAGGGCCTTCAAGGAGAAGGACAAGGACAAATTGAAATGCGTCCAGAGGGAGCTGAAGTTGCGGATTGCTGAGGGGAAGAGAGTGTATAAGGAGAAGATGGAGGACAAGCTGAGGCAGAGCCAGGTGAGAGAGGTGTGGAAGGGTATGAGAAATATCACTGGCTTCAAAAAGTCAAACAGTGGGCAGACGGAGGGGACCCAGGACAGAGCCAATGAGCTGAACCAATTTTTTAACAGGTTCGATACTGGCCCTGTCCACCTCCCCTCCAGCTCCCCAGACCACACACCCTCACGGCTATCCCACCCCCACTTTGCTCACAGCACCTCTGCTGAGACAATCAGTGACTCCACCTCCGCCCCTGCCCCCCCTGGACTGATCCTCAACACCCCCCTTCCCCCCACCTCCCTACCTGGGCTGGCTTTCACCACCAACCAAGTGAAGAGAGAGCTGGAGAGACTACACCAGTGGAAAGCGGCGGGCCCCGATGGCATCAGCCCAAGGGTGCTGAGGGTCTGTGCTGACCAACTGTGTGGAATACTCCAGCGTCTTTTCAACCTTAGCCTGAGCCTAGAAAGGGTCCCTGTGCTGTGGAAAACATCCTGCCTCGTCCCAGTGCCCAAGAAGGCACACCCCACTGTCCTGAATGACTTCAGACCTGTAGCGCTAACATCCCACATCATGAAGACCCTGGAAAGGTTAGTCCTCGCTCACCTCAGACCCCTGGTGTGTTCATCAATGGACCCCCTGCAGTTTGCATACCAGCGCAACATCGGGGTGGATGATGCAATCATCTACCTTCTGCAGAGGGCCTACTCTCACCTGGACAACGCAGGTTGCACTGTGAGGGTCATGTTTTTTGACTTCTCCAGTGCCTTCAATACCATTCAGCCCCTGCTACTGGGTGAGAAGATGAGGAGGATGAAAGTGGAAGCACCCTTAGTCTCCTGGGTCACGGACTACCTGACCGGTAGGCCACAATTTGTGCGACTACAGAGCTGTGTGTCAGAACGGGCAGTTAGCAACACAGGGGCCCCCCAGGGTACGGTCCTGTCCCCCTTCCTGTTCACCCTCTACACCTCAGACTTCAGATATAACTCTGAAACATGCCACCTACAGAAGTTCTCGGATGACTCTGCTATTGTAGGGTGCATCAGGGGTGGGCAGGAGGAGGAGTACAGGAGCACAATCAGTGACTTTGTGTTGTGGTGTGAGCAGAACCACCTTCAGCTCAACATCAGCAAAACTAAGGAGATGGTGGTGGACTTCAGGAGAACCAAGGCACAACTGACTGCAGTCCCTATAAAGGGGATGGATGTGGAAATGGTTGAGTCATACAAGTTCTTGGGGGTCCATATGGACAACAGACTGGAATGGGCTGGTAACACCGGGGCCCTGTACAAAAAGGGCCAGAGCCGACTCTACTTTCTGAGGAGGCTCAGGTCCTTCAACGTGTGCAGTAAACTACTGCATACCTTCTACCAGTCTGTGGTGGCCAGTGCCATCTTTTTTGCAGTGGTGTGCTGGGGAGCAAACATCAAAGCCGGTGATGCTTCTCGGGTAAATAAGCTGATCAGGAAGGCTAGCTCTGTCCTGGGGATGAGCCTTGACACTCTAGAGGAGGTGGCGGAGAGACGGATCCTGGCCAAACTGCTGGCCATCATGGACAACGTCACCCACCCTCTGCACGCTATGGTCATGACGCAGAGGAGCTCTTTCAGTCACAGACTGATCCCACCACGGTGTGCCAGAGAGCGCCACAGGAGGTCCTTCCTGCCGGCGGCTATGAGACTATATAATGCCTCACCGGGGTGCCGTGCCGTCGGCAACATAGATCTGGAACTGTTGGGGTGCTAGGACCTAGTTTAACAATTATGCATCCATCCGTGAGTAACTCTGTTCCGTCAGCACTCATCCACTCAGGACCTACTTATTCATACAGGTCTGTATATACATACCCATGTACAGTTGTTATATTATATCACATGCAATATTGTAAGTAATTATTGGACCTAGGCATTCACTCAGGAATGCATATTAGTATCCTGCCAGTTGCACCTTTTCTCATTGCTTTTAGTATATCAAATGTGCAATAAGTGCAGTTGTCTGTAATTAAACCCTGCGCACTAAGGACTGTATTTTAAGGGAATTACTATTATTACCCCAATGATATCATACACACATTTAGCTATTAAAGTATCTCTTCCTGTCATTTACCTGTAGAGTTTGTGTAAACATGCAAGTATTCACTTATCTGTAAATATAACTGTATACCTAACTGTACAGCTAATTTAACCATGCAAAATTTTCACTTACCTGTTCATTTACCCATTCTGTCTATTAAGTAAACTATTATTACCCTCGCTCATATCATACGCATTAGCTACTGAAGTATTTCTCTGCCATCAACCTGTATAGTATAGTTAACCATCCAACATCCACCAATGTATAGTGTACATATTCAGCCAACCACTCATACTACGCAATGTCCTTTTATAGCTTTTTTTTGCACTCCAGATATCCTGTATTTCTATACCTTTTCATACTGCCGCTCTATGTATCATGTACCATGTATCTGTCTTTTGTGTACTTTCGTTGTGGCATTTTGCACCTGCCCTGTGTTTTTGTTGTAGCTGCTTGATAATGAAATTTCCCCCCCCGGGGGATCAATAAAGTATCTATCTATCTATCTATCTATCTATCTATTAGTAGGTAGGTGTGTCCAAACTTTTGACTGGTACTGTATATACAGTATATCGTTTTTTGTAAAAAACAAACTAAAAAAACCCTGTAAAATCACCAGGGGTTCAGCAAAACATGTTTTCCCTAAGTATTCCCACAAATAAAAAAAGAGATGTGATCATGTCTCAATGTAATCAAAATATGAAATTATACAATCTCTTTTTGAGTTTAGTTGTGGTCAATTTGGAGTGTACAAATTATTATAATTATGTCCCGTCCCCCCCCGACTATCCACTCAGACAAAAATTGGCCTGCGGATGAATCCAGTTGCCTACCCCTGGCTTAAGCCTTGGATCATCATCACTAGCGGAGCAGAGCAGGTTGGTCATGCTCATGAATTACCAAGGGCCTCAGGATATTGACCAATTTCTCAAACCTCTTTTTTAAACTTTTTTTCCAGAGGAACGCAGAGAGAAACTTCCTTGATCATCTCTACTTAGCCCCCTCTTCACATCTCCCCTCCTTCCCTTCCTTTGAAACAGCCATTTCCTGTCTTGACCTCTCCTCTCCTCTCCTCTCCTGGGGTGTGTGCCTGGCACTCTGCTAGGAGAACTGACTCTTAACAGGGAGAGAGACTAAGGGGTATGCTGCCTCTAATGCAGCCCACTACTGATGAAGGACCACATGGATCAGACTCATTAGGGCACACCGTAGCAAACGTTTTTCAACAACAAAAACAATCATTGTATTGTTGGACAAAGAGAGGCCTTTTTGTGTTTAGTGATGATTACAACCCAGGCTATTTTATTTCCTGGGATTCCACAAGGACCCTTGACGAGGTACCTGTAATTTAGGTGTCTATCTCCATGCCTGAGGCTGTGAGAAAAGAAATTATTGGTCTCCTACTCTCAATCATTTGATGTGTATTTCTATCCCTAAACTCCTTTCTCAGTTCAGACTGAGATATTATACCAGCAGGGCCAAAGCATAAAGTAGATGCGCTCTCACCTGAAGAGAACAATAAAACAATAAAAACAAGATCAAGAGGACAAGGAACATCTTTAATCACAGGAGTCATATTCAGGAGCACAGCAGCAGTAGCCACGTTCCACTGCTATTCACTGCCTTCAAGTCTTATAAAGAAGACATTTATTTACATTAAAGGGTGACTGCACTTCCTGATTTGGCAACATGCATCAAACATGTTGTCAGGCTTACTTGATTATTCTAGCAGGGATCAGATCTTCAGGTGCAATATTGGTTATTCAAATCTTCCTCTCACATTACACGTTAGGTAGAGGCTACAGTATGTATTTAACTAGTTACATCACAGTATCATAGCCTAGTATCATAGCGGCATAGCCTACCAAATAATGACATGTAGCTAGCTAGCTTACGTTAGCTAGCTATAAACACAACTTAGCTAGCTACTTACCAACAGCCCAAATATAAACTAGTCAGGTGTAATCCATATTCTGGACATCTGACCAAGATTGTTGAACAACTTTATGGAAGCCCTTTTTCACTAGAGTAGCTATTTCCCGAGCAAGGATAAGTACTAATCACACGTCTTGCTGGGGAATAGGTTCCAGTGGGCAAGTTAGTTTTGCGTGACCCAGTCCCCTGTGACGTAATTGTAATCCAAAACAAACTCTATTAACACTTTGTAGTCAGTTTTGACACTATAATTAATTATTTTAACTCATAGCGATGCCACATAGGCCGTTGAAAACCTGAGAAGTTGGTTCTAAGGGGAAGTTGACCTTTAAACCTCCATGGCACTCAGTCATACTGTAATTGTTTTCCCTTCACATATCAATACCAGTTAGAATTAGTCTGTTCTCATGCAACCTGTTCCACAGTGGGAAATTCCTTGGAATTGCTCTGACGCATACTATGTTTAACTCTGTTTGCTGTTCCAGATAACTTTGTGGTGGACCACAGCTCCTGTGTGAGGGCTTGTCCCAGCAACAAGATGGAGGTGGAGCAGAACCGCATCAAGATGTGCATCGCCTGCACTGACATCTGTCCTAAAGGTATCCTAATCCTGCACTCTCCTGGACCGTATCCCTTCAAAGTGGTTGGGATAAAGCCAGAGCACACATTTCCGTTGAAATTGTTTGGACATTTGACCAAGTAATCTTCTTCTCCTTCTTCATCTTCGTCTCCTTATCTGTTTCAGCCTGTGACGGTATAGGTACAGCCAGTCTGCAGTCAGCCCAGACCGTGGACTCCAGCAACATAGACAAGTTCACCAACTGTACCAAGATCAATGGAAACCTGGTCTTCCTCATCACTGGCATTAAAGGGTGAGAGCAGAAAACACACATACACACACACACGCCAGGTACCTTCTGTTCCCAACCACACAACACACTCTCGGATCAGTGTTCCATGTCTCGACATAAAAGCCATGGCCAAACTGAAAGCTTACTTGACAAATTTACTGAATTGAAATGGAACTGACCTTTCATTGTTTTAATCTATTCAAAAGTTTAATTGGAAGAGGAAGTGTAAAGTCTAACATAGCCTATTTGAACCTCTAGACTGTTGGGAATCTAGACTGTTGGGGGGAACGGGTACTAAGCTAACATGGAATTGTTTTAAGATGGTCATACAATGGGTCATTTAGCGAATTTGATTTGGAATTTTAGGACCCCTTTAGTTATCCCAAAAAATATTAACAAATGATTTGATAAAATATTGAATATTGTCTTTACTACTATAGCCCATAGAAACACATTGAATAACATATTCATAACTGGCAAAAAATACAGTCAACAAAACTACCTCCATACTTCCAATCGTTTGTATGGGTTACCTTTAGACGAGTCTCGTGACACTTGGTTTGTAGCTCAAACTGTTCGGACACTACAGACAGAAGTTGGCACATCAGTGTTATCGACTTCAGACAAGTTATAAAGCATCGTGTTTGCGAGAGTCTACCCTTTCCATAGAGTGGTCATAATAGTGTGTAGGCCAAACCGTTCGGACACTACAGACGTTTTCGTGAGAAGCAATTTTTGGAATGTCTCATGGTCTGTCAAACACCTTCCATCCGACATTGGCGGACATGGTGGATTGAGACACAGCCAATGCAAAAAACCTGATATCTCTATCTTAAATTGACAGATTTTGATGGGGATTTTTTTATTATGTTACTCAGAATGATGCACAGGTGTGTCAATAGATTGTTAAGGATTAGTTAGAAAGGGCTCCTGTTTAGCTGATTAAACAAAGGTTAGCCACACAATTGATGTCCAAGTCCAGTGCAGCAAGTGGCACTTGCTGCACTGGTAGTGTTTTCACAAGTTCATTTTCAAAGCCTATGTCAGATACTCCAGTGAGTGTCATTGGCTCCAATAAGTGTAAGTTGCTAAATATTCTACTGTAGGTACAGTCATGTGAAAAAATAATATTTTTTTAAAACTTATTTGGACAGATGGATATGTAATCTTCACTTCAACAGTATTGACAGATAAAGGTTACCCAATTTAACAAATCACACAAACACCAAAAAAAAGTGAAAATGTTATGCAATTAAAATAAACAAAAATGTTTTTTCCTTATGGTGAAAAAGTTAGTACACACTTTACCATCACATAAAATGGCTAAAATTAGAATTAGGTGTACCAAAACAAGTGCAAATGAATAGAAAACATTAGAGAGAAACTTAGGAGGGTTCAGCCTTAACCATATGGGTGTGTGGTAACACATCATTCAAAGATCAAAATACCTATCGAGGCCCTCAGAAAAAAGATTATTGATGCCCATGAGTCTGTGAGGGGTTGCAAATCCATTTCCAAGCAATTCGAAGCACATCATTCCATTTCCAAGCAATTCGAAGTACATTCCACTGTCCAACGAAAATTCCAGACCACTGGCAAACTACCTAGGACAGGTCGTCCCATCAAAGTCAGCCAAGAGCTGACCGAAAGATGCTCATAGAAGTCTCTAAGAACTCCAGTGTAACATCAAGGGATTTACAGGCCTCTCTTGCCACAATCAATGTCGGATTGCATGGGTACACTGTCAGAAAGAGACAGCACAAACTTGGCCTACATGGGAGGTCAGGAAGGAAGAAGCCTCTGCTCTCAAAAAATAATATCAAGACACAACTGACTTTACCCAGGTGTTGTCTGGCAAGTTTCTCTCTAATGTTTTCTAATCATTTGCACTTGTTTTGGTACAACTAATTCAAATTTTTATGTGACGGAGAAGGTAGGGGTGTATTAACTTTTACACCATAAAGATTTTTTTTTGTTACATTGCTTATGTGATGAGAGACAGTGGTTATGAGATGTGAGATGTTTCTCTCTCTCTCATTCTCTGTTTCCTTTTCTCTCTCTATCTCTCTCTCTCTCTCTCTCATCTCTCTCGCTCTCCCCATCTCTCATCCCGCTTCATATTTCTCTCTCTCTCGCTCTCTCTTATCTTTCTCTCTCTCTCTCCCCATCTCTCATCCCGCTTCATATCTCTCTCTCACTCTCTCTCTCTTTCGCTCTCTCTCATCTCTCTCTCCCTATCTCTCATCCCGCTTCATATTTCTCTCCCTCTCTCCCTCTCTCCCTCTCCCCATCTCTCATCCCGCTTCATATTTCTCTCTCTCTCTCTTTCGCTCTCTCATCTCTCTCTCTCTCTCTCCCCATCTCTCATCCCGCTTCATATTTCTCTCTCTATCTCGCTCTCTCTTATCTCTCTCTCTCTCTCTCTCTCTCTCTCTCCTCATCTCGCTTCATACTCATCTCTCTCACCCCTCTTTTTTTCTCTCTCTCTATCTCTCTCTCTTTCTCTCTCACTCTCTCTCTGCCTTCTCTCTCACTCTTCCCTCTCTCCCTTACAGGGATGTGTACCACAACATTAAAGCTTTGGAACCAGAGAAGCTGAATGTATTCCGAACTGTTAGGGAGATCACAGGTGAGAGACATTTTCATTTTATTAAGTCAGTTAAGAACAGAGATCCAATATTCATTTCTGATACCATGTAATTTGTTTTTTTCTCATTGTTCTTGTGTAAATATATAAAAAACATTAACTGACCAGGTGAAAGCTATGATCCCTTATTGATGTCACTTGTTAAATCCACTTCAATCAGTGTAGATGAAGGGGAGAAGACAGGTTAAAGAAGGATTGTTAAGCCTTGAGACAATTGAGACATGGATTGTGTGTGTGCCATTCAGAGCATGAATGGGCAAGACAAAAGTGCCTTTGAACGGGATATGGTAGTAGGTGCCAGGCGCACCGGTTTGTGTCAAGTTTTTTCACACTCAATAGTTTCCCATGTCTATCAGGAATGGTCCACCACCCAAAGGGCACCCAGCCAGTTTGACACAACTGTGGGCCAGCATCCCTGTGGAACTCTATCGACCTCTTGTAGAGTCCATGTCCCGACAAATTGAGGCTGTTCTGAGGGCAAAAGGGAGGGTGCAACTCAATATTAGGAAGGTGTTCCTGTTTGGTATGTTCAGTGTATAAATATATAATATACCCCCCTATCCATGCATCTTTAAATTATTCTGTTTTATTTTGTTTTGCCCTCAGTATAAAGTGCATGGTATCCCCTCAGTATAGAGACCATACACCAAAGACAGGCTGACAGACTATGAGGAGTATGAGATGAGATGAGGGTTTCTCTATCTCTCTATCTCGTCCATTTCTTCCCTTTCTCATGGGGAGCTACAACTCCCAGTTTCACAGCTCTATAGTTTCACACGGAGCATGAAGGGGCATCCATAGTATGCATGTGTGGGTGTGTGGGTGTGTGTGAATTCATGTAGAGTGAATCTCCTTTCCCCTCCTCCTCCCCTCCTTTCCTCCCCTATTTTCCTCCCCTACACCTCCTCCCCCTCATCCCTTCATTCCTGTGACAGGAGGTGAGCTGGTACAACCAATGTGTGCCTCCCAAATGGCACCCAATTCTCTATATAGTGCACTGCTAAATAGGGAATATGCTGCCATTTGGGACACAACCCTGTAGACCCATGGCCAGGCATGCATGACACCCCTTGTCACCCCTGTCACCTCTAAAAACTGTCAGTGCCACACACACACACACACATACAGACAGGCATCGATGCACACACACACACACACACACACACACACACACACACACACACACACACACACACACACACACACACACACACACATACATACAGGCATTGATGCACACACACACACACACACATACAGGCATTGATGCACACACATGTGCGCACACATACACACACACACACACACACATACAGACAGGCATCGATGCACACACACCTACACACACACACACACACACACACACGCATACAGGCATCAACGCACACACACAGGCATTTATGCACACACACACACACACACACATACAGGCATTGATGCACACACATGTGCGCACACACACACACACACACACACACACACCCGTCATCCCTTCTGCTTCAACCTTGGGGTTACCATCTCTGAAATCTATAGCTCTCAGATGACAGTCAGTGTAGGAGGCTACCATCTCACCCTACATATCTTCTCCTGCCAAGTGTTCTTCTAAAACATAGCCTCTTGTTTTCATCTTCTTCCACGAGGTCAGCGCAGGCTTATCCAAATAGTACGGTCGGTGGGCCATCCACTGAAGCAATTTAGCATAAGTGAGGTTCCTGGTGCATGGCTTTGACTCTAATCATTGGCGCTTTAAAACTCTTAACACTTGATCTGGTGCCTGTGGCCCTCCTCACTGTAAGGCAATACTGGGTAATTTGCCTTTCGCATGGATGCGCCAGTAATGTGAACCTAAACCCCCACTCTACTCTACTCGGCTGCTGACTCCATCCCTTCAGCAGTTGTTTACTGCCCACAGCAGAGAGAGAGAGAGAGAGAGAGAGAGAGAGAGAGAGAGAGAGAGAGAGAGAGAGAGAGAGAGAGAGAGAGAGAGAGAGAGAGAGAGAGAGAGAGAGAGAGAGAGAGAGAGAGAGAGAGAGAGAGAGAGAGAGAGAGAGGGAGAGGGAGGAACATATGTAGAAAGAGGGATAGAATAAGCTGAGGAGATAAACAGTAGAATATATAATAAGGAAACCCACAGTGAGACCAGAACTTCCTGTGTAGTACAGCACCTTAAATTAGTTATGCTGCATGTATAATCTGCCGTTCTGCCCTTGAGCAAGGCAGTAAACCCCCAACAACAACTGCTCCCTGGGCGCTCATGATGTGGACGTCGATTAAAGCAGCCCCCCACACCTCTCTGATTCAGAGGGGTTGTGTTAAATTTGGAAGACACATTTTGGTTGAATGCATTCAGTTGTACAACTGACTAGTATCCCCTTTCCCTTTCCTATTGCTGCTGTTAGTGTAAAGCTGTTAGCCCAGAAGGCAGGTAGGTACTTTTAGCAAGATGAAGTGACGAAGCGCCCTGCCCACCTCTCCTCTCCCATTCTCCACCTCTCCTATATCTCCTACTCTACACCTCTCATCCCTATCTCTCCTTCCCACCTCTCATCTCCCCATCTCCCACCTCTCATTTCCAGGAAAAACAAACATATGCCTCTTGAGGAAAGACCATCGGACTGGTGGAGAGAGGGAGAGAGAATGAAGAGAGAGAGAGAGAGAGAGTGAGTGAGTGAGTGAGTGAGTGAGTGAGTGAGTGAGTGAGTGAGTGAGTGAGTGAGTGAGTGAGTGAGTGAGTGAGTGAGTGAGTGAGTGAGTGAGTGAGTGAGTGAGTGAGTGAGGTGAGAGCGGCTTGCCATTGCTTCCCTCGATTTTGTCATTAAGACAATTACTGTCATCAGACACTAGCTCTAACAACTCAGAAAGGAGCTAATCGTTGCCATTTTATATTGGAGGTTGCGTTCAAGAATGCTAATGGCAGGGAAAGCAGGTTGTGATGCATTTCATTCATATACATTTGATTGAGGTTCAACTTATAATCGGTTAGTCTGATGTATTGTAATTATAGATTACTTTAGTCGCATCTGGCACTGAGCTAGATAGACCCACTGGATGCGTCCTAAATGACACCATATTTCCCAATGGGCCCTGGTCAAAAGTAGTGTGCTTTATAGTAAATGGGGTACATTTTCAGACGCAGACAGTAGCTCACCCAGGAGAGAAACAGAACTGATGCCGTTAGAATGAGAGACTCTCTTGTCAACAAGTTATAAAGAAGGTTATTTTATGAACTCTTCTCACATCATCAGACTGGGAGATGCATTCATCAGGGGTATGAACACATGCTGATATTAGCCTCATACCTTTCATTAGATCCTCTATTATCCACTACCAACGTAATTCATTTTTTTAAAGCCAATCAAAATTTCAGTTATGGAACTGTTGTATGTGTATCCTTGGAAATATGCCGACATCTGGAGTTTTCTATGTTAAAGTAATTTGGGAATGTTGTGTTATCCTTGGTCCTCATAACTTCCCAGCCCCTTTCCTCTCCCCTATCTCCTCTTCTCTCCTCACCTTTTCTCTTCTCTCCTCCTCTCTTCATCTGTCCGTTTTGTTTGTCCTGTACTGGCTGGAATGAGATTTCACCCCTCATCTCTAAATATTTAATTTATTGAATCCATTTTCTAAATTATCCATGTTCATCAGCTCAGCAATTCATTCAACCTGCTAAATGATCTAACGCCCAGAGGCAGATACAGGAAATGCAAAAATATGTACAGTATAGATCTTCATGGTCATGTATTTGACATGTTTCACTAATGTGAGATAGGAATTTCTGTGGTTCTGGTAATACATCACAGATATATGATGTAATTTGATCGGCTGTGATGTGATTGGTTGTGTCCCTGTAGGTTTCCTGAACATACAATCGTGGCCAGAGAACATGACAGACCTGAGTGTCTTCTCCAGTCTGGCAACGATAGGAGGCAGAGCTCTCTACAGGTAAGAACCTACAGTACATTACTACACCACATTACTACAGTATGTTAGTACACTACGTTTATACAGTACATTAGTACAGTACATTACTACAGTACATTAGTAAAGTACATTACTACTGTACATTAGTACAGTACATTACTATAGTACATTACTACAGTACAGACCTGATGATCTGGCAACCATAGGATGGAAAGCACTGTGCAGGTACCACATAATACAATAGAGTACTGTCTATATTGTATCTTTATGCCTGGAGCTCAATTGAGAGAGGTGAATAGTGAAGAGCAGTGGGCCAAGCATGGAGCTCTGGGGAACACCTCTCACACATACTCTACAGTACATTATTACTGTACCATACTTTGAGGTATGTAAAGGCAGCGCAGAGAATGCCAAGAGTGTGCAAAGCTGTCATCAAGGCAAAGGGTGGCTATTTGAATAATCTCAAATATAAAATATATTTTGATTTGTTTAACACTTTTTTGCTTAGTACATGATTCCATTTGTGTTATGTCATAGTTTTTCCTACACACACACACACACACACACACACACACACACACACACACACACACACACACACACACACACACACACACACACACAGACCTCACTCCCACGGCTGTACACTCTCATTACCCTGATCTGTTAGCACTATGACATCCATTTTCCATTACCATGCATGCAGGCAGACCGTAAGCTCAGAATGTCAATGACACATGCACACACACACACACACACACACGTGTGAATGTACATGGATACACACTTACATACACACCCCATGGGAAAACTACACTATCATCACACCAAGAAAAGGAGTCTAGTGTAGAGCCTGCAAATCCATCACAGCAGATTCAATGTGGGTTGAGAACCATTAGGATAGGTGATAATTTGTTTTGGTGACATTAACTAACTAGCAAGCAGTTTCTTTTCAAGATATTACTGCAATTAACATCATTATACGCTATTAGCGCTTCCATTAGAGATATCAGCACATGTACGCAAGCAGAGAGAGTGGGTGTGGTAACGAGAATGACATGTTGACCATTTCTAGTAAACACATACACACACACACACACACACACACACACACACACACACACACACACACACACACACACACACACACACACACACACACACACACACACACACACACACACCGTGTCCTATCACTAAGTGGAGAGATGTGTTCTTGTTAGTCTGAGTGCCTCTGTACACTCCCTACTCCCTCTCTTCAAGGCTCTTTCTGGGACGTGAAGACCCTTTCAGAGAGAAAGAGAGAGAGAAGGGAGAGAGCGGTAGAGTGCCTTTGGTACTCTGTCTGTAGGAACGTGCTGTACGCATCACAGAGATTGAAGACGCTGTCAAAGATCACTGTTTTGCATTAAGTGATCTTAACACATCTAAGAGTACCTAGCATTGTAAAGATGTACAGAGCAATGTCAGTTGGTTTGCTAACAGCCTAACATACTCTCCTTGCAGGAATAACATCTGCTGTGTATTAACTGGAAATTCATCTATCTTTATTTTCCCTCTCTGACCTTTTATCTGACCTTCTTTTCATCTCTACTCTATTCTGTCTGTTTCTCTTTCTTTTTATTTCTCTCTACTCACCCCTTTCTGTCTCTGTCTGTCTCACTCTCTGTCATGGGTCTTCTTCACCTTCTCTCACCCTTGTTTACTGCCCCTCCATATTACTTCTTACACCTCTCTCTCTCGCCCCTCTTCCTCCGTCTTCTCCCACTTCCCTCTTCCCTCTCTCCCCTTACCCATTTCCCCTCTCCTCTCCTCTCCTCCTTTCTCCCCTTCCATCCTCTCTCTCCTCTCCCAGTGGTATCTCTCTCCTAGTGTTGAAGCAGCAGTGGATCTCGTCCCTCCAGCTCCAGTCCCTGAATGAGATCAGTGCTGGTAACGTGTACATCACCAATAACAGTCAGCTGTGCTACTACAACACTGTCAACTGGACCGGCCTGTTCAGAGCCAACAACCAGAAGGTCCTCATACGCAACAACAGAGACCCCAAAGAGTGCAGTGAGTCACACACAAACACACACACACATGGGGCACAAACACATACACACACGGGCGCACACATACACATACTTACACGGGCACACACACAGGCGTTCACACACACACATGTAGAAGTACGCACACGCACAAGTACACGCTCAAGGGATATACAGGCCTCTCTCTCAAAAAAGAATATCAAGACACAACTGACTTTACCCAGGTGTTGTCTGGCAAAAGTCAGTTGTGTCTTGATATAATTTTTTTAGAGCAGAGGCTTCTTCCTTCCTGACCTCCCATGTAGGCCAAGTTTGTGCTGTCTCTTTCTGACAGTGTACCCATGCAATTCGAAATTGATTGTGGCAAGAGAGGCCTGTAGACCCCTTGATGTTACACTGGAGTTCTTAGAGACTTCTATGAGCATCTTTCGGTCAGCTCTTGGCTGACTTTGATGGGACGACCTGTCCTAGGTAGTTTGCCAGTGGTCTGGAATTTTCGTTGGACAGTGGAATGTACTTCGAATTGCTTGGAAATGGATTTGTAACCCCTCACAGACTCATGGGCATCAATAATATTTATTCTGAGGGCCTCGGGTAGGTCTTTTGATCATTGAATGATGTGTTACCACACACCCATATGGTTAAGCACAAACCAGACCAATTTTCTTATATTTATGGAAGGCTGGAAGGTTTCTCTCTAATGGTTTCTAATCATTTACACTTGTTTTGGGACACCTATTTCTAATTTTAGCCATTTTATGTGATGGTAAAGGTAGGGGTGTACTAACTTTTTCCCCAAAAGGAAAAGGCATTTTTGTTTATTTTAATTGCATAACAATTACAAAGTTTTTTTTTTTTTTTTTTTTTTTTGTGATTTGTTAAATTGGGTAAAGTTTATCTGTCAATAGTGTTGTAGTGAAGATTACATATCCATCTGTCCAAATATGTAAAATAAAAGAGAACTTACTTTTTCACATGACTGTACAAACGCATGCACACACAAATAGATAGATAGATAGATAGATAGATAGATAGATAGATAGATAGATAGATAGATAGATAGATAGATAGATAGATAGATAGATAGATAGATAGATAGATAGATAGATAGATAGATAGATAGATAGATAGATAGATAGATAGATAGATAGATAGATAGATAGATAGATAGATAGATGGATGGATGGATGGATGGATGGATGGATGGATGGATGGATGGATGGATGGATGGATGGATGGATGGATGGATGGATGGATGGATGGATGGATGGATGGATGGATGGATGGATGGATGGATGGATGGATGGATGGATGGATGGATGGATGGATGGATGGATGGATGGATGGATGGATGGATGGATGGATGGATAGATAGATAGATAGATAGATAGATAGATAGATAGATAGATAGATAGATAGATAGATAGATAGATAGATAGATAGATAGATAGATAGATAGATAGATAGATAGATAGATAGATAGATAGATAGATAGATAGATAGATAGATAGATACTTTATTGATCCTGAGGGGGAAATTTCATTGTCAAGCAGCTACAACAACACAGGGCAGGTGCAAAATGCCACAAGGAAAGTACACAAAAGACAGATACACGGTACATGATACAAAGAGCGGCAGTATGAAAAAGTATAGAAATACAAAATATCTGGAGTGCAAAAAAAAGCTATAAAAAGACATTGCATAGTATGGGCGGTTGGCTGAATATGTACACTATACATTGGTGGATGTTGGATGGTTAACTATACTATACAGGTCGATGGCAGAGAAATACTTCAGTAGCTAAAAATGCATATGATATGAGCGAGGGTAATAATAGTTTACTTAATAGACAGACTGGCTAAATGAACAGGTAAGTGAATATTTTGCATGGTTAAATTAGCTGTACAGGTAAATATACAGTTATATTTACAGATAAGTGAATACTTGCATGGTTACACACACTGTACAGGTAAATGACAGGAAGAGATACTTAAATAGCTAAATGTGTGTATGATATCATTTAGGGTATTAATAGTAATTCCCTTAAAATACAGTCCTTAGTGCGCAGGGTTTAATTACAGACAACTGCACGTATTGCACATTCGATATACTAAAAGCAATGAGAAAAGGTGCAACTGACAGGATACTAATATGCATTCCTGAGTGAATTCCTACGTAAGTTAGGTCCAAGAATTACTAGCAATATTGCACGTGATATGATAAACAACTGTACATGAGTATGTATATACAGACCTGCATGAATAAATAGGTCCTGAGTGAATGAGTGATGACGGACCAGAGTTACTCACGGATGGATACATAATTGTTAAACTAGGTCCTAGCACCCCAACAGTTCCAGATCTATGTTGCCGACGGCCCGGCACCCCAGTGAGGCATTATATAGTCTAATTGCCGCCGGCAGGAAGGACCTCCTGTAGCGCTCTCTGGCACACCGTGGTGGGATCAGTCTGTGACTGAAGGTGCTCATCTGCGTCATAACCATGGCGTGCAGAGGGTGGGTGACATTGTCCATGATGGCCAGCAGTTTGGCCAGGATCCATCTCTCCGCCACCTCCTCTAGAGTGTCAAGGCTCATCCCCAGGACAGAGCTAGCCTTCCTGATCAGCTTATTTACCCGAGAAGCATCACCGGCTTTAATGTTTGCTCCCCAGCACACCACTGCAAAAAAGACTGGTAGAAGGTATGCAGTAGTTTACTGCACACGTTGAAGGACCTGAGCCTCCTCAGAAAGTCGGCTCTGGCCCTTTTTGTACAGGGCCCCGGTGTTACCAGCCCATTCCAGCCTGTTGTCCATATGGACTACCAGGAACTTGTATGACCCAACCATTTCCACATCCATCCCCTGTATAGGGACTGCAGTCAGTTGTGCCTTGGTTCTCCTGAAGTCCACCACCATCTCCTTTGTTTTGCTGATGTTGAGCTGAAGGTGGTTCTGCTCACACCACAACACAAAGTCACTGATTGTGTTCCTGTACTCCTCCTCCTGCCCACCCCTGATGCACCCTACAATTGCGGAGTCATCCGAGAACTTCTGTAGGTGGCATGTTTCAGAGTTATATCTGAAGTCTGAAGTGTAGAGGGTGAACAGGAAGGGGGACAGGTATGCAAACTGCAGGGGATCCAGTGATGTACACACCAGGGGTCTGAGGTGAGGACTAACCTTTCCAGGGTCTTCATGATGTGGGATGTTAGCGCTACAGGTCTGAAGTCATTCAGGACAGTGGGGTGTGCCTTCTTGGGCACAGGGACGAGGCAGGATGTTTTCCACAGCACAGGGACCCTTTCTAGGCTCAGGCTAAGGTTGAAGGGACGCTGGAGTATTCCACACAGTTGGTCAGCACAGACCCTAAGCACCCTTGGGCTGATGCCATCAGAGCCCGCCGCTTTCCACTGATGTAGTCTCTCCAGCTTTTTCTTCACTTGGTTGGTGGTGAAAGCCCGGTGGGGAGGTGGGGTGAAGGGGGGTGTTGATGATCAGTCCAGGGGGAGCAGCGGTGGAGGAGGGGTCACTGATTGTCTCAGCAGAGGTGTTGTGAGCAAAGTGGGGGTGGGACCGCCGTGAGGGTGTGTGGTCTGGGGAGCTGGAAGGGAGGTGGACAGGGCCAGTATCAAACCTGTTAAAAAATTGGTTCAGCTCATTGGCTCTGTCCTGGGTCCCCTCCGTCTGCCCACTGTTTGAGTTTTTGAAGCCAGTGATATTTCTCATACCCTTCCACACCTCTCTAACCTGGCTCTGCCTCAGCTTGTTCTCCATCTTCTCCTTATACCCTCTCTTCCCCTCAGCAATCTGCAACTTCAGCTCCCTCTGGACACATTTCAATTTGTCCTTGTCCTTGTCCCTCTCCTTGAAGGCCCTGTTCTTCTCATTCAGCAGGGCCTTCAGGTCGCTGGTGACTCAGGGTTTATTGTTTGGGAAACAGCTTACCTTCCTGGTGGGTACAGTGTTGTCTACACAAAAATTAATATAGTCTGTTATGCAGTCAGTAAGCCCATCGATGTCCTCCCCATGAGCCTCACAGAGCACATCCCAGTCTGTTGTTTCAAAGCAGTCCCTTCGGGGACCATCTCCTAATGGTCCTGGTGGTCGCAGGCTGCTGTTGGACCATAGGCCTGTAGAGTGGAGTGAGGTGGACAAGGTTGTGATCCGATCTACCGAGGGGAGGGAGTGCAGTGGAGTTGTATGCATCCTTCACATTAGCATATAACAAGTCCAGAGTTTTATTATTCCTGGTTGGGCACTTCACGAACTGTTTGAACGTGGGCAGCGTTGAAGAGAGAGATGCATGGTTAAAATCCCCCGAAATGGCAAAGAAAGCGCTGGGATGCGCTGTCTGTAACTTCGCGATAACAGAGTGGATGACGTCACATGCTGTGTTTGCGTCCGCGGAAGGCGGGATGTAAACAATAACAGCAATGGCCACCGTGAATTCCCTCTGCAAATAGTCGGGTCTCAGGCTAACGGCTAATAGTTCAATGTCCGGGCTACAAAACTGTTCCTTAAGATTAATATTTTTCGGTTACACCATCTGTTGTTAACTAATAAAGCCAGCCCACCACCCTTGCTCTTACCGGAAGAGACGCGATCCCTGTCCGCTCTGATGGTCTGGAAACCGTCGATAGTGACGTTCTCTATGGGGATGTTATCGTTCAGCCAAGTCTCAGTGAAAAGCATTAGGCTTGTTTCCCTATAATCCTTTTGTCCACGGACAAGAGCCTCAAGCTCGTCCATTTTGTTACTTAGTGACCTCACGTTGCCCATAATGATAGACGGTATAGCCGGCTTGTATTTCCTCCGCTTCGCCTTACACTTCAATCCCGCCCTGCGTCCACGGCGTCGCCTTTTCAACTCGTCCGGAAAATCAAACTTTTCCCTGGGGTGCAGCAGCGCTGCGTGTGCTAAATCCAGGAGCTGCGCTCTGTTGTAAATAATAATAGTCGTCCTGTCAACGTTCAGCTGGGAGAAAATCCATAATCCTGAACTATTATACTATTATAGTTCAACTGTAGCTAAAAAAACGAAAGAAAAGAGATGAAAAAAATGAACTAAAACAACAATTTATGCACGGACAACGGGAGCTGCTTAACAGGCGACCACTCAGGGCGGCGCCAATCAGAAGCTTCAGAAATGCATGTATACACAAACATACACACACACACAAACATACACACACACACTCAACTCATTTCAATCCTAACCCAACTTAGTTACAACTGGTTCCTGTTCTACTAATATCTCAGCCTTAGGCATTCATGTATTATGGTCATCAGTGTACCACTATTTCCTGTCCTACTAATATTTCAGCCTTAGGCATTCATGTATTATGGTCATCTATGCAGGCTGTGTAGTCAACAATCTTTGATATGGAGAAGAAAACAGTACTGTTTCGTTACAACACTATCTTTCCCCTCTCTCTTTCTCTCGCTCTCTCTTTCTCTCACTCGCTCCCGCTCTGTCTCTCTCTCTCTCTCGCTCTCTCTCTTTGATCCCACTGGGTACTGTATCCTTACAACAGCCCCCCCCCCCCATCTTTCCTGACCTGGTTACCTACGTCTTTGAAGTACAAAGTGAAGCCCTGGAACTGGAACAGAGATGCTTTTGTTTCACACGGAATCAAGGGTCTGCGGGGCAATGCTTTCATACCCTCACTAGGGATGAGTACCGAAACCCGGTATTAAACGGGCCCCGGGGCTAAATTATGAAAGACCGTAGTATCGATAAATTCTGACGTTATCGGTTCTGCTTTCGGTACTGGAGAAATTAAGAAAATACATTTCCTATTTATTATTGCTACATAAACTATTATTGTTACCATGCACATTTTATTTCACGAACCGTTTCTAAATTTGCAATAAGATTAAGACATTCGTCTATGATGCATTTTCACTATTCCCAATCCAGAAGAGAGATCTCTCTCGCGCGGAGCCTGTGTCTCTCACACGCTACAGCACACTCACACACACACAAAAAAGACTGTGCTCTTAATATGTGACGATGGTGAAGAGAACTAAACGGTAAAAAATGTGGTTACACTTCACCAGAGTCGATGCTGACAATGTTCAATGCCACAAGTGCAACAAGACTTTTGCTTGTAAGGGCGGAAACACGAGCAATGTGTCCAAACATCTATCAAAAGTGCTTCATGTACAGACAGAGAAATTTGCAGCTACAATGAACCAACCCACTCCTCCCTCTAATACCGCTGGTCCAAGCCAAAGACAAGCCCAAAGCCCCTTCACGCTGGCAGCTAGTGGGAGGATGACTGAGGAGAGGGTGAATGAGTGCCACCTAGCTGTGACCAAGTTCATAGTGAAAGACCTACACCCCTTTGTAACAGTGAAGTCCAAGGGCTTTAGGTAACAGTCTGTCAGTATATATTGAGTTGAATTTTTTGGATTTAGTAGAATAAAAGTGGTGTATGTTAGTCCCATCACTCCACAATACAATACACAACACAATAATTGAATAATGATAATTCAACACATTAAACTATATTTTTTTTACTGTAGGGAGAAGAGCAAGGCACTCAACCCCAAATATACCCCTCCCTCCAGGAGTTACCTCAGTGACACATTAATTCCTACCTGGTATAGTGTAGAAAAGGCCAATGTGATCACTGAGCTGAAGGACGTGCCAAAGCTGGCCATCACATCAGATGGGTGGACCAGCCTCTGTCAGGACCACTATCTCACTGTATCAGTGCGCTACACAAGCCAGGGCAGTGTAAAACAAAAGGTCGTCCACACCAGGGCAGTGTACAAATCGCAAATTGGCGAAGTGGCAGAGGAGATCTCAGAGATTGAGATATAGCTGAGCACTGTGACTGTTGATAATGCTGGCAATGTGGATGTTGCCATCAAGAGGCTACACATCCTAAAAATAGGATGCTCTGCGCACACATTGAATCTAGCAGAGCAGAAAATCTACAAAATTACTTCCATTGATAAATGGGCAGCCCGAATCAGAGCACTGCTCGTGTTGTTCTAGACATCCTGAATGTCTAGACATCCTGAATTGAAGGAAAAGCAGCAGCTCCTTGGTAAGAAGCCAGTTCAATCTATTAAAGTATTATTTAGAAAATTCCCACATTTAACAATTTAATTCAATATTCTAGAGTGTGGTAATTAAATGTATGTTGTTTTTTTGTTATTGTTTCAGGCCTTCCGCAATGCTCACTCATCCTTGATGTCAAGACCAGATGGAACTCGCTCTATCTAATGATAGAGAGATTCATGGAGCTGTATCCAGCGATCCAAGCAGCAACCAATGACCAAGGACAAACTGGACCGTCTGAAGAATGGGGACTTCCATAAGGCTGAGGAGTTTGTCCAGCTCAACAGAATTCTCTATACATCCACACTTTGTGTGTCATGTGAAAAGAATGCCACCTGTGGACAGATCAATCCCATCCTCCAAAAACTGGAAGAGCACTTCACTGTGAAGCATGAAGATACAATGTTTGTGGCAACCATCAAAGAGAAGGTGTGGGAGAACCTCTCAGAGCGCTATCAGGATGAGGACATTCAAGCCTTCCTGCATGAGGCCACAGCAATGGACCCCAGATTTAAAGGGAGGCCGGTGAGTGACGCCAGCTGGGACAGGCTCAGGAAGGCAACTGTTGAGGCCAATGTGACAGGAGCAACACCAGGGCTGTCAGAGGAGCCGGAGCAGACAGACACAGAGCACCAGCAACAGGAGGAGGAGTCTGAAGGAGAAGGAGAGGAAATGGAGGAGACAGTTCCTCCATTGTACAAAACAAGGAGTACCTTGGCGGAGCTGTTCTCAGAGGAGGACAGGGAGTTGAGGTTGACGATCCAACAGGACACCTCGTCCCTCACCCTCAGCGAGCGTGTTGACCTAGAGGTGGAGCTCTACAAAGGCCTGCCTCCCATCCCCTTGGCTGAAGATCCTGTGATGTGGTGGTGGGAGAAAAGAGCTACTCTGCACCTCCTCACAAACATTGCAACAAGCTACCTCTGTGCTCAAGCCTCCTCCACCCCTAGCGAGAGGGTATTTTCGACTGCAGGGAACACAATAAGCCAGGAGAGGTCCCGACTTCTGCCAGAGAAGGCAAATATGTTGATCTTTCTCCAGAAGAACTGCTAAGAACTGTTAGTCCTTTTGCAGCCTACCTGCATGCCCTACCCGTGGTGCTCTATACCACTGTATTTTCTTTTGCAGGAAAATATTGTTTATTTCATTTGTTTTACATTTCCATCATCACAACATTAGTCTATAATAGCTTTTTCTTTTGCTGTAAATAATTGTTTAATTTATTTATTTTACATTTCAGAAAATAAAGCATTGTTAATTCTCTTCTTAATTTGTTTAGTTTTTAAAGTACCGGATCGATAAGCAGTATCGGTAAGAGTAGTAATACCCTTAAAATCATAACGAGACCCATCCCTAGCATTCTGGACATGACACCAAAACACAGAATGCCCCTGACTTACATCTGGCCCGAACCTCAAAGTCAGGGTGAAATGATTGTGGCTGTAGCTCTGTGGGATCTGTCTCTAGTGCCCAACAAACACATGCAGTCTCTTTCTGCTGCTCCAGTGGGAGGGGAAGCCAATACAGAGCCTGTGGCAGAGCAGAGCGGAGGGGTGCAGAGCTGAACTAGGCCAGGCCAGACAGCCTGTTGCTCTCTGTTGCTGCCAGACACCACATCCTGCCGCAAGGGCAATGGAAATCACTTCTGACATGTTGGCTGCATCCCAAATGGTAGCATATTCGCTATGTAGTGCGCTACTTTTGACCTTTTGACCATTGTACATAGGTCCCTGGTCAAAAGTAGTGCACTATATTGGGAATAGGGTGCCATTTGGGACACAACCGTTGTATGAGATATTAGCCCCGCAGACCCGTGATGTTCTCACAATCTTGTGTCCAATGTTGGGTAACAATCTTAGAACCTAGAAACTAATCTTGAGTGTGGACTGGCCAGCTCCTCCATTTGACTGTCTCGAGAGACTATGTACCAACCATATATAAACGGAGCTGCAGAGGGACCTCACTCCTGGTATTATTATGCACAGATAGTAGGCTACTCATGCTGCAGTGGTATGGCATCCGTCCACTCATATCAGTTGAGTACAGAGATCCTATTTCCTGCACAGAGGGACGGTTGGACTAAAAGCCCTCTCTCTTGTCTCATGTATCATTATATTTGCCAGTGTTTGCTGATGCTGAGAATAGATGATAGAGTTAAGGGTAAATGTTCAACTTTCTGTCTTTCTTTTCTCGCCTTTGTTGTGTCCCCTTGTCTTTTTCCTTTGTCATCAGAGTTAGCTTGTACTTTAGTACCCCATTACTGTTTTGTCAGCACTATTATAATGGGAGAACACAGCTACAGCTGGGTCCACATTCAGCTCCACATTGGGTCTCCTCTCACAGACCTGTCTGTCTCTCTTCCTCTCTGCCTCTGCACTCTACTGACAGATTAGGGTTGCAAAAATCTGCTAACTTGCTCCAAATTCCTAGGTTTTCCAGAAATCCTGGTTGGAGAATTCCTGGTTCTGGGAATCTTCCAACCGGTATTAATTACTTCTTACAATGGATCTTTGAGAAATCCATGTCTATCCCTCTCTGCTGTAGCTCTGGATTTTTAGATATATGCTCTAATTTCACTTTGCACTTCTAAAAAAGGGGCTTTGAGATAAGTCTGCATGGTGGGTCTGGCTGCCATTACCTATTCCAGATGGCAGACAGACAGACAGACAGACAGACAGACAGACAGACCCACCATGCAGACTTATCTCAAAGCCCCTTTTTTAGAAGTGCAAAGTGAAATTAGAGCATATATCTAAAAATCCAGAGGATAAGAGTGTCTGGTAAATTACTAACATGTAAAGAAGACCTTGTAGCCTTCTTTAGAGCTTAAGTAATTTCACAATTTTTGGTAGCCAATGGCTCCACCCATATCCTTTCAGATGAACTCAAACATTTATCAATATTATCAGTGTCCAGTACCTAACCCTGTCATGCTACTGTGGATGATGTTTGACCTTCTGTCTAACCCCTAACCCTAGTCTTAACCTTAACTTGTGTTCTTGTGTTTCTCAGCTACTGAGCGGATGGTGTGTGACCCTCTGTGTTCGGACGCTGGCTGCTGGGGGCCGGGACCAGACCAGTGCCTATCCTGTCGCTACTTTAGTAGGGGACGTATCTGTGTGGACACCTGCAATCTCTATGAAGGGTGAGTTAAAGATGACAGTATCACACAACGAGCGATACTGTAGACTCTGGACAGTATAACACAATGACATTATGTCAGTATCACTCTCGATATGCAAATACAACTGTCAAACCTTTAACATTTACCTCATTGTAAGTTCCGACTTCTTTTGTTGGCATTTTGGTCTGAATTGTTTTTGATATAGTGATTTTTTTAGCAAGGTTTAGATTTGTTCCTAAAGGGTTACAACCGCTTGTCACTGAGGTGGTACCCTGTAAGGTACTTTTAGTTATAGGTACAGTTATATTTCACCCCAGTTCACAACTCAGTTAGTACAATAATACACAGGTACAAAAGCATGCTTTTTGCCTTTATATACACTGGCGGCCAAAAGTTAGGAATATTACTCATTCAAGGGTTTTTATTTATTTGCACTATTTTCTACATTGTAGAATATCAAAATATATTTCAAAATCAAAATATATTTTATGTTTGAGATTCTTCAAAGTAGCCACCCTTTGCCTTGATGATAGCTTTGCACACTCATGGCATTGTCTCAAAAACCCTTGAATGAGTAATATTCCAAACTTTTGGCCCCAGTGTATAGTACCACCACAATGACAAAGCCATTTGTTCATTGTACTGTAAATGGCAAATGTATCTCTACCATAGACAAGTTAAACTGGTACAACACTTCCATTCACGGATGGCCGAAAATAAAACCTATGCCACACAATATACCTGCAGCAGAGCATACTGGGAAATATGATGATGATAATAATGATGTTACAAATTTGACTTTTTAAGGTACCACCCATAATGACAAAGCCTTTAGTTCCTTTTAGGTGGCAAAAATGCATTATTGTACCTTATGGTGGGTATTGAGGGTACACAAAATACGTTTGTACCCTGTGAAACAGAAATGTACCTTCACATTGACCGCTATTTTTGAGAGTGAGAGTGTGATTATTGTAACTTTATATGCAAAATATGGGGTACAAAAATGCACCATTATACTCTTTATCTGCACATGTACCCTAAAAGGTACCGAACAGTACTATCTGAGATCATTATGTGTACATCTGAAGGTACGTTATGTGTATTTTATATTTGTGTACCCCAGGGAATAATACCACACCCTATGTATCTCAGCAATTATTACCTGCTCCACAGACTAGTGAGTGTAAAATATAACTACTGTCTGTGCAGACACCAATCTCTTCCCTATTTCATTCCGATACCGGGAGAAAACATGGTGTGAACATAATCTAAAGGCTCAGGAGAATGACAGAAAAATACTGCAAGAATGGACTTGATGAGGTTGCGTCCAAAATGGCATCCTATTCCCATATAGTGCACTCACTTTGACCTGAGCGCTATGGGCCCTGGTCAAAACTAGTGCACTATATAAGGATTAGGGTGCCATTTGGGACGCAGCCAGAGACAAGCACAGGTCAGACACAGCACAGAGAACTTCGTACGAGAAGGATAAACCACCACAACATAACACTCCAGTGAGTAAATAACAGGGAAAATAAGATGGTTGTTAAGATCTGTTGCAATGTGGATTTACAGAGTACAGATGTTACACACACACACACACACACACACACACACACACACACACACACACACCGGAGTGTACTTACAGTGAATAGGAGCATAGGAGACAACATAGAGTGGTCTGAGGGAGTGTACTTGATCGGGGGGATTCTCTACATTGTCTGTTTTGTTGTGTTTGTTGTTGTTACCTGCATAAAAGGCTCTGAGACAACAGGTGAGACATTCAAAGTTAAACTGTAAGCCAGACTAAAGCTAAACCAGTGTGGTGTCTGGGTAATGTATAAAGATAAATATAATAACTAGATAGTTACTATACTCTATGTCTGGTGTACACTACAGTAGACACAGACATGGATGATTGTTTTGCCTTGCAGACTGACTGTCTCTAGGTCCAGGCAGCCGTCGGGACCCTTCGTGGTCGAGAAGCGCGAGGCCAGTTTGGAGAGGTATGCCAAACGAGGGCAGGGGGGTTAGGCGTGTCACTGCGTGTCAAAGTCACTGCTTGCGCACGGGGCCACGCTCTGCCTACCTGTCTGCCTGTCTGCATGCCACCGCTCACAGCTCGGCCAATCAAAGAGACACAAGAGATGCTACTAACCAATCCCAGAGCCACGAGACGCTACTGATTGAAATCTACTGAGACCATAGACTTACAGTCTGTATAACATATAGGGGCAGTTTCCAGAACACAGATTAAGCCTAGTCTGGGACTAAAAGGCATGCTTAATGGGGAACCTCCATTAAAACCGCTTTCAAGTTCAAGACTAGACTTAATCTATGTCTGGGAAACTACCCGATAGTATTATATTGTATGTTTATATGATTGCGACAATGTCTTGTTCACTATGGGGCACTCTTACATTAGGAGGAAAAACATGTAATTGCATGACTTGTTTATTTTCAGTCCACAAAAGCTATTTAGCATTTCCTAAAGTCTCTGTCTGTAAGGTAATTGTTTATTTTGAGTGACTGAGTCAACATAAAAGGTTTGTGAGGAAGGAGGGCAGCAGAGACACAGAGTGCAGCTGTTTTAGATTTAGGTAGGACCTCCTGTATGGAAGTGATGCGTAAAATCTTCTGTCCCCCCGGTTCTTCTGCTAGAACAGAGGCGTTAAGTGCTCAGCAAGCTTCTTGACATGTGTAGCAGACAGACAGACAGACAGACAGACAGACAGACAGACAGACAGACAGACAGACAGACAGACAGACAGACAGACAGACAGACAGACAGACAGACAGACAGACAGACAGACAGACAGACAGACAGACAGACCATGACTCTGTCCTAGAACAAGAATAGCACCCACCCAGTCACTGACTGCAGAGAGAGAGACAGTGAGAGACAGACAGAAAAAATAGATAGATAGAGAGAGAGAGCGAGAGAGAGACAGAGCAGTTTAGGCTATTGAGAAGCTTAACCCTACAGAGAGCCAAGAGAGTCTTAGCTAACATAAAGGAGATGTTAAACCGTAACCCATTTAAACCATAGTTGCACAAGACAAAGACCTACCTCCCGTGCCACCCTGCATGGCATTGTGTCGTCTGGATAAAGCATAATTAATCCTAATTTGATTTGAGGTCCCACAGAGGAGTCCCGCTTGGTATTAGACAGAGGGAAGAAGCACCACACAGACTGGAACACACACACACACACTCTCTCTCTCACACACTCTCTCTCTCACACACACACACACACACACACACACACACACACACACACACACACATATATACACACACACTCTCTCTCTCACACACACACACATATATACACACACACTCTCTCTCTCACACACACACACACACACACACACACACATACACATATATATACACACACACACACACACACACACACACACACACACACACACACACACACACACACAAACACAGCATCAGGGCCTGCCCTGTCTCTTCTTGTATGTTTAAGGCAGGGTGCCAAGCTACTTCTTTCTTACTTTGTTGTTGTTATTTAATTACTTTCCAAGCCCTGCCAGTGTCTTCTTTTTTTACTGTTGATTTTTAAATGTATGGACACCCGTTAGCTTTAGCTGCAAAGCCATGCTATACCCCAGTAGTGTAGTAGTATTACACAGAGAAATGCATCAGATTAAGTGTGCATCATCAACGGCTAATGTCTGTGTCCCAAATGGCACTCCCTATGGGCCTTGGTCAAAAGTAGTGCACTATATATGGATGCAGCCCATGACATCATCCAATGACCTTCAGTGCCAAATTAAACTGGAGAAGACACACACACACACTCTTTATCTCTCTAATACAATCCTGCCTTCATTAAGCAGCAGTTTCCTTTTTAGATCTATGTGCTGCATAATCTCTCTCCCTGATCCGTTTACTGAAGGTTCACACAGATCTATATTTTATTGATAGTTTTCTCTGTCTCTCTCTCAAACTAATTTTGGTATTGATGCCGGCGATTGATTGAGGTTTATGAAATATATTAGAACTGGGAACAAGCTCTTTCACAGTTTTAAAACTTGCCAGCACATTACTTGGCAACCGGTAAAAGTAAAGGGATATTGGATTTGGCTTGGTTTGAAAATAATTCTAAATAAAAGATGAATGTACAATGTTATTTTGTTTTGACTAAAAACTGTGGGGGAGACGGGTAATTTCAGGTTCACTCCGTCCAGGGAAATATAATATTATTTTATAACAAAGATGTCTACATACAGTATACCAAACATTAAGAACACCTTCCTAATATTGAGTTGCACCCTCCCCTATTTCCCTCAGAACAGCCTCAATTCGTCAGGTCATGAACTCCACAAGGTGTCAAAAGTGTTCCACATAGATGCTGGCCCATGTTGACTGCAATGCTTCCCACAGTTGTGTCAAGTTGGCTGGATGTCCTTTGGGTGGTGGACCATTCTTGATACACACAGGAAACTGTTGAGCGTGAAAAACCCCGCAGCGCTGCAGTTCTTGACATAAACCGGTGCGCCTGGCACCTACTACCATACCCTGTTCAAAGGCACTTACATTGTTTGCCTTGCCCATTCACCCTCTGAATTGCACACATTCAACAACCCATGTCTCAGTTCTCAAAGCTTAAAAATCCTTATTTAACTTGTCTCCTCCCCTTGATCTATACTGAATGAAGTGGATTTAACAAGTGACATTAATAAGGGATCATAGCTTTCACCTGGATTCACCTGGTAAGTCTATGTCATGGAAAGAGCAGTTCTTAATGTTTTGTATACTCAGTGTATAATTCAGGATGTTGTGTATACCTGTAAATAATCAGAATTCATACAAAAATTACAGTTTTGAGCCAAGGGACAGGGTAAGTTAAGCCGCCTACAAATGTCTGTACTGAATGAAATATAAACCATGACTATCTTTATTTCCAAAACACAATTCAACACAACCACAATCACTTTTTTGTATTTTAATCATTTTAAGCATCTTTTAACACAGGCTTAACACCTAAACACTTTTAACATAGGCCAGGCCCTGTTATTAACATAGGCCAGGCCCTTCCATGCCCTTCCATGCATTACGCCTGGGACCATTAGCTCAACTTACTCCAAGGCAAACATTTTGACTATATTAGCCCACACAGCTACAAGGAAGCACTTTCATGCTATGGTTAGGACCTCCTATTGAAGCTTAAAGAGACCCCAACTGATGTATTTGTACAGAACAATCTTTAAATTATTTCCTTTGGTTTAAATACAAGCATTTTGTGTATGAAACAATGGTGGCTCAACTTACCCCTTTGGCTCAACGTACCCACTCTCCCCTATGTGTAAAGGTTTTTTTATTTTTTTATTGTGATTTAAGCGAAAGACTGCAGTATGTTAGTAGTCAGTTCTCCTTTCATTTATTTTCCCTTTCAGTTTTCATCTGTACTAGTCCAGGCTCATGTCCAGGCTCATGTCAGCCATATTAGCATAAAAAGTGTGTATGTACCACGGTAGCCCAGTGGCTGCAGCGCCTGAGGCCATAAAACTCCTCCAGCTATTCCTCTAGACACAGTCAGAGGACCACAGCTCGCCTCTCTTCCTCCAGAGTCTGGATCTGACACACTTTGTTCTTTCTCACTGTCTACATCTTCCCCTACTCTCCCTTACCCCTCCCTTCCTCTCTCTCTCTCTCTCTCTCTCTCTCTCTCTCTCTCTCTCTCTCTCTCTCTCTCTCTCTCTCTCTCTCTCTCTCTCTCTCTCTCTCTCTCTCTCTCTCTCTCTCTCTATCCTTTCCCCTCTCTTTCATCCCTCCATGTCTCCATCTGTCTCCCTCCATCTCTCTCTGTATCTCCCAGGGAGGTGCGTGAGTACGACAACGGCTCGGTGTGTGTGGAGTGTGATGCCCAGTGTGAGAGAGCAGATGGTGACTCCCTGACCTGTCATGGCCCGGTAAGAACCTCCAGAGACACAGGGTATTACCGTGGTCCACACGCTTATGCTCCAAATTCATTCTCTATGGATGTTCTCTTGAGTACGTTGTTGTTAGGACAAGTGTGGAGAACGCATAAAACATTACATTTGAGAAGCACTCGCACTACCCATACTGTATTACCTCATGCTGCAGCTCCCCATTCACTGAACCTTCTTCCAGCCAGGACAAGCGAGCTGACAACTTAATAATTGTCAGCTCGCTTTATGTGAATTGTAATATTCTTTGCCTTGTAAAAATGACTCAAGTTATGCAATGTAGATTCTTTGTGGGTAGCTAGCTAACAAGTCTTTGCTGTTCCATTTGGTTAGCTAACAGTAGTATCTATCCAGTTAGCCTTATTGACTTACTATGGGCTTGCGATCTACATACACTACAGTGGGAATTGTAGGCAGGTATGCCAGAAGTAAAACAGCATGTACTTATTAACGTATCAAGATAAAATATTGTAATCAGGCAACAAATGAGATGTGAATGGGCAACATTTCATTCCGAAGTCGGAGTTTAATTTCTCTTGCTTCAGCTCAGCTCCGCCATGGATTTCAATATATTTAGCATAATTTTTTACGTGGTTGCGTCATCTTTCTGTGCATATATTCCGCTCAAACTTGTGTTGATGCATGATTCAAATGATGTACAAATGGAGTATGCATTCGAGAAGTGCCCTCCATGCTCCGTTTGGCACACACACACACACACACACACCAGCCTCAATCATTCATGACATGGACACAGTGTTAAATTAACACTGAAAGTGTTGTCTGTGGACCCGTATAGACACTAGAACAGTTTTAAATTAACACTGCATAGTTCAAATCCTTATTCAAATATTTCCCATAGTACCTTGCATTTCGAGTAATTGTAGAGTTACCACCCATGACTGTATTTGTTAGTGATAGAGACATGGTTGTTGCATTCATTTTTGGTCCTGTGGACTTTACCAAGTGAGATTCTAAGCATAAATATATATATATATATATATATATATATATATATATATATATATATATATATATATATTTAACACAATACCATACAAGGCCTTATTTTGAGGGCCTAGTAGTTTTACCCTAAAACAGGGGCCTGAAACTCATACTAATCACTTTGAACCTAAACCATGGCTATCATTATCATATTTCCTATTGAAGGTAGTTTGCTTTAATTGTTTGTTTCAATATCTATGTTGTGCATGTATATTTATTGATTAATTCATTCATTAAATTGTAATTATTTCTCCACTATGGCCTATTTTATGCCTTACCGTCCTAATCTTAATACATTTGCACACACTGTATATATATTTTTTATTGTGTTATTGACTGTACGTTTGTTTATTCCCATGTGTAACTCTGTGTTGTTGTTGTTTTTGTTGCACTGCTTTGCTTTGTCTTGGCCAGGTCGCAGTTGTAAATGAGAACTTGTTCTCAACTGACCTACCTGGTTAAATAAAGGTGAAATAAAAATGTAATAAAAATGAATCATTCATTCACTAATCCAATATGTTACTATTGATCACCTTTACTCCACACACAGTTGACACATTCAAAGCTCTCCCTCGCCCTCCATTTGGCAAATCTAACCATAACTCTCTCCTCCTGATTCCTGCTTACAAGCAAAAACTCAAACAGGTAGTACCATTGAAACGCTCAATATGGTGGTCCGATGAAGCGGATGTTAAGATAGAGGACTGTTTTGCTAACACAGACTGGAATATGTTCCGGCATTCATCCGATGGCATTGAGTGTACCACATCAGTCACTGGCTTCATTAATAAGTGCATCAACGATCAATATTGTCCCCGCAGTGACCTACGTACATATCCCAACCAGAAGCTGCCGCTTTCAAGGAGAGGGACACTAATCCGGAAAATTATAAGAAATCCCACTACGCCCTTCCGACGAACCATCAAACAGGCAATGTGTCAATACAGGACTAAGATCGAATCGAGGAGCGGGACACTAATCCGGATGCTTAAAATAAATCCCGCTCCGCCGTCCGGCGAACCATCAAACAGGAAAATCATCAATACAGGACCAAGATCAAATCCTACTACTCTGGTACTGATTCTCATTGAATGTGGCAGGGCTTGCAAACTATCACGGATTACAAAGGGAAACCCAGCCGTGAGCTGCAGAGTGACGCAAGCCTACCAGACAACCTAAATGCCTTCTATGTTCGCTTCAAGGCTAGCAAAACTGAACCACGTATTAGAGCACTGGCTATTCTAGACGACTGTGTGATCATGAGTTCCATAGCCAATGCAAGTAAGACCTTTAGGTTAACATTCACGGATTACCAGAACACGTACTCAGAGCATGCGCTGACCAGCCGGAAAGTGTCTTCACTGACATTTTCAACCTCTCCCTGACTCAGACTGTAATACCTACATGTTTCAAGCAGACCACCTTAGTCCCTGTGCCCAAGAACGCCAAGGTAACCTGTCTAAATTACTATCGCCCCATAGCACTCACATCTGTAGCCAAGAAATGCTTTGAAAGGCTGGTCATGGCTCCCATCAACACCATCATCCCAGACACCCTGTACCCACTCCAACTTGCATACTGCCCCAAAAGATCCACAGATGACGCAATCTATATTGCACTCCAACCTGCCATTTCCTACCTGGACAAAATTAACACTTATGTGAGAATGCTGTTAATTGACTAAAGCTCAGCACTCAACATCATAGTGCCCTCCAAGCTCATCACTAAACTAAGAACTCTGGAACTGAACACCTCCCTCTGCACCAGGATCCTGGACTTCCTGACGGGCCACCCCCAGGTGGTGAGGGTAGGCAACAGCACATTCGCCATGCTGACCCTCAACACGAGGGCCCCTCAGGGGTGCATGCTTAGTCCCCTCCTGTACTCCCTGTTCACCCACAAAAGCGTGGCTGCGCACAAATCCAACACCATCATTAAGTTTGCAGACAACACGACAGTGGTAGGCCTGACTACCGATGACGATGAAACAGCCTATAGGGAGGAGGACAGAGACCTGGCAGTGTGGTGCCAGGACAACAACCTCAACGTCAGCAAGACAAAGGAGCTGATCGTGGACTACCAGAAACAGAGGGCCGAGCATGCCCCCACTCGTACCCCTGCACATTGACTTCGTACCGGTACTCCTTGTATATTATCTCATTATTGTTATTTTTTTGTGTTACTATTTCCTTTTTTTGTACAAAATTGTCTTACTTTTTAACTTAGAATTATTGGTAAAGGGCACATAAGTTTTGAATAAGATTACTCAATCAATGTACAAACATATATATTGAAACAAACAATTATAAAATCAACCTGCAATAGAGCATGTAGGAAAATATAAGTATGTTTTGGTTCAAAGTTTTGTTTCGTGAGTGCCAGGCCCATGTATTAGGGTAAAGCTAGGCACTCAAAATAAGACCTTATGAAGGAAGTACGGTGTTGTGTTAAATATATATATTGTTGCATTCATCAATTTCCGGTCCTGTGGAATTCCTCAAGTGAGATCCTAAGCTAATATGTTATCATTAAAAAAAAATATATATATATATATAATGATAACATATTAGCTTAGGATCTCACTTGAGGAAGTCCACAAGACCGGAAATGGATGAATGCAACAACCATGTCTCTGTTACTAACAAATACAGTTATGGGTGGTATCTCTACAATTTACTCGAAAGACAAGGCACTCTGGGAAATATTTGAATGAGGCTTTACACTACGCAGTGTTAATTTAGCAAAGTTCTGGTGTCTACATGGGTCCACAGATTTGATGTTGATTTAACACTGTGTTAATATATATTTTTTTTAAACACTGGATAATTTGATGTGTACAGTGCATTCGGAAAGTATTCAGACCCCCTTTACTTTTTCCACATTTCTTTACGTTACAAGCTTATTCTAAAATGGATTAAATAGTTTTTTCCCCTCATCAATCTACACAGGTTTTCATCATCTCTCTGTACTTTGCTACGTTCCTCTTTCCCTCGATCCTGACTAGTCTCCCAGTCCTTTTCCACAGCATGATGCTGCCACCACCATGCTTCACAGTAGGGATGCTGCCAGGTTTCCTCCAGATGTGACACTTGGCATTCAGGCCAAAGAGTTTAATCTTGGTTTCATCAGACCAGAGAATCTTGTTTCTCATGGTCTGAAAGTCCTTTAGGTGCCTTTTGGCAAACTCCAAGCGGGCTGTCATGTGCCTTTTACTGAGGAGTGGCTTCCGTCTGGCCACTCTACCATAAAGGCCTGATTGGTGGAGTGCTGCAGAGATGGTTGTACTTCTGGAAGGTTCTCCATTCTCCACAGAGTAACTCTGGAGCTCTGTCAGAGTGACCTTCGGGTTCTTGGTCTCCCCTGATTGCTCAGTTTGGCCGGGCGGCTAGCTTCTTCTTCCATTTAAGAATGATGGAGGCCACTGTGTTCTTGGGGACCTTCAATGCTGTAGACATTTGTTGGTACCCTTCCCCAGATCTGTGTCTCGTCACAATCCTGTCTCGGTGATGTATGGACAATTCCTTCGACCTCATGGCTTGGTTTTTGCTCTGACATGCACTGTCAACTGTGGCACCTTATATAGACAGGTGTGTGGCTTTCTAAATCATGTCCAATCAATTGAATTTACAACAGGTGGACTCCAATCAAGTTGTAGAAACATCTCAAGGATGATCAATGGAAACAGGATGCACCTGAGCTCAATTTCGAGTCTCATAGTAAAGGGTCTGAATACTAATGTGTTAATTATTTTATTTGTTTTATTTTTTTAACCCCTTTTTCTCCCAATTTTGTGATATCCAATTAGCAGTTACGGTCTTGTCCCATCGCTGCAACTCCCAAAGGTCGAAAACCAATGTGAAGGTCGAAGCTTCAAACACGAACCTGTATGCTTTTTGATTATGGGGTATTGTGTGTAGATTGATGAGGGAAAAATATGTTTCATTTATTTTAGAATAAGGCTGTAACATAACAAAATGTGGAAAAAGTCAAGGGGCCTGAATACTTTCCGAATTCAGTGTATGTATTCTGTAGTCGTAAAACAAGAAATACTTTGCATTCAACTCAGTTCAGTAGGTACAAACATCCACCTATCACTCTCATTATACTGTCAGTAGAAAGACATATCTTACAAATAGCCGCTATCAGCAAAAACATTCATCATTTTGTGTTTACATGTTTTAAACTGCCCGTTAATTAAATCTCTCTAAAGCTTTTCTCTCTGCTATCCACCGTAAACTGAAATCCCTTGTGACCACAAATAAGACAAGCTCCCAAATAGCACTCTATTTCCTACGTAGTTCACTACTGTTGACCAGAGCCCTATGTGCCCTGGATAAATGTAGTACACTACATAGGGAACATAGTGCCATTTGGGAAGCACAGAAGGTCTTCGATTGCCCTTGAAGCATGATTAATTGTATTGTCAGTTAAAGCGTGCCTGCGAGCTTCACAATATATTTAATTTCATGTTAACTTATATGGAAAGTGGCATGTGTTTACAAAAACTGTGTGTGTGTGTGTGTGTGTGTGTGTGTGTGTGTGTGTGTGTGTGTGTGTGTGTGTGTGTGTGTGTGTGTGTGTGTGTGTGTGTGTGTGTGTGTGTGTGTGTGTGAGAGAAAGAGTGCATACACGTGCGGACCTGAGTGTGCGTGTACGTACGTGATTGTGTGCTTCCATATATCTGTTTGTGAGTTTGCATACATGATGTGTGCAGTTGTCTCAGGCTGTGTTATGATGCACTTTGTCCTTCAGTTCATCTCCAGTCTAGACAAGGAGATCATTCACCACCTCCATCCTTGCTCTCTGCTCTGCCTGGGATCTTTATTGTTTATTAAGTCAACACCCCTCTAGTCTTCAATCTCACTACACACAATATACTCAAGGCCACACACACACACACACACACACACACACACACACACACACACACACACACACACACACACACACACACACACACACACACACACACACACCCACAAACCCCCACCGACCCACACCCACACACACCCACACACACCAACACCCACACACACCCACACACACACACACACACACACACCCACCCACACACACACACACACACACACACACACACACACACACACACACACACACACACACACACACACACACACACACACACACACACACACCAACACCCACACACACCCACACACACACACACACACACACACACCCACCCACACACACCCACACACACCCACCTACCAACACCCACACACACACATACAGACACACACACACTGTGTGATTTGTGGACTAGAGAGACTTGTGGAGTGGTAGAACAGTGAAAAAAATCAGACAGGTTGGCTAGACTAGACTAGATGTAACATAGTAAAAGTTAATCTAGGACAATCAAATTAGTATGATATGTTACATTGGTTATGGTTACAGTAGGGTGGTTAGTCAGGTTGGATGGGTTAGGGTTAGTAGGGTGGTTAGTCGGGTTGGATGGGTTAGGGTTAGTAGGGTGGTTAGTCAGGTTGGATGGGTTAGGATTAGTAGGGTGGTTAGTCAGGTTGGATGGGTTAGGATTAGTAGGGTGGTTAGTCAGGTTGGATGGGTTAGGGTTAGTAGGGTGGTTAGTCGATTTGGATGGGTTAGGGTTAGTAGGGTGGTTAGTCAGGTTGGATGGGTTAGGGTTAGTAGGGTGGTTAGTCGGGTTGGATGGGTTAGGGTTAGTAGGGTGGTTAGTCAGGTTGGATGGGTTAGGGTTAGTAGGGTGGTTAGTCGATTTGGATGGGTTAGGGTTAGTAGGGTGGTTAGTCAGGTTGGATGGGTTAGGGTTAGTAGGGTGGTTAGTCGATTTGGATGGGTTAGGGTTAGTAGGGTGGTTAGTCAGGTTGGATGGGTTAGGGTTAGTAGGGTGGTTAGTCTGGTTGGATGGGTTAGGGTTAGTAGGGTGGTTAGTCTGGTTGGATGGGTTAGGGTTAGTAGGGTGGTTAGTCGATTTGGATGGGTTAGGGTTAGTAGGGTGGTTAGTCTGGTTGGATGGGTTAGGGTTAGTCGGGTTGGATGGGTTAGGGTTAGTAGGGTGGTTAGTCGGGTTGGATGGGTTAGGGTTAGTCGGGTTGGATGGGTTAGGGTTAGTAGGGTGGTTAGTCGGGTTGGATGGGTTAGGGTTAGTAGGGTGGTTAGTCGGGTTGGATGGGTTAGGGTTAGTAGGGTGGTTAGTCGGGTTGGATGGGTTAGGGTTAGTAGGGTGGTTAGTCGGGTTGGATGGGTTAGGGTTAGTAGGGTGGTTAGTCGGGTTGGATGGGTTAGGGTTAGTAGGGTGGTTAGTCGGGTTGGATGGTTTAGGGTTAGTCGGGTTGGATGGGTAGGCATATAACGTGAAAGTGTAGCAACCCAAAGGTTGCGAATTCAAATCTCATCATGGACAACTTTAGTGTTTTAGCTAATTAGCAACTTACTACTTTTTAGCTTATTTTCTCTAACATAGCATGTTAGCTAACCCTTCCCCTAAGCTTAACCCTTTTAGCTTAACCCTAACCTTGAGCCTAACCCCTAACCCTAACTCTAACCCCTAGCGTAGCTTAATTTAGGGTTAGGCATTGAGGTTAGCAGTGTGGTTAATGTTAGAGTTAAGGTTAGGATTAAAATTTGATGACTTTGTGGCTGTATTTGCTAGTGACCACTCAGCAGAGCTACCTCCAGAACAAGATTCATGACGAAAAATAATGGTCATGACGAGGAATAATGGTCTGGGTCTGATGTTCATGATTCAGGCTAGGCCCCTTAGTTCCAGTGAAGAGAAATCTTCACGCTACAGCATACAATTACATTCTAGAAAATTATGTGCTTGCAGTTTTGTGGCAACCATTCGGGGAAGTCCCTTTCCTGTGCACAAAGCGAGGCCTATACAGAAATGGTTTGTCGAGATCGGTGTGGAAGAACTTGACTGGCCTGCACAGAGCCCTAACCTCAACCCCATAGAACACCTTTGGGATGAATTGGAGCGCAGACTGTGAGCCTGGCCTAATCGCCCAACATCAGCACTCAAGCTCACTAATGCTTTTGTGCCTGAATGGAAGCATGTCCCCACAGCAATGTTCCAACATCTAGTGGAAAGCCTTTCCAGAAAAGGATGTTAAGGATGTTAAGGCAACAAAGGGAGGACCTACTCCATATTAATGCACCATGATTTTGGAAAGAGATGTTCGAAGAGCAGGTGTCCACGTACTTTTGGCCATGTAGTGTATGTCATGTTCATAGGCCTGCTCTGAGCCAATCTAACATAGAAAGAGAGATGTTGAGATGTTACATTCAAACCTCATGCATGCAGTCTAGTAGGTATTATCAAGTTCAAATAACTTCCTGAACATATCTGTGTCTACCAAAGGGGATCCTCTTCCCTGTATAGTGCACTACTTTTTAAGGGGGCCCACAGGGAATAAATAGGGAATAATGTGTAATTTGGGATACCAATTACGTAACGTCTAGCACCATGACTTACTATACAGGATCATAGAGCTTTACTGTTATTCTCACCTGACAGGTTCAGGCTTAGCGTTGTTCTCTGATGGCAATGAGAGTACAGGAGGTAAACACATAGATTTCATCAATCATGTAGCAATGACATGACATTCCACATTGTGCTCATGCTATACTTTGATCAGCATGGCTAATTTCTTCTAAGGAGGAAGTGAGGTTGTAATAATATCAGTCACACTCAGGATAGGCTGCTGAGAGATAGATTCTATGTTCTACCATGATGTTACTTATACCTATGCTTTCCTTGGGAGAAGAGGCTAATTAAGGGTTGACTTCTCCTCCTTCTCTCCTCTTATCCTCCTCCTCTCCTCCCCTCGTCTCTCCTCTGGACATATGTTGTTCAGATTGCCCCTCTGGCCCAGATGGACTGTCACAGCCTGCTAATTGATTAACATGCAGCTCTCTCTCGCTGTCTCTCTCAATTCAATTCAAAGGGCTTTATTCACATGGGAAACATTACCAAAGCCAGTGAAATAGATATTAAACAAAAATGAAATAAACAATCAGAAATTGTTACACTCACAGACAAATTACACTCACACAAGTTTCAAAATAATAGAGACATTTCAAATGTTAACATATGTCTATGTTGTGTTGTGACAATGTGCAAATAGTTGAAATACAAAACGTAAAATAAAAAAGCATAAATAATGAGTTGTATTTACAATGGTGTTTGTGCTTCACTGGCTGCCCTTTTCTTGTGACAACAGGTCACAAATCTTGCTGCTGTTATGGCACACTGTGGTATTTAACCTTATAGATATGGAAGTTTATACAACATTTTATTTTTATTTTATTCTTTGTGGGTCTGTGTAATCTGAGGGCAATTTGTGTCTCTTTCTCACATGGGGATGATGTACATGGTGTACACTGTTGGACGCTAGCTAGTGATACAACGTTGAACAACATCACTAGTGAAGCTGTTTGGCTAGGTCTTCAGTGTTAGAGCTCACATGTAGAGGGAAATACTCACCTGTAGTCTCATGGGATATCTGTGTGCGCATTCCTTTACAAAAGGCTCTTATCTATGAATGTTAATGAGCTAGCAGCTTTATAGCTATGTAATTAACCCTGCAGACAAGTGCCTTTCACTGTAGAGTAACTGTCATTGCCAAGGTTACCAATAAAGAGAGATGCGTTTACGTGTTTTGGCAACGGGGGTGCTGTATGTTGTGGTAGTCCATGATGCACTGTGTTTGCTGTCTCAAATAAATTTGTTTGGTTGTGAGATGAGATGAGGTTACTGTCTATAGTAAAGCCTTTGCCTATCAACGCCATGGGTATAAGACTCATAAAACAACTAATTGAGCACCAGCTTCATTGTTATAACTGTGAAGATACTTAATTTGCATATTTATGCCTACAGTACAAACACACACGAGCGCGTGCACACACACACACACACACACACAAACACAAACACACACACACACACACACACATCCTCTCAGACCCACTCGTACATATGTGTACATTTACACAAAACGCCTCCACATAACGATGCATATGTATTTATTTCTGTTCTGTTCTGCACCTTAAGGGCTATTTCCTGTTGGGTTGCCTTTATTGATACCCGTACAGACCCATACAGTAAGGGTCCCTTCCACTGCCTCCCTCCATCCCTGCCTCTGTCTACTCCCTCCCCTCCCTCTATTCCCTCCCCTTCTCTCCCCTCCCTTCCCCTCTCTCCCCTGCCTCTTCTAGCCCATATTAACCTCATAAATCGTGTCTGTGCTGATTGTTATGGTCATTGTGTGTGCTGTGAGGGATGGTTATTATCTCCAGCCCTACTTCCTACTTGCTGGTGTTTTATGTGTCTCGCCCTCGTCCTTTCCTCGCTCCCACGTTCTTCTCTCCTCTACTATCATATATCTCATCTTTATCCCTCTCTCTCTCTCTCTCTCTCTCTCTCTCTCTCTCTCTCTCGCTCTCTTTCTCTCTCTCTCTCTCTCTCTCTGTTTCTCTTTCTGTCCCTTCTCTATCTATCACTCTTCCTTTCTCCCCTGTCCTCGCTTGCTCTCCTTTCCTGTTACTATCATATCGCTAATATTTATCTTCCTCACTTTCTCTCTGTCTCTCTCAGGGTCCGGATCACTGTGTGAAGTGTCTCCACTTTAAAGATGGTCCTAACTGTGTGGAGAAGTGTCCCGACGGCCTTCAGGGGGCCAACAGCTTCATCTTTAAATATGCCGAGGCCAACAACGAGTGTCATCCCTGTCACTCTAACTGCACTCAGGGGTGAGCTGAATTCTATATACTGTATCTGTGTCTTGGCTTCCTGCAGCGTTTTGTTGTTGTGTGCATGGTTGTGTATCGCATCAGCAGTCTAAATGACTAATGGAGAAAATTAGGGTTAAGTGACTTGCTCAAGGATACATCGACAGATTTTTCACCTTGTCGGCTCAGGTATTTGAACCAGCAATCTTTACGTTACTGGCCCAACACCCTAACCACTAGGCCACCTGCCACCCATACTTAAACTCTTCATAATTATCCTCAGCTTTGGCATCTTCCTCAATATCTGGAACCAAGTTCTGATCACCCCAATGCACAAAAGTGGAGACACATTAGACCCCAATAATTACAGTGGTATCTGCGTCAACAGTAACCACGGAAAGATCCTCTGCAACAGCCGACTCCAACATTTCCTAAGTGAAAACAATGTCCTGAGCAAATGTAAAATTGTCTTCTTACCAATATATTGTATGACAGTCCACATATACACCATGCACACCCTAATTGACAAACAAACAAAACAAAACAAAAGCTAAGTCTTCTCATGCTTTGTTGATTTCATAAAAGCTTTTGATTCAATTTGGCATGCGGGTCTGCTATACAAATTGATGGAAAGCGGTGTTGGGGAGAAAACATACACGTTATAGAATCCATGTACACAAACGACTCATGTGCAGTTGGCAATAAACACCCAGACTTGTTTCCTCAGAGCCGTGGGTGAGACAGGAATGCAGCTTGAGCCACACCCTCTTCAACATATATATCAATTAATTTGCAAGGGCACTAAAACAGTCTGCAGCACCCGGCCTCACCCTACTAGACTCTGAAGTAAAGTGTTTACTGTTTGCAGATGATCTGGTGCTTTTGTCCCCAACCAAGGAGGGCCTACAGCCGCACCTAGATCGTCTGCACAGATTCTGTCAGACTTCGGCAAATAATGGTGTTCCAAAAAAAGACCAGTTGCCAGGATAACAAATACAAATTATCTACACACCTGTCGTGTCTTGACTATCATTAAAAGTTAAGACTGTTATATTATCAAATCAATTCTCTAGGCTTAATAATTATGTGATTAAACTAACCATATAAACATTAATTAACCAGGAAGTTGGGGCACCACGGAATAATATTTGTTGATAGAGTACTATCTCCCGAATATAACTCTACAGATTATTCTATATCTATTCTATATCTCTACCTCGATCAGTCTCATTCTGATAATCGTAAAATTCTAGTCTGCGCGAACCCAGCCATCACTATGAATCATCCATACACAAATTGGCTCAATTATTTATTTACTAGCTAATTAAACAATTACAGAATATAAAGTACATACTAACATTATACAGGAAAATATCACCCTAGTGGACTGAACAACAGTTTGGTTACAACTCGATAGATTCAGAGAGCAAAGGAGGGGGAAGGAAGACAATGGAATGGTTCTCTATCGGACATGGGAAGCTGGCCCTCACATAAATATATGACTACATTTGCACTTTAACAATTGCTCATTCGGATAAAGGAATGTAATCATTATTTACGATTGAGCTGTTGATGTGAGGCTCTGGTTTGTCCAGTCGATGTCGCCATCATCCTTTGGGGAATCTTCTGCGTCGTCGTGTGAGAGGTTCACGTGGTGTGAGGTTCCTCTCACTCTGTAGATGCTTTCGCGTTGGTCAGTGTTCTCGTACTAGATTTGCGCATATGTTCAGCTGCAGCCTGACATATGCTATAATCGAGGACTCACTACTTCTTAAGGTGATCAATATTTCAGAGTTCGTACCATCTCACGTGTGGAGCTGGCTTGTAGAGTTTAAATTAGCCCTTTTAACGTGTGGATTCAAGTCTGCCGTTATTTGGAACACCATGTGACTTTCCGTCACGAGGGCTTTTGTACTGGGAAGAGAAGGGGTGTTTCATCCTTCTAATCCAATGTCTGTTCACTTGGGCGTGGCCACTGCTTGGACACGAGTTACCTTTAAACAAACACTTAATTTTAGAAGGCTTAAATCACATTGTAATCTTTTCAAAAGTATTCTTATACTCAGTTACACATTTTATCTAACATTAAGATTGAGGGATCTTGAGGTCATAAAACTGCTCCCCCACTCCTAACAGGAGAGATTCACTGAAAGGGCTAGCATCATGACACACCATTGCCCTAGAGCACACAAAGAATTTTACCTACTTCGGCTTAAACATCAACACCACTGGTAACTTCCACAAAGATGTGAACGATCTAAGAGACAAGGTAAGAAGGGCTTCCAAAATAATTATAATAATCGACATTCCACTTAGGGTCTGGTTAAAAAAACATCAATCAGTTTTAGAACCCATTGCTCTCTATGGGTGTGAGGTCTGGGGTCCACTCACCACCCAATTAGGATTGCATGCAGAATTCTGCAAAAATATCCTTCATGTACAACTCAAAACCCCAAACAATACAGGCAGAGCAGAATTAGGGCTATACCTGCTAAAAAAAAAAAGCTGTTAAATTCTACAACCACCTAAAAGGAAGCGATGTCCACACATTCCACCACAAAGCCCTCACCTAGAGATTAACCTAGATAAGAGTCCCCTAAGCCATCTTGTTCTGGGGCTCAGTTCACAAACACAAACAATTCCACAGAGCCCCCAAATTATGGGAACACAAAAATATAACTATTTGATACACTGGAAAGAATCAACCAAAAAAGCTGAGTACCTGACCACTGTGATAGACCCAAAATTAAGAAAATCCTTAACTATGTACAGACTATGTACAGTAATAGCCGCCATAGACAGACCTGGCTCTCGAGACTAAGAAAGTTGTGCCCATTGCCCACAAAATTAGGTGGAAACTGAGATGCACTTCTTTACTTCCTGCCAAAGGTATGACCATATCAGAGACACATACTTTATTTCCCACAGATCACACAGACTCACAAAGATTAGAAAACAAATCAAACATTGATAAACTCCCATATCTGTTAGACGAAATTCCGCAATGTGCAATCACAGCTGCAAGATCTTTTAACCGTTGCCATGAAAACATATTCGTACTACAACTATGTGCATGTTGTTAAAAACCCTGTACATATCTGATAATGTAACATTTGTAATGGCTTAATCCTTTTGAAACCTTTATAAGTACAATGTTTACTCCTGAGGCTCCCGAGTGGCGCAGCGTTCTAAGGCACTGCATGTCAGTGCTAGTGGTGTCACTAGAATTTGTTCTTAACTGACTTGCCTGGTTAAATAAAGGTTAAATTAAATAAAACATTCTGTTGATTTTGTTTCTTCTCACTTTTGTTTATTGTTTATTTCACTTGCTTTAGAAATGTAAAGATACTGTATGTTTCCTATGCCAATAAAGCCCCTTTGAATTACGTTGAACTGAGAGAGACACAGAAAAGAGAGAGAAACCAAGAGAGAGAGAGAGAGAGAGAGAGAGACACAGAGAATTATAGAGCAAGGCAGAGAGAGAGAGAGAGAGAGAGAGAGAGAGAGAGATACAGAGAAAGAGAGCAAAAGAGAGAGCGAGACATAGAGAGAAAGAGAGAGAAAGGGGGAGAGCGAGTGAGACAGAGGGAGGGAGGGAGGGAGGGAGAGAGGGAGAGAGAGAGAGAGAGAGGGAGAGAGGGAGAGGGAGAGATTCCACTGTCCATCTGCTCTTTGAGTGCTGTGAATCCTGCAGTGTAATATTCAGCTGCAAAAGAAAGGGGCAGTTATCATTTGGTATTGCAGTCAGTCAGTCCACCGGGCTTGCCCAGTCACGTCTTGTGTTCTATTTCCTGCTGAGTGGCAGGCTGGCAGCTCGCTACTCCATGTACACATAACGACATTGTTAAAAAAAATGCAGTGGAAATGCCATCTTGCCACTATCCCAGGCAGCCCTTCTGTTCAGGCAGACTACAATAGATTCAGAGATCCTCTCTGTTACTATTCTTCTTCCTCTCCCGTCTTTACATCAAATAGCCTCCCCATGCAGTGTCCTGACTCCCTAACGCCCTGACTCTGGACTCTCTGCCCTTTCATCTCTGTGACTGTGTCTAATATCACTGATTGGTTGTGCTGCTTCATTAACTCTGTGTGTTGTTCCTTTCCCTCATCCAGGTGTATTGGACCCAGACTGCAGGACTGTATTGGCATGATGGACAGGTAAATATATTTTCAAATCCCTGCTGTCGCTTCCTTCTCTGTCCCCAGGACAGACTGTCTACACACAAAGAGAGACACGAGAGAGAGAGAGAGAGAGAGAGAGAGAGAGAGAGAGAGAGAGAGAGACAGAGGCAGGCTTGCAGTGGGATTAATGGTTAGCTCTCATGTCAAAGGTGTGTGTGAATCCGTGTGTGTCCCTGCACGGGCTTGTGTTTGTGCTTTACTTTGTTCTTGTACTAACAGTTCAGAGCGAATAGATTTACGATTTTTGTTGGGGGGGAGAGACAGGGAGGAGGAGGGTGAGGGAGGAAACGAGAGAAGGGTGGTGAGAGGAAACAAACAGGAAGTTCAGAACAGAGGGACAGGAACACAGAACAGAGGGACAGGAACACAGAACAGAGGAACAGGAACAGAGAACAGAGGGACAGGAACACAGAATTCAAAAGGCCTAATGGAACAGCTTCCCCCCCATAGGACTATGCCCAGAAAGAAACAGCACAGAAGAGAGATGCCATAATTGGCTTAAAAAATAAAGACCAAAACAAAGGCATAGTGGAAAAACACACTACTTGGCCAAAGCATCCTGATCTGAAGGCAGAGCTGAGCTGAGCTGAATGGAGCTGTGTAAGGGCAGAGCGAGAGGCGGTAATGACTGCTAATTCACTCCAAGCTGCATCTCAAATGACACCCCATTAACTATATAGTGCATTACTTTTGACCAGAGCCTTATGGTCACTATATAGGGAATAGATTGCCATTTGAGACACAGACAGAGCCTGCAGTAGCCTGGTCTCACTCTCCATTGATCCACTACTCTACTATCTGATCCACTACTCTACTATCTGATTTACTACTCTACTATCTGATTCTCCAATCCACTATCTGATTCACTACTCTACAATCTGATTCTCCAATCCACTATCTGATTCACTACTCTACCATCAGATTCACTATTCTACTATTTGATTCATCTCTCTACTATCTGATTCACTACTCTTCTATCTGATCCAACACTCTACTATCTGATTCACTACTCTACTATCTAATTCACTACTCTACTATCTGATTCACTACTCTACTATCTGATCCACTACTCTACTATCTGATTCACTACTCTACTATCTGATCCACTACTCTTCTATCTGATTCACTACTCTTCTATCTGATTCACTACTCTACTATCTGATTCACTACTCTTCTATCGGATTCACTACTCTACTATCTGATTCACTACTCTACTAGCTGATTCACTACTCTTCTATCTGATTCACTACTCTACTATCTGATCCACTACTCTTCTATCTGATTCACTACTCTACTATCTGATTCACTACACTTCTATCGGATTCACTACTCTACTATCTGATTCACTATTCTTCTATCGGATTCACTACTCTACTATCTGATTCACTACTCTACTATCTGATCCACTACTCTACTATCTGATTCACTACTCTACTATCTGATCCACTACTCTTCGCTCTGATTCACTACTCTTCTATCTGATTCACTACTCTACTATCTGATTCACTACTCTTCTATCGGATTCACTACTCTACTATCTGATTCACTACTCTATTAGCTGGTTCACTACTCTTCTATCTGATTCACTACTCTACTATCTGATCCACTACTCTTCTATCTGATTCACTACTCTTTTATCTGATTCACTACTCTACTATCTGATTCACTAATCTACTATCTGATCCACTACTCTTCTATCTGATTCACTACTCTTCTATCTGATTCACTACTCTACTATCTGATTCACTACTCTTCTATCTGATTCACTACTCTACTATCTGATCCACTACTCTTCTATCTGATTCACTACTCTTCTATCTGATTCACTACTCTACTATCTGATTCACTACTCTTCTATCGGATTCACTACTCTACTATCTGATTCACTACTCTACTGTCTGATCCACTACTCTACTATCTGATTCACTACTCTTCTATCTGATTCACTACTTTACTATCTCATCCACTTCTTCTATCTGAGGCAATCAGGGGAGAATGTCAGGGTGAGATGATGATGGGAGTTAGGGAGAGGCTGTGGGGTGAGGAGGAGGGGTGAAAATGGGGTGAGGTGGAGTGGTGAAGGTAAGGTGAGGAGGAGGGGTGAAGATGGGGTGAGGAGGAGGGTTGTAGGTAGGGTGAGGAGGAGGGGTGAAGATTGGGTGTCTGTCACCCTCAGTATTTTGACCCTCTCTCTCTCTCACTCACATACACACACACACACACACACACACACACACACACACACACACACGCACACACACACAAACATGTACACACTGATTGTCATGTTGGCTCAAAATAAAAAGTGAGATAGAGGAGAGAAAGAGGTTGTCACTCTCTTGTCTGTTTTGTACATATTACCCCGATCTCTGCTCTCCATTTGGGCATGCCTCTACAAACTCTTACTAGGAGTATGCCTATAGTTGCCTACAGTCTCTTCAAGCCACTTCCTACACAAAGCACCATGTGGTCCCTTACTACAGTAAACCCATACCTGTAATATTGTGTAGGAGAGAGACAGAGCTGGGAGAATGAGCATGTGCACCCTATTCCCTATGTGCCCTGGTCAAAAGTAGAGCACTACAGTAGGGAATAAGGGAGACGTTTGGGAGGCACCCGATGATTGAAAGATTGGGGGGTGTTTCATGACATTTCAGATGAAGTGAGCTGAGTGTGACATCCTTTAATGGGCCCTGCACTACTCTGTGATGTACCAGGGTGGCTGATAGCTTTCCTGCTGATCTAAAACACGACTGGAGTGTGCCGACGCCGTTGCGCCACTCTGCTCTGTTCTGCCATGTGCACGCAGCCAAATAAGCCTTTTTATTAAGAAAGAGAATAGGGCCTATTCACTCAGATACACCATCTCATCTTCTCACCTGCATTATACTGTGTCTACGTCCTAAATGGCACCCTATTCGCTATATAGTGCAACACTTTTGACCAGGTCCATAGGGGTATGGTCAAAGGTAGTGCACTATGTAGGAAATAGGGTGCCATTTGGGACGTAACAGCCATCAGCGCAGACAGGCAGGTTGGGGTGTAGAGGGTTGGAGAGATTATGGAATGAACTGATCACACATGCTGAATGGGATATATTATTTTGATTAAATTATAATTTCTCCTGACTTTCATTTCTTTCCCTTGTTTGAACTAACTGCCTAACATTGTAACAGGACACTTGCAGAGGCTAGATCATGCATTTTGTAAGGTTGTAAGCTAAGAAAGAATTGTCCCAAGCTCAAGTCAGCTAAGTCTGTTGTGACCTCTAAAGGGAGTGCTTATCAGACCTGGTTTCAAATAATATTGGTTTCCTTTCAAATATTTTTTAGCATTTGATTAAACCTGCTTGGCCTGCCAGATGGACAAACTATTCCATTGGTTTCACTGTATCAGCCAAGAATAGGTAAATCAAGAGTAGCTAAACTATTTAAAAGAAAACCAATAGCTAGAATCATATCTCACATCTCTCTCCCTCAGGACTCCCCTGATTGCAGCCGGGGTGATAGGGGCCCTCTTCGTGGGAGTCATCGTGGCTCTGAGCGTAGCTGTGTCCGTCCGCAGGAAGAGCATCAAGAAGAAGAGAGCCCTGCGACGCTTCCTCGAGACAGAGGTATGGAGTGTGAACACACACCACACACATGCGCAAATGTACACACACACATACACATACAGACACACCTGGAGACAGAGTTTGGAATGTGGATAATCAAGGATTGAGGTACGTACTTCAAGCTTTCTGGAGACAGGGTAAGGACATCTTGAGATGTGGATCATAGACAAACCTTCCATTTTGCTCTCGTCAAAATATAGGGAATAGAGTGCCAATTGGGACGCAGTCCAAATTTACAGGACAACTTTGCGATGATTAGCTTTGAAGTTCCATCCTACATCCTAGCCTTAGTGAGAAGGACTTCACTTCACTCACTTTATGAAGAGCTATATTAACACATAGCCAGTTGTGCTGATCTCTCTTATGGCATGTGATAGGTGAGGGCCACCATGGCTATGAGAACAAAGAGTGACCTCTCTCCCTCTTCTCTCCTTCCTCTCTCTCTCTCTCTCTCTCTCTCTCTCTCTCTCTCTCTCTCTCTCTCTCTCTCTCTCTCTCTCTCTCTCTCTCTCTCTCTCTCTCTCTCTCTCTCCTCTGTAGCCTTTCGCCCTCATCTATCCTGTCCTCTCTCCCTCTCCTCTCTCCGTCCTCTCTCTGTCTCTCTCCTGGCAGTTCTCCCTCATCTCTCCGTCCTCTCTCCCTCCACTCTCCGTCTTATCTCCCTCTCCTCTCTCCGTCCTCCCTCCTTCCCTCCTCTTTCCCTCCTCTCATTTGTTAATGTATAGAATACCAGAGCTTCAATCGAGAGTCAATAATGACTAGGGTTATTATTTGGCTGTACAGTACTTTTTTGGTACGGACGCTCTGTACAAAAATACAATAAATACTCACATTGAACTCACTCTGAACCAGGCTTCAAAGCAACACAAATACCCTTATACCTTATTAAAAATCACAATCATCTTGTTGCACTTTTTTTATAGAACACTATGCCACTGTATTGAACCCGGTCTAAAAACATGAACACAACAACCATTACTGTATTACACCTTTACTTGTATGTGGAGGTAGCTATGTCCTGGGCTGAACCCTGTTGTATCTGAGTTCTACAGAGTATCTGCTCCTGACCAGCATTACCATACACTGTCTTAGAGTACAGGTTAACGTGAGAGGAACACACACACACACACACACACACATGCATGCACACACATAAGCACACACTCCTTCCATCCCAATACAAGCCTATGCAAAACAACGCTCCCTGCTACCTCTTGACTCTGCAGCAGTACAGCAGAATTGTCTCCTGTCACCGTCCCTTTGGATAATTAGGCAGATCATCCATCAAATGGAATAGACAGCTGTCATTCTGCATCTCAAATGGCACCCTATTCCCTACATAGTGCACTACTTTTGACCAGGGCCTGTAGGGGAATAGATTGCCATTTGGGACTCCGCTCAGGCTGTACTCATCTCATCTCAATAAAAGATCCCTTTATTCTCTCATCATGGCTGCATCCCAAATGGCAACCTATTTCCTACAAACGTAGTCCGCTATACAATAACTAGGCTTCCACTTTGGATGCATCCCCAGGCTACACCCCGGTCAAAACTAATGTACTATGTAGGGAATAGGGAACCATGACGCAGCCCAAAACAGGCAGGGAGGTTGGGTGGGGAGCAGAGTGCAGACCTCTTCTCTCATCTCTCATCCTGTCCAAACATCCATCTTAATAAATATCCCAGCCTGCCTTGCTCCTCTCCCTGCCACACAACCCCAACCAGGAAGTGTTCTGTCTGCATTTGGAACTGCTAATAAAATATCAAGAGCACCGTCTCCTTCCCTCTCCCTCGTCTGATCAGAATTAATGGATAGGATAGAGAGAAGAGTCCCAAATGGCACCCTATTCCAGGACAGAACCACTGCCAGGTCTGCATATTTATCAGTACTGTATATGTGATAGGAAATATATGATATTGGTTATAAAGATTACTGTGAAATAACATTAACAGGCAGCCTATCATTCAGTTTCACTGTGATTGAGTTTCACTATACTAGCCATGACTTGGGTTCATAGTTTAGTCCCATTCAGTACTGTAGCTACTAGCTACCTATTGTGAGAAGCATGTGTGTCCTGTTCTATTGCTAATGTTAAGGGCGGTACAGCGCTAGCTCTCTCTGAGTGCTGCCTGCAGAGAGGACAGACAGAAAGGCAGACGCATTCACTCTACAATCTACCATGTAGGAGAAGAGAGTAGGGGATTTGAGGAAAGGGGAGGATAGGAGAATGCCTGTCTGTGTTAAAGTAGTTTCAGGTTCCATTAAAGCTCTCAACACCACATAGTGTTGTGAAAAAGCCTGAATGTACTGCACTCTAAAACATGATGGGTTTAAAACAACCCAATTTGGGTTATTTGGTAACCCAGCACTGAGTAAATATTGGACAGAACACACACTGGGTTATTTTGACCCAGCCAATATGGGTTAATTTAACCATAAGTTGGGTATTTTTTACTCTCATCCTGCGTTGACCTAGAAGCTGGGTCTTTTTTATGTAATGCTTAGGTTATTTTCAGGTGGCTTATTAGGGACGTGGCTTTCAGCTAGATCTTATTGGCCACCCATGAGAGTAAATGTCATTCCTGCTCATCATGTTAAGTTTACATACTGCAAATTGAAATATTTGTTGTTGTTTTTTTTTTATACATTTTGCACATACTATTACGATTATTTATTATTACATAAAAAGTAATTGTGAGCGCTTTAAGATGTTGATTGATGATATTTCATGGGGAGATGTTTATAATCAGAACGATATGGAGTCTGCTTACCAGACTTTTCTCACATCTTTCAACTCTGTATTTCACTGCTTTTCCTTTAGTTAAACCACATAAGAGAGCAGCAGAAGGGTTCTAGAAACCTTGGTTTACAACCGGTCTCAAAAGTAGTATCAAAATCCCTCTCCCACATCCTCATTCCAGGACTTTTCTTTACTATTTTCTACATTGTAGAATAATAGTGAAGACATCAAAACTATGAAATAACACAATATGTGGAATGTATTTCCTTCTTAATGGATTTGAGACAACCAGTTATGTTGTGACATGGTAGGGGTGGTATAAAGAATTTGGTAAAAGATCAAGTCCATATTATGGGAAGAACAGCTTAAATAAGCAAAGACAAGTCCATCATTACTTTAAGACATGAAGGTCAGTCAATCTGGAAAATGTCAAGAACTTTGAAAGTTTCTTCAAGTGTATTCGCAAAAAACATAAAGTGCTGAGATGAAACTGGCTCTCATGAGGACCGCCACAGGAAAGGAAGACCCAGAGTTACCTCTGCTGCAGAGGATACGTTCATTAGAGTTACCAGCCTCAGAAATTTCAGCCCAAATAAATGCTTCACGAGTAACAAACACATCTCAACATCAACTGTTCAGAGGAGACTGTATGAATCAGGCATTCATGGTCGAATTGCTGCAAACAAAACACTACTTAAGGACACCAATAAGAAGAAGAGACTTGCTTGGTCCAAGAAACACGAGCAATGGACATTAAACCGGTGGAAATCTGTCCTTTGGTCTGATGAGTCCAAATTTTAGATTTCTGGTTCCAACCGCCGTGTTTTTGTGATGCGCAGAGTAGGTGAACGGATGATCACTGCATGTGTGGTTCCCACCGTGAAGCATGGAGGAGGAGGTGCGATGGTGTGGCTTGCTTTTCTGGTGGCACCATCAGTGATATATTTAGAATTCAAGGCACACTTAACCAGCATTGCTACCACAGCATTCTGCAGCGATACGCCATCCAATCTGCTTTGCGCTATCATTAGTTTTTCCACAGGACAATGACCCAAAACACACCTCCAGGCTGTGTAAGGGATATTTGACCAAGAAGGAGAGTGATAGAGTGCTGCATCAGATGACCTGGCCTCCACAATCAACTGACCTCAACACAATTGAGATGGTACGGGTTGAGTTGGACCGCAGAGTGAAGGAAAAGGGGCAGCAGGTAGCCTAGTGGTTAGGGTGTTGGGGTGTTGGGCCAGTGTCACTACAGACAACCTGGTTCAAATCCATACTGTATCACAACTGGCTGTGATTGTGAGTCCCATAGGGCGTTGCACAATTGGCCCAGCGTTGTCCGTGTTTGGCAGGTGTAGGCCGTCATTGTAAATAAAAATGTGTTCTTAACTGACTTGCCTAGTTAAATTAAAATGCAAAGGGTGGCTACTTTGAAGAATCTAAAATATAAATATGTGATTCCATATGTGTTATTTCATAGTGTTGACGTCTTCACTATTATTCTAGTAGATAATAGTAAAAATAAAGAAAAACCCTTGAATGAGTAGGTGTGTCCAAACTTTTACTCTATATCTTCACCAAAATCTATGCAAATTGGTACTGTTCCTAAAGATGAGAAAATTGCCAAAGTTATCCCTCTTTATTGCCCAATATCTGTACCACTATGTTTTACTAAAATCCTAGAAGAATCGGTATATAAGAGAATGTAGAAACATTTAAATCAACACTTTTTTATTTAAATTACTCCACAGATATGGCTCTTTTGCAACTTGTGGATACAATATTCACAGCCCTTAACAGCAATGAATATGCTCTTGGGATCTTTTTAGTAAACTATTATTACCCTCTCTTATATCATACGCACATTTAGCTATTTAAGTATTCCTCTGCTATCTGTCTGTCTGTCTGTCTGTCTGTCTGTCTGTCTGTCTGTCTGTCTGTCTGTCTGTCTGTCTGTCTGTCTGTCTGTCTGTCTGTCTGTCTGTCTGTCTGTCTGTCTGTCTGTCTGTCTGTCTGTCTGTCTGTCTGTCTGTCTGTCTGTCTGTCTGTCTATCTATCTATCTATTTTATTACAAAATAATTTTTATTCAGTAGTTAATGAAGCCAGCTCAGGCACGGACACATTTTCTGAATGGTTCCAGTTAAACAAATGATCATTAAATGTAAAAAAATCCAACTTTATTGTATTCAAGAGTGAAATGGAAATGTCACAACCCCTAGATACCTCGGAGTTCTAATTGATGAAAAGTTATCCTGAAAAGATCATATTCAATTTGTCTGCAGGAAAGTGATGAAAGATGTTGCTATCATTAGAAAGATTAGTGGTTTGGTTCATGAGGCTTGCTTCTAACTTTTTACTATAGCTTAATTAACCCATATCTAATTTACTGTAATATTGTCTGGGCCAGTACAAATGCCTCCTACCTACACTAATTACTCATCATAAAAAATAAATTTGCTTGACTAGCCACCTCTAATTATCTGGACCTTTGTTTATGAAACTCAATATCTTGTCTATTTTTGACATTAATGTACGCCAAAAATGCATGTTCATCTAGAAATACTCATACCTGCCAGACAGTTTACCTTTCAATGGATTCTTCCAGGTTAATTCTGAAATCTATCTATATAACACTGTGATAACCCCACTGCCACACCTCACATAGTAAATTCTTTACCAGATGCAGAAGTACCATACTCTGGAATTCTTATCTTCACATTGCCAAAACCTCATCATTCCTCCATAACTTCAAGCAAAAACTGGGGGTCAGCCTGATGAACCAAACTGCTCAGTAATCTCCTCCATATAGCCCAACTCTCACACTTACATCCACACATGCACACATGCACACACACATATAAACAAAACATATATTGTTTCAATTTTTTTTGTGATTGCTGATCAGTTAATTTGTACATTTATGATTAGTAGGTTTTGTTGTCTGTTTTAACAAACGTTTTTATTGTTGTGCATGTGTATTTTGTATAGTTTTTTTGTGGTGTGGTTTTTATATAAGCCACCAAGCACACCTGCAAACCATATATATATTTTTTTGTTGTTTATCACTTAATTTATTTGGTGCAAATAAATTAAACCTTAAAACTATTGTAATAAAGTATTCCACCTTATAGTGTCCCAACAAATGGGTGTATATAGGCTCTTAGGGAACTCATATACTTATGTAAACCTCATTGAAGCTCCAAAATATAAATGTTTGACCATAACATGTGATAGCTATACAACATAACATATGAACAGGAATAACATTTACTCTGATGAATGGCTAAAAATATCTATCTAAAAGCCACGCCCCTACTAAACTACGCCTACCCACAACTACCAACTGGGTCATTTCTCAAAAACCCAGCCCCAATATCCCAGCAGAACAAAACCCAACAAAGTGACCCAATGCCCTGCAACCCAGCAGTTGGGTCAACCAAACAACCCAGCATTTGTTAGTGTACCATACAGTTACAGTGTCATCAAGTCATTGTGCACTAGGCTCTTTACAAGTTGTTTCAATAATGACAAGATTGTTGCTGGATTTGTGTGGCCCTCGCCTCCCTTACACTCTCTTTTCTTCCCCCCTCTATCTTTCCCCCTCTCCTTCCCTGTCACCTTCCCTGCCCCTCCCTTTCCTTACCTCTCCCCTTCCCTATATCCTTCTTTTCCTCCCCCTCTCCTTTCCCCTCCCCCTCTGCTTCACTTTCTCTTTCCGTACCCTTCTCATTCCCCCTTCCCCCTCTCCTTAGCGCTCATGCAATACTGATTTAGAATTCCATTTAAATGAAGAACAGCTATTGTTTTTTAATCAGACAACAGTGATGAGCTGGGGGGCAGGGCCGCAGCTGAGAGAAGGGAGCTGATTTACTCGCTCTCTCTCTATTCCCCTCTCTCTCTCCCTCCCATCCTCCCTCCCTCTCTCTCTCTCTCTCTTTCTTCCCTCCCTCCCCTGTCTCTTTCTCTCTCTTCGCTCCATCCCTCACTCTCTTTCTCTCCCCAATCTCTCTTTCTTTTTCTTTCTTTCTCCCTCTATCTCTCTCTCCCGTCCTTCTCTATTATATCCTTTCTCACCATCTCCCCCCTTTCCCCTCCTTCCCTCTCTCTTTCTCTCCCCTCTCTTTCTCTCTTCCTCTCTCTTTGTATCTCTCTTTCTCTCCTTGTCTCTCTCTCTCCCCTCCTCTCTCTGCCTCTACCTGGACCTCCCTACGCATTCATTCTTCTCTACTTGAAAGATAATGAAACAACTACTCTCTCACAATTTCTTTGAAAGTTTAAAGAGTTGTTCAATGGAGATGTGACTGGTTGGTTGCTTAATTGCTTGATGGATAGATTGGTTAGTTGTTTGATTTACTGGTTGATGGTTTGAGTGACTAACATATTGCAGATTGATTGATTGATTGATTGATTCATTCATTCATTGACAGCTGATTTGATTGATTGTGTCTCCCAACAGCTGGTGGAGCCCCTAACACCTAGTGGTACAGCACCTAACCAGGCCCAGCTCCGCATCCTTAAAGAGACTGAACTCAAGAGGGTCAAGATACTGGGCTCAGGGGCCTTCGGCACTGTCTACAAGGTATCACCTTATCACATACACTCACATACCACAATCACTGAGAGAGAGAGAGAGAGAGAGAGAGAGAGAGAGAGAGATCACATGCATGATGAGCTAGCCCTGAACTATATCTCCACAGTGTATTCTTTAATAAAATTTTACTGCTTCTATTTTTTACTTATCTATTGTTTACCTAACACTTATTTTTCTTCAAACTGCATTGTTGGTTAAGGGCTTGTAAGTAAGCATTTCACTGTAAGGTCTACACCTGTTGTATTCGGTGCATGTGACAAATAAAATTAGATTTGATTTAGAGGTATGAACTATGTCTCACAGTGTAGAGGTGTAAACTATGTCTCACAGTGTAGAGGTCTGAACTATGTCTAGAGAAAACAGTCTGACTGTGTTTCAGCTGCCGTCTTACTCACCTCTCCTTTCCCCTTTATTTTTATTTTTTTTCCTATCCCCCCCCCCACATCTCCTCTTCTCTCATCTCGTCTAACTCACTCCTCCTTTCCTCACCCTCTTCTTCCCCTTTAACTTACCTTTCCTCTCCCCACTCTTATGTCCTCCCCCTCCTCAGGGTATCTGGGTCCCGGAGGGTGAGACGGTGAAGATCCCAGTGGCCATCAAGATCCTGAACGAGGCAACTAGACCCAAGGCCAACGTGGAGTTCATGGATGTGAGTGTTTTACCGGCTCCATAGAGACCCCATACAGTGCCTTCGGAAAGTATTTAGACCCCTTTACTTTTTCCACATTTTGTTACGTTACAGCCTTATTCTAAAAAAAAATTTATTCCCCCCCCCCCCCCTCATCAATCTAAACACAATACACTATAGGCTTAAAGAGTTTTTTCAAAAATGTTGCTAATTTATATATTTATTAATACCTGAAATATCACATTTACATAAGTAATCAGACCCTTTACTCAGTACTTTGCTGAAGCACCTTTGGCAGCGATAACAGCCTTGAGTCTTCTTGGGTATGACACTACAAGCTTGGCACACCTGTATTTGGGGAGTTTCTCCAATTCTTCTCTGCAGATCTTGTCAAAGGTTGGATGGGGAGCGTTGCTGCACAGCTATTTTTAGGTCTCTCCAGAAATGTTAGATCGGGTTCAAGTCCGGGCTCTGGCTGGACCACTCAAGGACATTCAGAGACTTGTCCCGAAGCCACTCCTGCATTGTCTTGGCTGTGTGCTTAGGGTCGTTGTCTTGTTGGAAGCTGAACCTTCACCCCAGTCTGAGGTCCTGAGTGCTCTGGAGCAGGTTTTCATCAAGGATCTCTCTGTACTTTGCTCCATTCATCTTTGCCTCAATCCTGACTAGTCTCCCAGCCCCTGCCACTGAAAAACCTCCCTACAGCATGATGCTGCCATCACCATGCTTCACCGTAGGGATGGTGTCATGTTTCCTCCAGATGTGACGCTTGGCATTCAGGCCAAAGAGTTTAATCTTGATTTCATCAGACCAGAGAATTGGCAAACTCCAAGCAGGCTGTCATGTGCCTTTTACTGAGGAGTGGCTTCCGCCTGGCCACTCTACCATAAAGGCCTACCTGCTGCAGAAATGACTGTCATTCTGGAAGGTTCTCCCAACTCCACAGTGGAACTCTAGAGCTCTGTCAGAGTGACCATCAAGTTCTTGGTCACCTCTCTGACCAAGGCCCTTCTTCCCTAATTGCTTAGATTGGCCAGGCTACCAGCTCTAGGAAGAGTCTTGGTGGTCCCAAACTTCTTCCTTTTAATAATGATGGAGGCCACTGTGTTCTTGGGGACCTACAATGCTGCAGACATTTTTTGGTACCCTTCCCCATATCTGTGCCTCGACACAATCCTGTCTCGTAGCTCTACGGACAATTCCTTCGACCTTATGGCTGTGACATGCACTGTCAACTGTGGGACCTTATATAGACAGGTGTGTGCCTTTCCAAATCATGTCCAATCAATTGAATGTATCATAGGTGGACTCCAATCAAGTTGTAGGAACATCTCAATGATGATCAATGGAAACAGGATGCACCTGAGCTCAATTTTGAGTCTCATAGCAAAGAGTCTGAATACTTATGTAAATAAGGTATTTCTATTTTTTTATTTGTAATACATTTGCAAAAACTTCGACAAATCTGTTTTTGCTTTCTCATTATGGGGTATTGTGTGTAGATTGAAGAGGAAGGCTGTAGTGTAACAAAATGTGGAACAAGTCAAGGGGTCTGAATATTTATCGAAAGCACTGTATGTAGTGGTGCAATGATATTATATGATGTACTGTTTTATTTAAAAAAAATGTAAATTGTGTGATATGCCTTAATGTGTTTGGACTCCAGGAGGAGTAACTGCTGCCTTGGCATGAACTAATACTAAATACAGTACACATCCATTCATAAAACATTCAGACTCATTTATTTCAAAAGGAAAAATGTCAAATGTCAAATGATGGTATCTACTGGGTTGGTGATGCAACGTTGGTGAAATCCTCCCCATTTACTCTGGTGTTTTTATCTGTCGGTCTGACACTGTGTTTGTATTACAGTGTGTTTGGATTTCTATTTTTATCAATCTTGCTTTGATGTGTGTGTACACATGTACGTGCATATACAGCGGGTGAAATAAGTATTGAACACGTCACCATTTTTCTCAGTAAATATATTTCCAAAGGTGCTATTGACATGAAATATTTACCAGATGTTGGTAACAACCCAAGTAATCCAAACATACAAAGAAACCAAAACAAATAAGTTCAGAAATTAAGTTATGTGTAATAATGTGAAATGACACAGGCAAAAAGTATTGAACACATGAAGAAAGGGAGGTGCAAAAAGGCATGGAAAGCCAAGACAACAGCTGAAAACTATCAGTAATTAAAAAGCAGTCAGTGCAGGGGGCTGGATTGCTGAGCGCCTTTTCCCCCCGTTTCCTCGCTTCCTCCCTCCTCTGTTTCTCTCCTCTCTTCTCCTTCCTCTGTCCTTTCCTCTCCTCCCTTTGCCCTCTCTTCTCCTCTCCTCCCTCTGTCCTCTCCTCCCTCTGTCCTCTCCTCTCCTCTTCTCCCTCTGTCCTCTCCTCTCCTCCCTCTGTCCTCTCATCTCCTCTCCTCCCTCTGTCCTCTCCTCTCCTCCCTCTGTCCTCTCCTTTCCTCTCCTCCCTCTGTCCTCTCCTTTCCTCTCCTCCCTCTGTCCTCTCCTCTCCTCCCTCTGTCCTCTCCTCCCTCTGTCCTCTCCTCTCCTACCTCTGTCCTCTCCTCTCCTCCCACTGTTCTCTCCTCTCCTCCCTCTGTCCTTTCCTCTCCTCCCTCTGTCCTCTTCTCTCCTCCCTCTGTCCTCTTCTCTCCTCCCTCTGTCCTCTCCTCTCCTCCCTCTATCCTCTCCTCTCTTCCCTCTGTCCTCTCCTCTCCTCCCACTGTTCTCTCCTCTCCTCCCTCTGTCCTTTCCTCTCCTCCCTCTGTCCTCTTCTCTCCTCCCTCTGTCCTCTCCTCTCCTCCCTCTGTCCTCTCCTCTCCTCCCTCTGTCCTCTCCTTTCCTCCCTCTGTCCTCTTATCTCCTCCCTCTGTCCTCTCCTCTCCTCTCCTCCCCTCTGTCTTCTCCTCTCCTCCCTCTGTCCTCTCCTCTCCTCCCACTGTCCTCTTTTCTCCTCCCTCTGTCCTCTCCTTTCCTCCCTCTGTCCTCTTCTCTCCTCCCTCTGTCCTCTCCTCTCCTCTCCTCCCCTCTGTCTTCTCCTCTCCTCCCTCTGTCCTCTCCTCTCCTCCCACTGTCCTCTTTTCTCCTCCCTCTGTCCTCTCCTCTCCTCCCTCTGTCCTTTCCTCTCCCCCCTATGTCCTCTCCTCTCCTCCCACTGTCCTCTTTTCTCCTCCCTCTGTCCTCTCCTCCCTCTGTCCTCTCCTCTCCTCCCTCTGTCCTCTCCTCTCCTCCCACTGCCCTTTCCTCTCCTCCCTCTGTCCTCTTCTCTCCTCCCTCTGTCCTCTCCTCCCTCTGTCCTCTCCTCTCCTCCCACTGTCCTCTTTTCTCCTCCCTCTGTCCTCTCCTCTCCTCCCTCTGTCCTCTCCTCTCCTCTCCTCTCCTCTCCTCTCCTCTCCTCTCCTCTCCTCTCCTCTCCTCTCCTCTCCTCTCCTCTCCTCTCCTCTCCTCTCCTCTCCTCTCCTCTCCTCTCCTCTCCTCTCCTCTCCTCCCTCTGTCCTTTCCTCTCCTCTCCTCTCCTCTCCTCTCCTCTCCTCTCCTCTCCTCTCCTCTCCTCTCCTCTCCTCTCCTCTCCTCTCCTCTCCTCTCCTCTCCTCTCCTCTCCTCTCCTCTCCTCTCCTTTCTCTGTCCTCTCCTCTTCTCTCCACCTCTCATCTACTCTCTTCTCCCCTCCTTGCTTCCCTCCTCTACGTGAGGAGCCAATGGTGCTCAGCAGACCTGGTTTCAAATACTATTTGAAATATTTCAAATCTTTCAATGTTTTACTCGCTTTACCCTACCTGGATGGACTATTCTATTGGTTAAATTGCAACAGGCAAGTTCAATTAGGCACATATTTGAAATTATTTTAAATAGTTGTTGAAACCAGGTCTGGCGTGTGTCTCTGCTGCTGGGGCTGGTGGGATAGCCACCTCAGCTGGAGGACAGCGTGGGGGTACTTTTGTAGGAGCTGTCTCCCTCCGCTCTCCTTCCACTACTCTCTTCACTCTGCTCTCCTCCCTCTGTTTCCCTCCCCCCCTTTACTCTCCTCCCTCTGCTCTCCTCCCTCCACTCTCCTCCCTTTACACTCCTCCCCCTTCTCTCCTCTCTCTGCTACCCGCACTCCGCTCTTCTTCCACCGCTCTCCTCCCTCCGTTCTCCTCCCTCCCTGACTCTCCTCCCTTTACTCTCCTCCCTCTGTCCTTCTCCCTGCGTTCTCCTTCCGCCACTCTCCTCCCTCCATCTTCCTCCTTCCGTACCCCTCCCTCTGCTCTCCTCCCACCCTGACATGGAGGATATGGGAAGAGGAGGCTGCACACAGCTTCTTCATTTAAACAGCAATCAAAACGCAGTGGACGAGGAGACACACACACAAACACACAAGGACACACACAGAGACACACACACAGAGACACACACACAGACGCGGAGATGGCCTCTGGCGATGTTTGGCCAATGAGCAGCAGCCCTGTGCCCTCCTGCTGCTAGCAGCGTAGCAGGAGGATGAATAATCATTAAGTTAACTGTCAACTCCATGGTATTTTGGAAGTCACTGTGTGTGTGCCTGTGTGTGTATGCCTGTTTGCTACCGGCACGGCACCAGTGTGAGTTATTCCTTTTGAAGACCTAACCATAGCTCTGGGCCATTCTTTATTACTGCAATATAAAACCTAGTGTATCTCCATTGTTTATGTAAATGGTTTTGTTTTGTTAAATTGTTGTGATCCCATTGTATCTGGATCTGTATACACTCGTAGACGCACACAGACGGGCAATCGAACGTACACACAGGCATACTCACATTCACACTCACACTCACATTAACACTCACATTCACACTGACACTCACATTCACACTCACATTCATACTCACATTCACACTCGCATTCACCCTCACACTCACCACCACACTCACATTCACACTCACATTCATCAATACTAACACAAATAGGCTGTACTGCTGGTGGCTGTGTGCACGTGTGTGAGTGCTAGTATGTACTGTATGTACCTTGGATGATTACATTTTAATATTTTGTGCCGCTCATCAGTTAACCAAATGGAATCATGCATGATTTGAATAGGCCCAAAATACAGTCATAAGAGTTCCTTTACCCCCTGACATATTGAGAGCTTGGGCCTATAAGGTTCTGTCTGCCAAAAGATGATTCTGAGATAATTGGCTTTAGAGTCCAGATAGAAGATGGACCCTTTCAGATACATTATATTGTATATTCAAGCATGTGGACCCCCCTTCAAATTAGTGGATTTGGCTATTTCAGCCACACCCGTTGCTGACAGGTGTATACAATTGAGCAGACAGCCATGCAGTCTCCATAGACAAACATTGGCAGTAGAATGTCCTTACTGAAGAGCTCAGTAACTTTTGCGTGGTACCGTTATAGGATGCCACCTTTCGAACAAGTCAGTTCGTAAAATTTCTGCCCTGCTAGAGCTGCCTTGGTCAACTGTAAGTGCTGTTATTGTGAAGTGCAAACATCTAGGAGCAATAAAGGCTCAGCCATGAAGTGGTAGGCCACAGGACCGCCGAGTGCTGAAGCGGCAAGCGCATAAAAATCATTTGTCCTCGGTTGCAACACTCACTACCGATTTCCAAACTGCCTCTGGAAGCAACGTCGGGAGCTTCATGAATTGGGTTTCCATGACCGAGCAGCCGCACACAAGCCTAAGATCACCATGCGCAATGCCAAGCTTGGCTGGAGTGGTGTAAAGTTTTTCGCCATTGGACTCTGGAGCAATGGAAAAGTGATGATTCACGCTTCACCATCTGGCAGTCCGACGGACAAATCTGGGTTTGGCGGAAGCCAGGAGAACGCTACCTGCCCGGATGCATAATGCCAACTGTAAAGTTTGGTGGACGAGGAATAATGGTCTGGGGCTGTTTTTCATGGTTAGGGCTAGGCCCCTTACTTCCAGGGAACGGAAATCTTAACGCTACAGCATAAAATTACATTCTTGACCATTCTGTGCTTCCATTTTTGTGGCAACAGTTTGGGGAAGGCCCTTTCCTGTTTCAGCATGACAATGCCCCCATGCGCAAAGCGAGTTCCGTAAGGAAATTGTTTTTTGAGATTTGTGTGGAAGACATTGACTGGCGTCCAAAACTTTTTGGGATGAATTGGAACACCAACTGCGAGCCATGCCTAATCGCCCAACATCAGTGCCCGACCTCACTAATGCTCTGTGGCTGAATCGGAGCAAGGTCCCCACAGCAATGTTCTAACATCTAGTGGAAAGCCTTCCCAGAAGAGTGGAGGCTGTTATAGCAGCAAAGGGGGGACCAACTCCATATTAATGCCCATGATTTTGCAATGAGCTGTTCGACAAGCAGGTTTTGGGGGCCAAAAGTTTGGAATAATACTCATTCAAGGTTTCTCTTTATTTGCACAATTTTTTACATTGTAGAATAAAAGTGAAGACATCAAAACTATGACATAACACATATGGAATCGTGTAGTAACCAAAAAAGTGTTAAACAAATCAAAATATATTTTATATTTGAGATTCTTCAAAGTAGCCACCCTTTGCCTTGATGACAGCTTTGCACACTCATGGCATTCTCTAATAATAATGTTTTTTTTTAAATTGTTTTACTTATCCGCAGGCCTACCAAAGCTGTCCATCCCTTATCTATAGTATGACAGCATCAGTAGTTAGCTACCAACAGCTGGCATATGTGTTTACATTTGGTTAGTTTTATCAGTGTTATTTTGACAAGAGCTAAATGCTTTATATCTAGCTAACGTTAGCATAGCAAGCTATCTCGTTCACTTACCTGGTTCACTTCCATGCTCACTGAAGCCCATGATAATGCTCAGTCTCTGCTGGTGCTGCTGGCTGTTTGAGATGCTTTAGAAGCCACATTAATGGTACTGTAGGGACAACATCCACTTTTACCCCTTTTCCACCAAAGCATTTTGAGAGCCAGTTCGGAGCCGGTGCCTACTCGCGAACCAGTTCTTTGTGTTTCGACAGCCAAAGAACCGGTTCTCGGCCAGGAAAATTGGTTCCAAAGCGGCACCAACTCTTTGCTGGACTAGAACCATTCTTTTACCACGTCATGCTTACGTCGGGTACAGGGGGCGGGGATATTGTGACCAACAACACGACGGGAAAGGTTGTGACCACCTTTGCTAAAAACACAGCGCTAGTAGAAAGATAGTACAACGATTGAAGAAAGATGGATTCGCAAAGCCAGGAGAAACATTTGCAGAAAGACGATGTAGTCCGCTATTGTAATTGTTATGCTTGAAGTTGGCGCACTGTAAATATAACTGTATATTTACCTGTACAGCTAATTTAACCATGCAAAATATTCATTTACCTGTTCATTTAGCCAGTCTGTAAATAGTTAAGTAAACTATTATTACCCTCGCTCATATCATATGCATTTTTAGCTATTGAAGTATTTCTCTGCCATCGACCTGTATAGTATAGTTAACCATCCAACATCCACCAATGTATAGTGTACATATTCAGCCAACCACCCATACTATGCAATGTCTTTTTATAGCTTTTTTTGCACTCCAGATATCTTGTATTTCTATACTTTTTCCATACTGCCGCTCTATGATCATGTACCGTGTATCTGTCTTTTGTGTACTTTCGTTGTGGCATTTTGCACCTGCCCTGTGTTTTGTTGTTGTAGCTGCTTGACAAAGAAATTTCCCCCTCAGGGATCAATAAAGTACCTACAGTGGGGAGAACAAGTATTTGATACACTGCTGATTTTGCAGGTTTTCCCACTTACAAAGCATGTAGAAGTCTGTAATTTTTATCATAGGTACTCTTCAACTGTGAGTGACGGAATCTAAAACAAAAATGCAGAAAATCACATTGTATGATTTTTAAGTAATTCATTTGCATTTTATTGCATGACATAAGTATTTGATACATCAGAAAAGCAGAACTTAATATTTGGTACAGAAACCTTTGTTTGCAATTACAGAGATCATACGTTTCCTGTAGTTCTTGACCAGGTTTGCACACACTGCAGCAGGGATTTTGGCCCACTCCTCCATACAGACCTTCTCCAGATCCTTCAGGTTTCGGGGCTGTCGCTGGGCAATACGGACTTTCAGCTCCCTCCAAAGATTTTCTATTGGGTTCAGGTCTGGAGACTGGCTAGGCCACTCCAGGACCTTGAGATGCTTCTTACGGAGCCACTCCTTAGTTGCCCTGGCTGTGTGTTTCGGGTCGTTGTCATGCTGGAAGACCCAACCACGACCCATCTTCAATGCTCTTCCTGAGTTAAGGAGGTTGTTGGCCAAGATCTCTCGATACATGGCCCCATCCATCCTCCCCTCAATACGGTGCAGTCGTCCTGTCCCCTTTGCAGAAAAGCATCCCCAAAGAATGATGTTTCCACCTCCATGCTTCACGGTTGGGATGGTGTTCTTGGGGTTGTACTCATCCTTCTTCTTCCTTCAAACACGGCGAGTGGAGTTTTGACCAAAAAGCTCTATTTTTGTCTCATCAGACCACATGACCTTCTCCCATTCCTCCTCTGGATCATCCAGATGGTCATTGGCCTGGACATGCGCTGGCTTGAGCAGGGGGACCTTTTATTAGTAGTGTGTTACTAATGGTTTTCTTTGAGACTGTGGTCCCAGCTCTCTTCAGGTCATTGACCAGGTCCTGCGTGTAGTTCTGGGCTGATCCCTCACCTTCCTCATGATCATTGATGCCCCACGAGGTGAGATCTTGCATGGTGCCCCAGACCGAGGGAGATTGACCGTCATCTTAAACTTCTTTCATTTTCTAATAATTGCGCCAACAGTTGTTGCCTTCTCACCAAGCTGCTTGCCTATTGTCCTGTAGCCCATCCCAGCCTTGTGCAGGTCTACAATTTTATCCCTGATGTCCTTACACAGCTCTCTGGTCTTAGCCATTGTGGAGAGGTTGGAGTCTGTTTGATTGAGTGTGGGGACAGGTGTCTTTTATACAGGTAACGAGTTCAAACAGGTGCAGATAATACAGGTAATGAGTGGAGAACAGGAGGGCTTCTTAAAGAAAAACTAACAGGTCTGTGAGAGCCGGAATTCTTACTGGTTGGTAGGTGATCAAATACTTATGTCATGCAATAAAATGCAAATTAATTATTTAAAAATCATACAATGTGATTTTCTGGATTTCGGCAGTGTATCAAATACTTGTTCTCCCCACTGTATATATCTATCAAGCGTTTCTGGGAAAGCTAAGACTTATGGCGACGTACACAGTGACGTAATGACGTCGTTCGCTGGGCTCTCTAGTCAGTGGAAAAACATACAGGTTCTGAGAAGGTTCGCAAGTTGAACCAGCACCAGTTCCGAACCAGTTCTTTTTTGGTGGAAACGAGGTATTAGAGAAGAAAATAAGAAAGTTCTTGCTGAAGCAGTCCTTCCATTGGTGATAGATGTTGAAGGTGTCATGGATTAAATGTGATTTCTGGCATTGAGAAATAAGTGCTACTCTCCCTTTAAAGTTTCGAAAACCTGTTTTGAATGGTTGCCAGCAATTTTTATATTGCATTATTTTGAACATTGGACAGAACAAGCCTATGTAAATAACTACATTTTGACAACATTTGGTGAATGTATGGTCTCTGCGTTGGCCTGAGTTCCTATGTGTGTTCCCCAGGAGGCTCTGATCATGGCCAGCATGGAACACCCCCACCTGGTCCGTCTCCTGGGGGTCTGCCTGAGCCCCACTATCCAGCTGGTCACCCAGCTCATGCCCCATGGCTGCCTGCTCGATTACGTCCACGAACACAAGGACAACATCGGCTCCCAGTTGCTGCTCAACTGGTGTGTCCAGATCGCCAAGGTAAGACTCACCTGTTATGGTCAAATCTTGTCTGGGAGTTTGAGTGCCGTCTTAGACACTTTCTGTCTGTGCTCCTTTTTCATTTGTATCTCGTACTCTAACTGTAATTTATACGCAAATTTGGAGTATTATCAACAGTAAAAAAAATATGAAACATTTTACTGCAGCATACTGTAAATCAGGGTTACCCAGCTGGCAGCCCGCGGGCCAAGGGTTTTATTTGGCCCTCCAAGTTTTCTGAGCAAAATATTTTTAATTGTTGGACATAAGACTGTAAAAACACCAGGAAATCAGCTCCAAGTGATTTTAATTTAAGAAATCTGTTCCCAAGTATTACCACGCATAATAGAGAGACATGATCATATACAAATGTAAGCAAGGTTTGAAATTATTATGTTTTAGTCAAACATTATATATGTCTGGAATTCTTGCAGTCTACAAATTATTTGTAATTATGTTCCGGCCACCCCGACCATCCGCTCAGAATAAATTGTTCCGCAGCTGAATATAGTTGATGATCCCTGCTATATGTTAAGGTGCATTGTGGTGAAATTGCTGTATTTCGAATGGTACTGTAATTCCACCCACAGAATACAGTACCGTATCGTTTCTTTGGAGCGCCAAAAAACATTTGACCACTAGTGGGTCATGGTATTGTTGTTTCTTTCTCATTGTTGCTCAGTGAGTGAGAATGCTCTACCAATTTAACTCCTATGTGGTTATAGTGTCCAATTAAATGTTAAATCTATAGCGAACAGAATTAAGTGCATCCCTCCTATCCTTGGATGGGTGAAGAAGATGTCTCTGTACATCTTCATTGCAGTTTTCCAAAGAGGATGTTTAGTTCTGAGGGCAGTAGACTCAAACTGATTCCTCTGAACTTAAACACAAGTAAATAATATAGCAGCTTGCATCACCTTGGGTCCGGAGGTATTGGACTGTACTGTTTACAGACACACACACACACACACACACACACACACACACACACACACACACACACACACACACACACACACACACACACACACACACACACACACACACACACACACACACACACACAATATCACACCCCCACTGCAAACCCACAGCCCCAAACAGAAATGATACGCAGGGCACTCACTGCAGACTCTTTTGTACATTTAATATCTAAGACAAAATATGCCTTTTGCTCATGGATATGGCACTGTTTATGGATAGAGGTGGGAGTTTTCTACCATAAACTTTTAAAGCATTAGTTACCTTTACGAATAAGAGCAACACTTTCTGTAGGCCTATGTTCTGGTCCACTGTAGCTCAGTTGTTAGAGCAGGCGCTTATAGTGCCATTAGGGAAAGGGAAAGTGGGGATACTAGTCAGTTGTACAACTGAATGCATTCAACTGAAATGTGTCTTCTGCATTTAACCCAACCCCTCTGAATCAGAGAGGTGCGGTGGGTTCGATTCTCGGGACCACCCATATGTTAAAAACGCTTGCACTCATGACTGTGAGTCGCTTTGGATAAAAGTGTCTGCTAAATGACACACACATACTCTGTATATATATATACAGTGGGGAGAACAAGTATTTGATACACTGCCGATTTTGCAGGTTTTCTGTCATTTTTATCATAGGTACTCTTCAACTGTGAGTGACGGAATCTAAAACAAAAATCCAGAAAATCACATTGTATGATTTTTAAGTAATTCATTTGCATTTTATTGCATGACATAAGTATTTGATACATCAGAAAAGCAGAACTTAATATTTGGTACAGAAACCTTTGTTTGCGATTACAGAGAAAAAAATAAGATACAGACAGACACACCACATCTCAACAACACTACAGGGCCAAGGTCAAAAGAACCACACAATGGTCCGGGTGCATGCACTCTGACACGGTCGCCAGGTGTACAGTGTTTCCTCCGACACATTGGTGAGGCTTGGCGGGATCGTGTTTCGGAGGACGCATGGCTTTCGACCTTCGCCTCTCCGAGTCCGTACGGTAGTTGCATCAATGAGACAAGACTGTAACTACCAATTGGATATCATGAAATTGGTGTCCAGAGCATCCAGGCCTGGGAGGGAGGAGGTGGCAGCAAAGGGGGCTGCTGCTTCTCGGCCCCGCAGCTGATCCACATGGCGTCGGTGCACCGACGCCATGACCCCGGTGAGTGTTGATAGTCAGGAGCTCCCCTGCATCATCATCCTAAGCTAGCAGCTGGTAGGCTTGTCTTATTTCCAGCTTTGTAGACACCACCCCTCCTGCCAGCGTCGCAAACATCTCAGCCACCGTAGGCAAGGGGTAAACATCAGGTACCACTGCAGCGTTCAGCGTGCTGTGAAAATCTCCACATATTCTATGGCTGCCATCCTTATTGGTCACAGGCACAATGGGTGTAGCTCATTTCGAGTACTTCACTGGCTTGAAAACCCCCTGAGCCACCAGTTATCAAGAGCCTCATCTACCTTCGGCCGGAGAGCAAAAGGTACTGGTCGAGTTTTAAAGACCTTAGGGTTGATGGCTATGGACACATGGTGCCCCCTTGGCATGTGATAAACCCCCGTGACCTCGATGGCCAAAGGCTCAAACAAGTCGCGCCCCAGTAAACTGGCTCCTTTGCAATGAATGATGATCAGGGCTAGCCTGCAGGGGTCGCTTCGATAGCTTACATCCACAAAAATCCTACCCCGCACCTTTAACTGGGCCTCTGACCATTGCCTTAATACCCCATTGCAAGAACTCTGGTAGCTCATTGGGTTCCCAGAGTAAGAGTCCTCACTAATCAGTGAACATCCAGAGCCTGAGTCAACTTCCATTACATGCAGCACTGTGGCCATACTGTATATGTCTTCTTCCTCTCAGACTGTGGCCCCGCTTGGGCACTGTAGACCGTATACTCCTCAGTGTCTGGGTCGCAGTTCATCACGTATGTCTGCTGTGTTGCCTTAGTGGGCATAGGTGAGCTGCTTGAGGCCTGAGACTGGGACCTTTTTAAACATACTCAAGGTACACTTCATGACCAAAAGTATGTGAACACCTGCTTGTCGAACATCTCATTCCAAAATCATGGGCATTAATATGGAGTGTGTCCCCCCTTTGCTGCTATAACAGCCTCCACTCCTCCGGGAAGGCTTTCTACTTGCTGTCTGGACTCTCTCTCTCTCTCTCTCTCTCTCTCTCTCTCTCTCTCTCGCTCTCTCTCTCGCTCTCTCTCTCACTCTCTCTCTCTTTCTCTCTCTCTCTGTGTCTCTCTCTGCGTCAGACAGCCCTTCACACAATGGATTATTAATGGAATAATAAACTGTGGGATCTATTCTAATGAGCAGATTAATCAGGGGATATGCCACCACCATGCACTGTTTTTATTTATTGTATTTTTCTTCTACATCTCTCTTTCTTTCTTGAGGTATATCCCTCTCTTTCTGTCTACCTCACAGTGTGTGTCCTGTCCTTTTAACTCCATCTCTCCTCAGCATTTATTCCCTCTTTTCGTCTCTCTTTCTTTAAATCTCCACTTCTCATACTTTCTCTTTCTCTTTCTCACTGTGTGTTCTCCTTCTTACGCCACCTTACCTGAGCTGTATCCCTTACCGTGTCTCATTTCTCTCACAATCTCATCAGCATCACAGAGTCAGTCTGCATGGGGACACGTTGGTTAGCTGAGCTCACTAGGCCAGGCCTGAGAGTTAGAACCATAGAGTTAAAACAAATAGAACTACAATCACTGTATTTTTATTTTTAGAAGAGAACGGAAAGAATTAAACAGAAGTAATTCGAAAATAAACAAAGGTTCATGTTGCTAACAGAACATATGCAGTCCTCTGTTGTTGCATTGATCTCTATCACATCACTCTCTCACATATCCACTACATATCCTTGTGAAGCTGAAGACAGCTGAGGATTACTGTCGTACAGATGGACCTTCAATATGACGGCTATTACCGCAGCTGTCATCATTTGGTTCAAGCTATCTAGCTCTGACAATTCTTTGGTTTAGTTGCAGAAATGTACTAGTTATCTTCTCTAGTCCCCTCTTCTCCAGTTGAATGGAAGCTATCCTAGTGTTATATAAGACTCAATACATCTTGAGGTCATTTCCCTTTGCAAAATCTCTCTCTCTCTGTCTCTCTCTCTTTCCCTTTCTTTCTCCCTCCCTCTCTTTGTCTTTTTCTACCTTTCCTTCTCTCTCTCTCTCTCTCTCTCTCTCTCTCTCTCTCTCTCTCTCTCTCTCTCTCTCTCTCTCTCTCTCTCTCTCTCTCTCTCTCTCTCTCTCTCTATGCACTATACTCTCTCTCTCTCTGTCTCTATGCAATATACTCTCTCTCTCTCTGTCTCCCGGGGTGAACAAACTTCTCACTCTCCGCTTCATTATTTAGACCCCAGGATGCCTCTGCCCATCCCTCCATCCCTCCATCCCTCCACTTTTTTTCCCCCCTTTTCTTTGTCCATCTATTTGAGTATTCCCTTGGTCTATTTCGAGGGGAGAGCAGTAGGGCAGTGGATGACTGGAGGCAGGTCACACAATGGATGACTGGAGGCAGATCACACAGTGGATGACTGGAGGCAGATCACACAGTGGATGACTGGAGGCAGCCTGCCAGCCCAAGATCCCACACACATACACATCTCTGACAAACGCACATGCTTCTCTCTCTCTCTCTCTCTCTCTCTCTCTCTCTCTCTCTCTCTCTCTCTCTCTCTCTCTCTCTCTCTCTCTCTTCTGTCTCTCTCTCTCTCTCTCTCTCTCTCTCTCTCTCTCACCTCAAGAGGAAATCTAGTTTATTTCTCTCTCTCTCTCTACGTTTCTCTCTGTTTATCTCGTTCTCTCTTCCTTCTCCCCTCTCTCTTTCTCTCTCTCTCATACACACACACTCGCATACCTAAATCCTCAGAGGAGAGAAAAGGATCTTGTCACATAATTACATCACAGCGACAGTCTAATTTCCAACAAATGAGGTGAAATGGCTGATATGCCAAGCGTGACGATTATTTTCAGCTTCAGATGGCACCATATAATTGGTTTCTCACCAATACAATTAAAGATCTTATTTGAACATTGAGTTTACACAACCTTGGATTCCTAGACATTATACCTACAGCATTCTCTTTCTCTTCTCTCCTTTCTCTGGTACAGCCAACTGTAGCCAACTACATCCAACTACAGCCAACTCTAGCCAACTACAGCCAACTATGTAGATGTAATGATTTTTTCCCCCATCATTACCATTTGGTACAGCCTCACAGTCTATCATGCAGGTAGCCTAAATGCCCATTTAGGAGCCATTAGGAGTGAAGGAGAAGAACACAGAGGCTGAGTCCCAAATGGCACCATATTCCCTATGGGCCCTGGTTAAAAATAGTGCACTTATTAGAGAATAAGGAGCCCAACACTTTTCTTTCAATTAGCTATCTGTCAGAATGAGCTGCCTGCCACACACAGTAGCAGTAATTGCCTTGACCCTGACCTGACTGACCTGGAAGGACGTGTGTGTGCGCGTGCATGTGGGTGTGGGTGTGTGTGTGTGCGTTTGTGTGCGCGCATGCATGTACAGTGGGGAGAACAAGTATTTGATACACTGCCGATTTTGCAGGTTTTCCCACTTACAAAGCATGTAGAAGTCTGTAATTTTTATCATAGGTACTCTTCAACTGTGAGTGACGGAATCTAAAACAAAAATCCAGAAAATCACATTGTATGATTTTTAAGTAATTAATTTGCATTTTATTGCATGACATAAGTATTTGATACATCAGAAAATCAGAACTTAATATTTGGTACAGAAACCTTTGTTTGCAATTGCAGAGATCATACGTTTCCTGTAGTTCTTGACCAGGTTTGCACACATTGCAGCAGGGATTTTGGCCCACACCTCAATACAGATCCTTCAGTTTTCGGGGCTGTCGCTGGGAAATACGGACTTTCAGCTCCCTCCAAAGATTTTCTATTGGGTTCAGGTCTGGAGACTGGCTAGGCCACTCCAGGACCTTGAGATGCTTCTTACGGAGCCACTCCTTAGTTGCCCTGGCTGTGTGTTTCGGGTCGTTGTCATGCTGGAAGACCCAGCCACGACCCATCTTCAATGCTCTTACTGAGGGAAGGAGGTTGTTGGCCAAGATCTTGCGATACATGGCCCCATCCATCCTCCCCTCAATACGGTGCAGTCGTCCTGTCCCCTTTGCAGAAAAGCATCCCCAAAGAATGATGTTTCCACCTCCATGCTTCACGGTTGGGATGGTGTTCTTGGAGTTGTACTCATCCTTCTTCTTCCTCCAAACACGGCGAGTGGAGTTTAGACCAAAAAGCTCTATTTTTGTCTCATCAGACCACATGACCTTCTCCCATTCCTCCTCTGGATCATCCAGATGGTCATTGGCAAACTTCAGACGGGTCTGGACATGCGCTGGCTTGAGCAGGGGGACCTTGCATGCGCTGCAGGATTTTATCCATGACGGCATGGTGCGTTACTAATGGTTTTCTTTGAGACTGTGGTACCAGCTCTCTTCAGGTCATTGACCAGGTCCTGCCGTGTAGTTCTGGGCTGATCCCTCACCTTCCTCATGATCATTGATGCCCCACGAGGTGAGATCTTGCATGATGCCCCAGACCGAGGGAGATTGACCGTCATCTTGAACTACTTCCATTTTCTAATAATTGCGCCAACAGTTGTTGCCTTCTCACCAAGCTGCTTGCCTATTGTCCTGTAGCCCATCCCAGCCTTGTGCAGGTCTACAATTTTATCCCTGATGTCCTTACACAGCTCTCTGGCCTTGGCCATTGTGGAGAGGTTGGAGTCTGTTTGATTGAGTGTGTGGACAGGTGTCTTTTATACAGGTAACGAGTTCAAACAGGTGCAGTTAATACAGGTAATGAGTGGAGAACAGGAGGGCTTCTTAAAGAAAAACTTAACAGGTCTGTGAGAGCCGGAATTCTTACTGGTTGGTAGGTGATCAAATACTTATGTCATGCAATAAAATGCAAATGTATTATTTAAAAATCATACAATGTGATTTTCTGGATTTTTGTTTTAGATTCCGTCTCTCACAGTTGAAGTGTAGCTATGATAAAAATGACAGACCTCTACATGCTTTGTAAGTAGGAAAACCTGCAAAATCGGCAGTGTATCAAATACTTGTTCTCCCCACTGAATATGTATTCTCATAGTATTTCATAGCTTGTATTGTTAGGCCCTTTAAGAAGTATATTATCTCTCTAAGGAACTGTATTCCTGTTGGGTGTTTACAAGGAATGTTTTTATTTCCTTCTATTCCTCACTGTGTTTTCACTGTTGCCTGGGTTCACCACCTGCCAGTGTGCTGTTCTTGTTTACCTCTCTATCTCTATTTACTGTCGTATCACTCTCTCTCTCTTTTCCTCCATCTGCTTTCCTGACTATTAAGCAGCCCATCACCAAAACACACACACACACACACACACACACACACACACACACACACACACACACACACACACACACACACACACACACACACACACACACACACACACACACACACACACACACACACACACACACACACACACACACACACTGTGGAATAGACTATTCTGTCTGCCCCAGCCCCCGGAATTAAATTGGAATGTTAAACTGTTTGTATGTGTGCGTGCTTGTCTGGATGAGTACTTGGACATATTTGTGTGTGTACTGCTTAGACAAAGCATAACTAACATTCACTGATGCAAATTCTAAAGCATGCTCTGCCTCTCTCCACTAGTATGAAGGATTAAGTGGGAGGGGGTAAGAGGGTCAGGTTGTTCAGTGAAGCCTGGGTCATTATCAGAACCAAGACCATGAACAACAGAGCCACTGACCAGCAGGCTCTTAACACTAGAACCACCAAAGGCAAATGGCCACTGACGTTTGATTTTGTAAACAAGAAAAAAATGCCCCAAAAAAGCAATGGCCTGCTCCTATTTTACACTGCTCATTTAAAATCACAAACAGAAATGAGTATTTAGAGCCTTTTTACCTTACCTTTTACCAAGACAACGTGCTGTAGGACAGCAAATAATTTGACCGCACGCCTTGCAATTTAATACCATTTCCTTTTACATCTTAGTTTGTAAAAATAAGCTGTTACGGGACTGTTTTATTGACTGTAACTCTATTACTAATCAAATGTATTTTAAGGGAAACGTAAACATGCTACATGTTGCAGTAGGCCTTTAGAATAATGCAAAACATATATTTGATTCTATCCAAGTTGATGAGCGAAGGGAAGCAAACGATGCCAGCCCACTGAATGAATGACAAATGGATGGAATGGTCGATAATTGTTCAAGTTACTTCACAATCAAATTTAAATTAGTCCTAACTAAATGATTAGGCTGAAGAGGTTGATTTAATTTAGAACAACAATTCAAAAAGTTGCAGTAGGCCTTTAGAATAATGCTAAACATATCCTTGACTCTATCCAAGTTGATGATCGGGAAACAAACAATGACAGTGAGCACTGGAAATGATGCAGACAATTACATTGATGGAATCTACAATCTGCACTATTAAAGCTGATCTACCCCCTAAAAAAAAGAAACTATGCCAATCAGCCTGCACAGTCGGCCCACTACCCCTAAACTATAACTAAACTAATTTCACACATATTAAGAGTTAGTTTATAGATGAGATTAAATTGACAATAATCTGATGAGTGACAATATTAGGCCTATCAGATGTCAAATTGTACATAAAGTGATGGGTGCATCTTGTAATTGACAGATGCAGGGAAAGGAGCATCACTTTATCAAATCCTTACATGCAGGTAAAACATTTTTAAACATATTCTATATAATATCAGAAAGAGCATATTCTGCAGATTCTATGATACCTTTGTCAAGTAAATCAAAATATTCAAGAGGTGCTCTATTTCCAAATGTCACTTTTTCCAAGTATATCCATGCTGTCCATGCATTCGACACATGACCACTGGCGCGACAGCATTGCTCTGGCTAATAAGCAAAAACTAGTAACATAATACAACATAAAATGTAATTATGCTATTCTGTTGTCAATGGCTGAGTGGGCGATAGAAACCCAATATAACTTCAATGAACTGAATGATGAGGATGATGAGGGTGAAGAGAGTGATATAATTTAGAACTACAGTGGGGAGAACAAGTATTTGATACACTGCCGATATTGCAGGTTTTCCTACTTACAAAGCATGTAGAAGTCTGTAATTTTTATCATAGGTACACTTCAACTGTGAGAGACGGAATCTAAAACAAAAATCCAGAAAATCACATTGTATGATTTTTAAATAATTAATTTGCATTTTATTGCATGACATAAGTATTTGATCACCTACCAACCAGTAAGAATTCCGGCTCTCACAGACCTGTTAGTTTTTCTTTAAGAAGCCCTCCTGTTCTCCACTCATTACCTGTATTAACTACACCTGTTTGAACTCATTACCTGTATAAAAGACACCTGTCCACACACTCAATCAAACAGACTCCAACCTCTCCACAATGGCCAAGACCAGAGATCTGTGTAAGGACATCAGGGATAAAATTGTAGACCTGCACAAGGCTGGGGACAATAGGCAAGCAGCTTGGTGAGAAGGCAACAACTGTTGGCGCAATTATTAGAAAATGGAAGAAGTTCAAGATGACGGTCAATCTCCCTCGGTCTGGGGCACCATGCAAGATCTCACCTCGTGGGGCATCAATGATCATGAGGAAGGTGAGGGATCAGCCCAGAACTACACGGCAGGACCTGGTCAATGACCTGAAGAGAGCTGGGACCACAGGCTCAAAGAAAACCATTAGTAACACACTACGCCGTCATGGATTAAAATCCTGCAGAGCACGCAAGGTCCCCCTGCTCAAGCCAGCGCATGTCCAGGCCCGTCTGAAGTTTGTCAATGACCATCTGGATGATCCAGAGGAGGAATGGGAGAAAGTCATGTGGTCTGATGAGACAAAAATAGAGCTTTTTGGTCTAAACTCCACTCGCCGTGTTTGAAGGAAGAAGAAGGATGAGTACATCCCCAAGAACACCATCCCAACCGTGAAGCATGGAGGTGGAAACATCATTCTTTGGGGATGCTTTTCTGCAAAGGGGACAGGACGACTGCACCATTGAGGGGAGGATGGATTGGGCCATGTATCGCGAGATCTTGGCCAACAACCTCCTTCCCTCAGTAAGAGCATTGAAGATGGGTCGTGGCTGGGTCTTCCAGCATGACAATGACCCAAAACACACAGCCAGGGCAACTAAGGAGTGGCTCCGTAAGAAGCATCTCAAGGTCCTGGAGGTCTCCAGACCTGAACCCAATAGAAAATCTTTGGAGGGAGCTGAAAGTCCGTATTGCCCAGCGACAGCCCCGAAACCTGAAGGATCTGGAGAAGGTCTGTATGGAGGAGTGGGCCAAAATCCCTGTTGCAGTGTGTGCAAACCTGGTCAAGAACTACAGGAAACGTATGATCTCTGTAATTGCAAACAAAGGTTTCTGTACCAAATATTAAGTTCTTCTTTTCTGATGTATCAAATACTTATGTCATGCAATAAAATGCAAATTAATTACTTAAAAATCATACAATGTGATTTTCTGGATTTTTGTTTTTGTTTTAGTCACTCACAGTTGAAGAGTACCTATGATAACAATTACAGACTTCTACATGCTTTGTAAGTGGGGAAACCTGCAAAATCGGCAGTGTATCAAATACTTGTTCTCCCCACTGTATACTGTATTAATGAAGAATTGTGGGCAGCTTAATTATTTTGTTATGAAATACTTTAAATGGTATATAATATCTTCTCGGAGAGTCAAATCAGACACTGAGTACAACATACAACCAAATAAATGGACGCCGAACCAAATGAATGGACGCACTGACAGCATTACTAATGCTGCAGAATTTAATCGAGGCTCAGAGTCGGACACTGAGATTGAAGTCGACATTGCTGATGAAGTCTTTATCTGATTTTGATGTTGACTTTGAGCCTCTGCCTCCGATGTCAGAACAGAGCCAACTGAGAAGGTGATCCCAGCTGCCACGGTGAGACCGGAGTCCGGGAGGGATGGCACAGTTTGGGCAGAAAAGAGTGACAAGTTAATGTGATGTGCAGATGTTGCAGCACATCAGAGATTGTACTGTCGCTCATGCTCACAGAAAAGGAAACAGTACTTAAAGCATGTATGTTCATGCGCACAGAAAAGGAAACAGTACTTAAAGCATGTATGTTCGCCGGGCATACGGTGGAAAGAGCATGGATGTGGACTAATTTTGGTCTGATAGGTATGGGGTGGACTTTTTCCTAGAGACCATGTCACGCAACCGCTTCAGAGACGTTATGCGACACCTTCGGCAGCTGCACACGAAACAAGGCCCATAAAACTGTGTGCAGTGTAACTGATTTGTTTGTGGGGCTTGCTCACACAAAGCCCCGAAGATGTGTGCTGACTGTGGATCCCAAGCATAAAGAGAAGACGAGATTGATTCATGCATAAAGGCACGCGTATAAGGACACAATACTGTGTCTGATACAATCAACAAATGACTGTTTTTATATCTTGTCACAAATATATTACCATGAATATTTATTTATGCAATTCATCCTTTACAATTGTTCATGTTCTGGTGCTTTTGTTTAGGAATACAGCAAAGTATTCCACCTGTGACCTGGCTGGTTATATTATTATTATTATTATTATTATTATTATTATTAGTATTATTATTATTGTTGTTGGTGTTATTGTTATTGTTATTATTATAACTATTATTATTGTTATTGTTATTATTATAACTATTATTATTGTTATTACTATTCTTATTCTACTTTGTTAAAACTGGAGTTTATTAAGTACTGTACTAATCAAATCTACAAATCAAATTGATCAAATGGATTACTCATGGATTACTCTGTAATGTTTTTATTGTAAGGGAAACGAAATAAGCTATAGGCCTACATTTTTCTAGAACTTTATAGACTTATACAAAACATATCCTTGACTCTATCTAAACATAGAACTATTGATATATTTCCACAAATATTTCTTCTTGCAATTAATCCTTTACACTAGTTTATGCACTATTTATCAAGCATTGGTGCTTATGTTTGCACACTTTGTAGGTTGATATGTATCTGATGCATATACTATCGGGGACGTCCGGCAACGTTGTCAACGTTCTCTAGCGGGTATTTATAGGCTGAAAGGCCAGGCGGTTCTAGGGTTAAACCACACTTTCAATACATTTAACAGCCTAAACCATAAACCAAGTGGCATGGAATCGCCTGTCCCACAGTTAATGTGTTGGGAAATATAAAAAATGGGTTGGTGTGATTGCGAGGAAAAGCAATCCAAATTTTACGCTGTGAGTGGAGTCTGTAAGCGGTTATGAGTTTAACACGGTCAAGGCTCGGACAGCGGTGCAATTAACCGTGAAGAGTAATGGCTCTGGCTGTTATCTGTTTCATTGGGTCAAGTTGGCCATATTTACACCACTCAGCCATCTGGTATGGACCCACGCCCGGGACTGGAGGAACTATGCATGGACGTGCATGTCTAGTGTGGATGCTCACTGTCTGGTGCATTGTTTTGTTCGTATTATCTCTAGCTTTAATTTTCTATTTCTCTTTCTCTGTCTCTGTCTCTCTCTCTCTCTCTCTCTGTCTCTTTCTCTCTCTCTCTCTCTCTCTCTCTCTCTCTCTCTCTCTCTTTCTCTCACACAGCTTGTGTGCCTATGGTTATGTTTGATTGAGACTGCAGCAGTAACTGAATTGGCTGTGTCTGTCCACTGATTGGTTTAGAGCCTTAGGGATAAACAGTAGGTTGTCAGCCATGGTTCCTTTGTGAGGACAAACATCTGTATCTCATAAACGAGATAAGAAAGAAAGTTATTTATTTTAAGCTGATATACTGTATATATTTTTTAAATAGGAGAACTTGCCACAGTCTGATCACTTACTGTATAATAAAGCCTTCAATACTCAGTGTACTTCAGTCAGGTGTGTGTTTAGTTGAGTCAATCAATCAAGCAAACACACACACACACATACACACACTCTCAAATGACCCTTCCTTCAATGGCAGTAAGAATCGGATTCGATCCTAACCCTCTCACTGTTCTGGAGGGGAGAGACATGATCCTAACCCTCTCACTGTTCTGGAGGGGAGATACATGATCCTAACCCTCTCACTGTTCTGGAGGGGAGAGACATGATCCTAACCCTCTCACTGTTCTGGAGGGGAGATACATGATCCTAACCCTCTCACTGTTCTGGAGGGGAGAGACATGATCCTAACCCTCTCACTGTTCTAGAGGGGAGAGACATGATCCTAACCCTCTCACTGTTCTGGAGTGGGAAGCATGATCCTAACCCTCTCACTGTTCTGGAGGGGAGAGACATGATCCTAACCCTCTCACTGTTATGGAGTGGGAGAGACATGATCCTAACCCTCTCACTGTTCTGGAGGGGAGAGACACAATCCAAACCCTCTCACTGAACCTCCATCTCCTCCACACACCTGCCTGCGCCATGCTGGGCCGCAAGGCCCTTGGTTCAGAGAGCACTCTGGAATATTGATAGGAAGCTTTTTACACACACACACAGGCATGCACACACACAGCCCTCTCAGGGAGCAGACAGGTGTGTATTATTTACTATGGCCAGAGGAGTCCGGGCATCCTCTGAATGAGTAAACAGAGAATGAGAGAGAGCCAACCTGGGGGCCTGCCGGCTAGGGGAAACACTATGAAGAAATAAAGAGAGGGATATATAGCTACATTCTCAGGGGAGAGAGAGCAAACTATATAGCTGTAATATCACATTTGAAATGTGTCTATTTCTTTGAAACTACTGTTCATTTTTTATATATTAATTCACTTTTCTTTATTATCTATGTAAACATGTTTCTCATGCAGAGAGAGAGAGAGAGAGAGAGAGAGAGAGAGAGAGAGAGAGAGAGAGAGAGTTAATATTGTAAATGTATCACTTAATCTCCTAAGTATGCTTTGGCAATATATACATTGTTATATATACACAAATTGAATTAGAGAGAGAGTGCGCATTCTTCAGTACAGACCAACAATTATAGACTTGGGTTAATTTGATGTTACTGTTTTGCATGAAGAAACCATTTCGCTCTCTATCCCCTTCACACTCTCACTCTCTTCTCCCTATCTCTCCCTCCCCTGTATCTCCCTCCCTCCCTATCTCTCCCTCCCCTGTCCCTCCCTCCCTCCCTCTTTATCTCTCTCTCTCTCTCTCTCACTCACTCCATCCCTCTCCCTGTCCCTTCCTCTCTCTCTCTCCCTCTGACTCCCTCGCGCCCCTCCCCCTCTCTCTCTTTCATTCTCCCAGATCAATCATAGATCAAATATAATGCCTCTCATTACAGCACATCTAAATGATGTTATTCTGACAGCCTTGAGCACTTATGATTATCATTATGATTAGGATCATTATTATGATTTCTACATTACAGCTAATTATTCTGTTTGCTAAAGAGTCTTTTAATGGACTCCCGTGCGTTGGGTCTTTCATCTCAGCACCAGTATTATATTACTCTATTCCCTATATAGTATGCTACTTTTGACCAGACTCCATAGGCCATAGGGAATATGGTGCCATTTGGGACGCACACTTTCCCTACCCTGCAGGCGTTTTCATCGCTCCGGTTTTCTTAGTGCCGACAAGGCATGGCTAGCATCTAACAGAGCGGCACTCAAATTGAGAAGTAAATTGTTGAACGTGTGGGCCAATTAGCAGCCAGGAGTCATGTTAAAGGGAGGTGCTGGGAATAATAATAATGTAACCTTTATTTAACAAGGCAAGTCAGTTAAGAACAAATTCTTATTTACACTGTTGGCCTACACCGGCCAAACTCGGACGACACTGGGCCAATCGTGTACCGCCTAATGGAACTCCCAATCACGGAGAGAGATGAAAATATATTATTAAAATATCCACTTTAGCAGGAATTGTTGAGCTCAGTGCTCATTCCACTAGCACTAACTTGCGGTAAAGCTGCACGCATTGTAGCTTTATGTATTTGCCTCTGTCAAGAGTGGCGTGCACAATCTTACTAATGGTGAGAATTGGTGTTATCATTGAATGTCAATTTGCCGATGGTTTTGATATCTGTTCATCATGATCCATTACACCTCATAGCATAACAAACTGTTTGATACTAATATAGAAATGTACTTTGCGTTCTTCAAACATGTATACAACATTTTGTAAAAGAGGCACATGGCAAGTTGTTGGAACAATAAAAAAAAGAAAGAAAGTTGGATGAAAATATTATGACCTTTTAAGTTAAACACATTGTTCCTTGTAGTTGTTTTTAGACACACATAGTTGTTTAGATTAAGCATTTATCTTTTTTTGATTATTATTAATTTTCTTGGTTGCTTGAACAAGTGAAGTAGAGTAAAGTGATTATAATTATATTCAAGGATCGATGACAACTACATTTTTTGATGTCAAAATAATAATATTTTCAAGTATAATTTACTAACCACCAAAATAATGTTTTACAGTGCAGTCGTCATGGCTGATAGAAAAGAGAGAGAGCGAGAAAGATTTTTGTATTCTTCTACATTGGAACAGCTTACCAAGCTTCCTGAAAACTGTCACCAGAGAATAGCTTTGATGGTTTGATGAGGGGTATTCTCTCATGACTGTCACGATCGCTATGAGACAGGACGCGAGGCACAGAGCTGTGGTGCAAAAACATTCCTTTATTCCGATCAGAGTAATCCCAAAACCAAACAAAGGAGAGACAGCAACCATGAACCGGTGTGAAACAAAAAGGAACACACACACACAATTGCTATTGTTGTTTTTTTATTTGCATTGAGTGCATGTGAAGTGTCAGTCTTGCCCACCTGTCAACTCATCTAAGTGAGTTGACCTAAACATCATAGTGATTGAAGAGTGAAATTAGTTTTCTCCTTGAGAGGTCAAATAGGATTGTTTTGTTTTTTCTCACTTTTCAGTTTATGCATTTTAATAGTTTGTTACCTTACCTGGCTTTGCCTAAGTGGATGTACTGCTCTCTGTGTCTTGTGTTGATTGTGTGGGTTAGGCCAACCATAGCATCCCTGGGGCTGGGTTTGATTAGGTTGTGTGCGCTTGTGTTTGTGTGTATGGGAAGATGCTACAATGCCTTACAAGTCTGAGCCTTACAAATAATTGTTAACCTCTGTTACCTACATCCAATACAAATATTGTACTCAGACGCACTTTCAACGTGTGTATAAGCCACCTTATAGCTGTAAGTAGCTTTAGACTCCATGACTTCCTGTGAAACAAACAAAAGTACCATAACAGGTGGAGTTATTGGTAGCCCCCATACGCCGCATCCCTTCATACCCTCTTCCCTATAGCCCCTGCTGTGTTGTTAATGAACTACACCCCCTACACACACAGACACCCCGCTCTCTCATACACACAAAGACAGACACACACACACACCGCTCTCTCATACACCCACACACACACTGCTCTCTCATATACAACTAGACAGACACACTACAACTAGACAGACACACAGCGGTTAGAGGTGAGGCACACACACACATCACGACTCTCACGATGCCAAACACATTACCAGGCCCGTCTGGTGAACTCTTTCTGCCCACCATGCCACTCTGCCAGGCCTGAGTGGGGCAATGGCCAACCATCTAGGACAAGGTCATATGTATGTTGTGTCACTGTCCTGCTCCTCCCTCGGAACCTTGGACCTGGCCTGGCCTTGTGTGTGTGTGTGTGTGTGTGTGTGTGTGTGTGTGTGTGTGTGTGTGTGTGTGTGTGTGTGTGTGTGTGTGTGTGTGTGTGTGTGTGTGTGTTTGGGGGGGGCGTTACAGACTGAGAGGTCCAGCTCAGACCTTCTGTTTGCCCATGACCTCACAGAGAGAGAGAGAGGGAGAGAGAGAGAGACTGCCGCCAGTCTGGCAGATGGTTTGGCGTAGAGGAAAGATGGCTGCCTGTATGTGCTGCCTGGTAGCTCCTACAGTGCTACATCCGCCTGTCTTGTGAGTGTGAAGAATACAGCTCTTCAGTCCAAACCTTTCTGCTGCTGTGCTTTGACCTCTCCAAGAGATCATCGCAAAGACAGGTCATCTGATCAGATCAGGAGGAGGAATGTTGCTTACCTACTGCTGTATATTTCCTCTAATGCTATTTTCATCATACACCCTGCCCTTCTGACTCCAACACCCCCACCCCCCCCAAACACACACACACACCCCATGCCCAGATGCCTATTGCTTATTGGTATTCTGTCACCCCTACCCCTTGCTGAGCAGGCAGTGATTTGTGGAGGACAACATACAGTCTCCGCCAACCCTCCAACCTCCCAACCCACTCCCCAGACTTCCTGTATCATTGTCCCCTCAATGTCCCCCTTCTCTTGTAGTTCTCCCAACTCACTGATGAAGTCTGTCTGTCTGTCTGTCTGTCTGTCTGTCTGTCTGTCTGTCTGTCTGTCTGTCTGTCTGTCTGTCTGTCTGTCTGTCTGTCTGTCTGTCTGTCTGTCTGTCTGTCTGTCTGTCTGCCTGTCTGTCTGTCTGTCTGTGTGTGTGTGTGTGTGTGTGTGTGTGTGTGTGGAGGCCTGCCAATACCATTACAAAGGGAGAGGACAGAAGACAGAGAGCTTGGTGCGGGATGCATGCAGCCAAGAGTATATTTAACTCTCTTCTGTTCTCCTCTCTTCTGTTCTCCTCTCTTCTCCTCTTATCTGATCTCCTCTACTCTGTTCTCATCTCTTCTGTTCTCCTCTCTTCTGTTCTCCTCTCCACTGTTCTCCTCTCCTCTGTTCTCCTCTCTTCTGTTCTCCTCTCCTCTGTTCTCCTCTCCACTGTTCTCCTCTCCTCTGTTCTCCTCTGTTCTCCTCTACACTGTTCTCTCTCTGCTGTTCTCCTCTCCTCTCTTCTGTTCTCCTCTCCTCTGTTCTCCTCTCCACTGTTCTCCTCTCCTCTGTTCTCGTCTCCTAAATTCTCGTCTCCTCTGTTCTCCTCTCCACTGTTCTCCTCTCCTCTGTTCTCCTCTCCTCTGTTCTCCTCTCCTCTGTTCTCCTCTCCGCTGTTCTCCTCTCCTCTCTTCTGTTCTCCTCTCCTCTCTTCTCCTCTCCACTGTTCTCCTCTACTCTGTTCTCGTCTCCTAAATTCTCGTCTCCTCTGTTCTCCTCTCCTCTGTTCTCCTCGCCTCTGATCTCCTCTCCTCTGATCTCCTCTCCTCTGTTCTCCTCTCCTCAGTTCTCCTCTCCTCTGATCTCCTCTCCTCTGATCTCCTCCTCTGTTCTCCTCTCCTCTGTTCTCCTCGCCTCTGATCTCCTCTCCTCTCCTCTGTTCTCCTCTCCTCTGATCTCCTCTCCTCTGTTCTCCTCTCCTCAGTTCTCCTCTCCTCTGATCTCCTCTCCTCTGATCTCCTCTCCTCTGATCTCCTCTCCTCTCCTCTGTTCTCCTCTCCTCTGATCTCCTCTCCTCTCCTCTGTTCTCCTCTCCTCTGTTCTCCTCTCCTCTTTTCTCCTCTCCTCTGTTCTCCTCTCCTCCTTCATGGTAATCTCCTACCTTTGCTAAATGACTCCTGACAGAATGCATTTGCAGGCAGTCTCCTCGATTCAGCTTATGCCTGTGTCTGTGATATAAACATAAATAACCAGGTGTGAGGTCTGAGTAGTTTCTGAGTGACTGAAGTGATTAGTCTCTATGGGCTGGTAACAATGGCCCCAGAGCATGCTAAGACACCAGACTACCATCACGTCCTGTCCATCACACACTCACATACCACACACACACACATGCATGGAACCATGCACACACTCACCACCTCCATGTCTTGTCTCCTCTGCCTGTGTCTACTGTATGTGTTTATCATAATCCCTACAGCTTCTTTCTGCTGTGGTTTAGCTGAACACATTAGAACCTGCTTCCCTTCCCTTTCTCCGATCTCCCCTCACTCTGCAATCACACATACACACACACACACACACACACACATACACACACAAAATACGCACACGTGCACACACACACATACACACACACAAAATACACACACGTGCACACACACACACACACACACACATACACACACACACATACACACACACACACTGTTGTCCCATTTCTGTTCCTGTTCCTTGTCCCCCCCCCCCCCCCCCCCCCCACACACACACACTCTCATTTGTGATAGGTAATTAACATTAAAGAATTGGCAAGCCATCCATTTTCCTTCCACTGCTTAATTGTCTTGAAAATATAGGAGATTACAAAGAGAGAGAGATTTATGTTCAAATAAGACTCAGGACGCGTCAGCATCACACACTCCGGCTGGCTGCCACTGAACCACATACACTCTTACAGTCAGACACACACACATACTCACAGTTAGTCAGACACATACACACACACACACACACACACACACATTCACAGTTAGTCAGTAACCCATACACAAAAATTCACTTAACAAAGCACTCTCACACACCTACCACCCCACCACACCACACTCCTCCAAAGAACACACAGAGAGCCATGCAGTGTCCATTTTTCTGATAGTTGTCTGCCTGCGTCAGAACAGATCCATTCCCTTTCCCACCTCTGTGTTTAGCCTTCCAAATCCACAGGTAATTGACTTTTAATGGACAATTATTGCTGAGCCATTCATCACACTGAATCTGAGCTGTGGTAAAGAGGGATACACGAGAGAGAGTGAGAGAGAGTGAGAGAGAGAGAGAGAGAGAGAGAGAGAGAGAGAGAGAGAGAGAGAGAGAGAGAGAGAGAGAGAGAGAGAGAGAGAGAGAGAGAGAGAGAGACGGAAACATGGTGTCGTGGAGACATACTCAGTGTCCCTCAGGCTATAGAGAAAGTTTACTTCCATCAATCAAACATAAAAATGTTAAACAGGGCCGGGACTCAGGTGGAATCATCATTTGACATAAGCAGGACATAGCACTGAATAAAATGAAAAAAGGTAGTATTCACATTTGTCTAAAACTTGTACAAGGGTACTATCTACCCATACAGAAATTCTTCAATTTCAGGCAGAGGGTAAAGTGCCTCTTTGTGGAGATTTCAATGTGAGAACAGGTTCTGAGCCTGACTACACTGATACGGGAGGTAACCACCACATATTTGGACACCCCTCCTTGTACAGTAGCCCTATTATAAATAATAGAAACAGTCCTGACCAAATACTGAACAAAATGGGAAGGAGCTAGTGCATCTTTGTCGAGCCTTAGGCCTGTACATGCTTAATGGTAGAATCAGATTGGGTTTACTTACTGCTCAGCTCTTGGGACAAGTGTAGTCAATTATGCCATCACTGACATCAACCCCTCCTCCATTAGTGCATTCACTGTCAGACAACAGACACCATTGTCAGATCACAATCAGATCAACGGACATTGAAACATTGAACTCAAATGAAATGATGAACTGTATACAGGTCTTCAATAACTCACAATACCAAAACAATAAAGAAGGTGTCAATTTGGCTACTCAAAACATCAATTGCATATTCCAAAAAGCAGCATCTAAAGCACATTTGAGAAAAGCAAAGAAATGCAATTGATGTAACAAACAAAATGGATTGATAACGAATATAAAACAATTAGAAAACACATAAGACAAATGTCAAATGAAAAACATAAGCAGCAAAACAACCCAGAGCTACGCTATGAATACTTTGAAACTCTGAAACAGTATAAACAAGAAAGAAATTGAATTATACCAATGAGACACTTGATGAAATTGAAAATGCAATTGACCAAAATCAGTTCTGGGACATGTGGAACAATTTAAGCACGACAAAGCCATAAGAATTAGCCATACAAGATGTAGGAATTTGGGAAACTAATTTTGATAATTTATACAAAAACATCCCACAAAAAGACAACATACCCAGTCATTAAAAACAACCAAAATCCATTAGATTACCCAATAAGCCAACAAGAACTAAATGAAAAGCTAAAATCTATAAAACCAAAGAAGGCTTGTGGTCTAGATAACATCAGAAATGAAATGCTAGAAAACAGCACACCTGAGTTGCAAAATGCTATGCTTAAATTGTTCAACATGGTACTAACTTCTGGCTGCTTTCCTGATGTCTGGAACCAGGGGCTCATCTCCCCTATCCACAAAAGTGGAGACAAATCAGACCCCAATAATTACAGGGGAATATGCGTAAACAGCAGCTTGGGAAAGGTTTTCTGTAGCATTTTGAAACCTTTCTTCAAGAAACAAATGTAATAAGTAAATGTCAAATTGGCATTCTACCCAACCATCGCACTACTGCCAACTAATTAATAAACACGTCCACCAAAAAAAGAGGGCAAAATCTTAGCTTGCTTTATTGAAAAAGCATTCGATCCTATTTGGCACGAAGGGCTATTCTTCAAAATTCTCCAAAGTGGGTTTGGTTTATGTACACAGAAAATAAGTGTGCAATAAAAATCAAACACCAAAGAACATAATTATTTTCGCAACGTCGAGGTGTGAGACAAGGTCCAAACCGTTTCAACATTTATATAAATGAATTTGCAGACATGTTGGACCATTCTGCAGCCCCAGGACTCACACTATTTGACACAAAGGTAGAAGCAGAGATGCACTTTCTCCTTTACTGTGATAAATATTCCTCACCAAGAGATTAATTATTCTCAGAAATTACTAAATTTATTCAAAATTTTACCTTATTAAGCCTGAGGGACACTGAATAATAACATCTGCATAGTAAGCAATAACTTACTTATTATTAGTATTATTGTTATTACTATTATTTTTGTGATTATTATTCTAAATAGTAGTGGTGTACGGGTAGTACTGTTACCATTTTATTGTTGTTCTTTTTTTATTATTTACTACCATTTTATACTATTAATTGTTATTATTTTATTACAATGTAAATTGTATACATTGTTGCTTTGGCAATACTGACACAGTGTTTTTCATGCCAATAAAGCATCTTGAATTTGAATTTGAATTTGAGAGAGAGAGAGAGAGAGAGAGAGAAAGGGAGAGAAAGGGAAATAAACGGAGAGAGAGAGAGAGAGCGTGAGAGAGAGAATGGGTAGAGAGAAGGAGGAGAGAGAGAGAAAGGGAGACAAGCGGAGCGAGAGAGAGTGAGAGAGTGAGAGAGAGAGAGAGAGAGAGAGAGACTGTAGTTGATCGACAGCACATAGGAGAGACTCCCACTCTGACAGCCTGCTTTCCTTTCAGATGGATGGGTGACAGGGTTCAAAGAACATTAGGATATGGCAGGGATTATTGTGTGTGCCTGTGAGAATGTGATACATTGTATCATTAATAGAGACATCCCCCTATACGTGGGCTATCAGTTCATTTCAATTTGGCTTATGTAATGGAGAACTTAAACACTAGTATTGACCCACTCTTTCATTCCATACTGCTCTTCCTCCACACTGGTCTTCTTCCACACTGCTCTTCCTCCTCACTGCTCTTCCTCCACTCTGCTCTTCCTCCACACCGCTCTTCCTCCACACCGCTCTTTCTCCACACCGCTCTTCCTCCACACCGCTCTTCCTCCACAGCGCTCTTCCTCCACACCGCTCTTCCTCCACACCGCTCTTCCTCCACACCGCTCTTCCTCCACACCGCTCTTCCTCCACACTGCTCTTCCTTCTACTCTACCTCTAACTCTCTCTCTCTCTTTTTCTTTATTTTTAACTCTCCCTCTCTCCCTCCCTTTTCTCTGTAGTGCCTGTTGGTATGGAAGGCCTGTCTCCAACTCCTCTTCAATACCCCCCTCCTCCCCCGCTTAGAGCGAGTGGGAGGCATGGGGAGAGAAAGAGATAGAGAGAGGGAGAAAGAGAGAAAAGAGAAATAGAGTAAGTGAAAAAGAGATGGGTGTGGGGGAGACGGGCAGATCTGCCAGCTTGTGTTTTCTTCTTTCTCTCAAGAGGGCCCAAATGAGCCGGAGTGATTACAGCCTTAGCATTGTAATCTCACCTCTTATACCACCTCCCCCTCCTCCTCCTCCTCCTCCCCATTCCTCCCCCTCATCCCTCCATTCAAATAAATCCAATTTGTTATGGTTTCAAATAAGGCCTGTTCTCTGTTCTCTTGCTACTTCGCCCCAAAGTGCCTTCTCTTAAATAGGTGCTGGGGCAATCTTGTAGCGATGTAAAATGAGGACTATAGTTCTATAGCACTGGTGATATTAGTCCAGTCACTGCTGTGGCTTTGGCATTGAATACCCTTTCATTGCTTTGCGGCTGGGCCGGTCTATGCATTTTACTCTGCTATCAAATGCAGGACACTCTTAGTGTGTGTGTATGTGTGTGTGTGTGTGTGTGTGTGTGTGTGTGTGTGTGTGTGTGTGTGTGTGTGTGTGTGTGAGTTAGTGTGGGCTGCTGAAGTTCTTGATTAGCTTTTCTAACGTTCTTCTCTTTGTTGTTCGTTAGTTTTTCCAGACACTTATTGGTTCACTCAGACACTGTGCTCCTCAGATGAGTTCAGATTGGTTCACTCAGACATTGTGCTCCTCAGATGAGTTCAGATTGGTTCACTCAGACACTGTGCTCTTCAGATGAGTTCAGATCGGTTCACTCAGACACTGTGCTCTTCAGATGAGTTCAGATTGGTTCACTCAGACATTGTGCTCTTCAGATGAGTTCAGATCGGTTCACTCAGACACTGTGCTCTTCAGATGAGTTCAGATCGGTTCACTCTGACACTGTGCTCCTCAGATGAGTTCAGATTGGTTCACTCTGACACTGTGCTCCTCAGATGAGTTCAGATTGGTTCACTCAGACACTGTGCTCCTCAGATGAGTTCAGATTGGTTCACTCTGACACTGCGCTCCTCAGATGAGTTCAGATTGGTTCACTCAGACACTGTGCTCCTCAGATGAGTTCAGATCGGTTCACTCTGACACTGTGCTCCTCAGATGAGTTCAGATCGGTTCACTCAGACACTGTGCTCTTCAGATGAGTTCAGATCGGTTCACTCAGACACTGTGCTCTTCAGATGAGTTCAGATCGGTTCACTCTGACACTGTGCTCCTCAGATGAGTTCAGATTGGTTCACTCTGACACTGTGCTCCTCAGATGAGTTCAGATCGGTTTACTCTGACACTGTGCTCCTCAGATCGGTTCAGATTGGTTCACTCTGACACTGTGCTCCTCAGATCGGTTCAGATCGGTTCACTCTGACATTTAAATCTTCTCCCGGGACTCGAGGGGACAGTGTTGCTGTGTTGGAGGGATGGTGATAGGAGCTGAAACATCTGCCTGGCTGAATTATATTTAATTCATATAAAGACTAAGCAAGAACAAATTTGTATTTTTTTTTATCTCTACATTGAACTTCAGTCTGCAAGTCTATTTTGGATAAACACTCCCTCCATACACTCTTTAATCGTAGGGTCTCTGCTACACACTCCCTCCATACACACTTTAATCATAGGGTCTCTGCTACACACTCCCTCCATACACACTTTAATCGTTGGGTCTCTGCTACACACTCCCTCCATACACTTTAATCATAGGGCTCTGCTACACACTCCCTCCATACACACTTTAATCATAGGGTCTCTGCTACACACTCCCTCCATACACACTTTAATCATAGGGTCTCTATTGTTCTCTCCACAAAATACATTTCTGAAGTTTTATCATGCAGATACACTATATATACACCAGGAAATGTTCTCAGAGAAAAATGTTTTCCCAGTCGGGCGTTATCGCTGCAAACTATCTATTAATTAAAGTGTGTGTGACTCAAGCTCTTCTTTTTTAATTGTTCAATAAAAAAGTATAAAACTTTGCAGAGGCCCAATTCACTGTTATGAAATGGATTCTCCTTCTGAACAGTGAAATTATGATAGTTAATTAAAGTTTTGCATATCTGATAATATTGGTGATATTTTTGTGTCCAAAAGATATGTGATGTTGTAGCTGATAATGTTGATGATGGTTATGATAACAGCCATGAAGATGATGGTGATAATAATGATGGTGATTGTGATGATAACAGTTAGGAATATGATTATGAGGATTGATTATTAATGATATTATGGTAATGATAATGATTATGACAACAGTGACAATGGTGACGATGTTTCTTCACTGTTCAGTAACAGTGTATGCTGGTGTGTTTTGCAGGGTATGATATACCTGGAGGAGAGGAGACTGGTGCACAGAGACCTAGCAGCCCGTAACGTGCTGGTCAAGTCCCCCAACCACATCAAGATCACTGACTTTGGCCTGGCTCGGCTGCTGGACATCAATGAGAAGGAGTACAACGCTGATGGGGGCAAGGTGAGCATGGCCAGGAAAAGAGAATGTATGCTCCCAGAATGTGACCTTGTGCTTTTTCTCTGTTCTAATCTCACTACTCTCTCCTCTCTGTCTGTTCTCTGTCACTTCTATTCTTCTAGATGCTTGTATTTCCTTGAATAGCACACACATCCTCCTCTAAAAGTAATCAATCGGTTACGTCTCAAATGGCACCCTATTCCCTTTATAGTGCACTTCTTTTGACCAGACCCATATGGGCCCTGGTCAAACGTAGTGCACTATTTTAGCAATAGGGTGCCATTTGGGACTTCCCCTGGTCTCTAACATCACACTAGCTATGTTTCCATTAATTGTCGACATTTCGAAAGTTCGCATAGAAAAGAGATGCAACAATTGGCTGCTAGGGTGCGTTTATATGCAATCATTATTTACTAATATTTGCTATATTCTAATAATTATCATGTGCCAACGTATCGCCAATATACGCGAAATGGTGAAACTTGCACTCTTGTAGATTTGAAATAATTGGATGGTGAAACCAGAAAAGCAAGGCGGAGCAATTCTTGAAAGTCAGAACAATCCTTGTCCTGGAAACAAACATAATTGTTATAGTTGATTTTTTTTTTTTTGAAAGCATGAGGCATTTAAAATTAAATGTGGAGTGGAAATGTCTTTGCTGAAATTAAATTGTCTTTTTGTTTTTTTGTTTGAGTTATTTTAGCTCAGTGGGCTTTCATTCATATTTTATTTATCTCGTAAACATCCAGTATAAATGCCTTATTGACATAGTATTCACAGAATATTAGCACACAGGCCTATATGGCATGCAAACAGCTTTAGTGAAGGTTAAGTTGACCCCAAATTGATCAGTAAACAAATAGCGACTTTACTCCCTTTTCAGACTAATCTTGGTCTGAACACAGCTCTATAGCAGTTTACTATTCCTCTAATCCAATCATTGGCATAGGAACAACAAGGAAACTCACAGGAGAAAAATACATTCGTAGTATTTATATAGGGTCAGAATTGAACATCATGGGCTGATTAACCCTAGTCCTGGACTAAAAAACATACTTAATTGAAAATCTCCATGAAAAAAGGTTTTTACTCCAGAACAAGTCTTAAATCCATCCCTTTGTTTTTTTATTAAGTTCATGTACAAAATAAAAGCTATTCTTGTCTTTACTTGTAGATATCTATGAAGTGAAAGCCATTTCTGCGTAGCTAATTGCCTTCTTGCGTTGCATACTTACTGTAATTTGTTTATAAATTAGCCATTACTCAGACATTCAGAAGTACAATAAAATATATGTTTCTCCAGATGCCAATCAAGTGGATGGCCTTGGAGTGTATCCACTACAGGAAGTTTACCCACCAGAGTGACGTGTGGAGCTACGGTAAGGCTGGGCATTAACATCAATTCAATCAATCAATCAACGAATCAATCAATCAATCATAGTGTTTTTACAGTTATGATCTCTGGTGAAATCATAAGATTTCCAATGTATATATTATATTTTGAAAAAAAATAATTAACCTTACACCTCTTCTCAGGGGTGACCATTTGGGAATTGATGATGTTCGGGGGGAAGCCGTATGATGGCATCCCGACTCGGGACATCCCAGACCTGCTGGAGAAGGGGAGAGCGTCTGCCCCAACCTCCAATCTGCACCATAGATGTCTACATGGTCATGGTCAAATGTAAACTACCCTGTATAACTCTCTCTCTCTCTCTCTCTCTCTCTCTCTCTCTCTCTCTCTCTCTCTCTCTCTCTCTCTCTCTCTCTCTCTCTCTCTCTCTCTCTCTCTCTCTCTCTCTCTCTCTCTCTCTCTCTCTCTCTCTCTCTCTCTCTCTCTCTCTCTCTCTCTCTCTCTCTCTCTCTCTCTCTCTCTCTCTCTCTCTCACTCGCTCGCTTGCATACACACACACACACACACACACACACACACACACACACACACACACACACAACCCCGCTGCTATGGATCACAGATGGCTCTATACCCCCATGTCCAGCAGAGAGACACCATGCCAGCACTACCCTTGTGTTTCCTGGCTGTGGACCCATCTCTCTCCTCTGGCTGTGGCCCCTCTCTCTCCTCTGGCTGTGGCCCCATCTTTCTCTGGCCGTGGCCCCATCTCTCTCCTCTGGCCGTGGCCCCATCTCTCTCCTCTAGCTGTGGCCCCATCACTCTCCTCTGGCTGTGGCCCCATCTCTCTCCTCTGGCTGTGGCCACTCTCTCTCCTCTGGGTGTGACCCCATCTCTCTCCTCTGGCCGAGGCCCCATCTCTTTCCTCTGGCCGTTCCCCCATCTCTCTCCTCTGGCTGTGGCCCCATCTCTCTCCTCTGGCTGTGGCCCCTCTCTCTCCTCTGGCCCCTCTCTCTCCTCTGGCTGTGGCCCTTCTCTCACACATTGGGGCCAGGGTGTCACTGACTGAGCAACAGCCTCTGTCACCTTACTCCATGATCCTGTGCCCAATGCCCCTGTAGTACCCACACCAACCTCTCCCTCATCAAACCAGACGGTCAAAATCAAATAAAATGTTATTTTATTTGACACATGCTTCGTAACCAACAGGTGTAGACTAACAGTGAAATTCTTACTTACCGGTCATTTTCCAACAATGCGGAGTTAAAGATAAACATAAAATAGAAATAGTAACACAAGGTATACATACACAGTGAATAACGGAAACAATAACGAGTGAAAATAACATGGCTATATACAGGGAATACCAGTACCGTGTCGAAGTGTAGTGGTACAAGGTAATTGAGGTAATATGTACATAGGTAGAGGTAAAGTGACTAGGAAACAGGATAGAAAATAAACTGTAGCAGCAGCGTGTGTGGTGGTGAGTGTGTATGAGTGTATGTGGCGATAGCATGCATGTGTGCGTGTGTTATGTATGTGTGGGTGTATGCACTGTGTGGTTGTGTATGTGTGTGTGTGTTGGGGGATTATGGTATGCCCTCTCTCTCTCTCTCTCTCTCTCTCTCTCTCTCTCTCTCTCTCTCTCCTTTACTCTTTCAAATTGAGGAATCCTCCTACAGTATACCTTGTCTGTTCTCTATCTCTGAATTTATTTGTTATCCCCTCCAGGTTGGATGATAGATGCAGACAGCAGGCCCAAGTTCAAGGAGATGGCTGCAGAGTTCTGTAGGATGGCCCGGGACCCCCAGCGCTACCTGGTCATCCAGGTGACTTACCTTCCCTTCCCCTCTAACACCCCTCCTTGTCCTGGGGAGTAGAGTGAATGTCATGGATGTCATGAGCCATCCTCTGTGTACGAGGAGTCATTTTCATGTCTCTCCCTCTCCCCTCCCCCTCCAGGGTGATGACAGTATGAAGTTGCCCAGCCCCAACGACAGTAAGTTCTTCCAGAGCCTGCTGGATGAGGAGGAGCTGGAGGTTTTGATGGATGCTGAGGAGTACCTGGTCCCTCATGCTTTTAATATCCCACCACTGGCATACACACCCAGGACACACACTGACTCCAACAGGGTAAGGCTTCACTCTCCTCTCCCCTCTTCCCCTCTTCCCCTCTCCTCTCCTCTCCTCTCCTCTCCTCTCCTCTCCTCTCCTCTCCTCTCCTCTCATATCTTCTTCTTCCAACAGGGTAAGGCCCTGTGTACAGAATGTCCTTCTCAGAATACATTATTTTATATTCTATTATATTCAAATTATTTTCAACATGCTAGTCTCTTCCCTAACTTCTTTCCTTAGAAGCCTGGCTACAAAGTGTCCTCTGAGATTTAATCCCGGTCTTACACAACCAAAGGTCACACTGAGCTACATCATTCCAACATGTGTCCTCTTCATGAGAAACTCCCCTTAAATTCCGCCTTAAAGTGTTTTCTTCAGATGTCTGTTTCAGTACATTGTGTTTGACTGGTTGATTTCCCATGTGGGTTGGACTCATCTGTTGCACTGAAATTGGATTCCACTTCTCTGGTTGTAACTGCCGTTTATATCACCACAACACACAGTACATACACAGACAGAATCGTGTAGGGCTACGTAAAACCAAGAGCCACAGTATTTAGTGTGTTGCTATGGGTGATGAGGAGGAAGAGAGGAGGAACAACATAGGAGGCGATGGGAGGAGTTGACAGAAGAGGAGTGACAGAGGAGAAATAGTTACAGGGTAGAGGATTCACATTGTGAAGTCTGGAGTCTATTAAGAGAAGGAAGAGAAGAGGAGGAGAGGATGAGAGAAGTTGACAGAGGAGGAGTGTGTAGCTATAAGGTGGAGGGTGCACAGCGTGAGAGAGTCTCCTCTCCTCAGTGAGTGCTGACAACACACCTGCAGACCACCGCTGAGACTGAGAGATCATGGGGGGAGGAGGTGACGAGGGGAGAGGACAGGGGAGGGGGAGGTTGATACAACTCACCCACAGGAGGGAAGAGGACAGGGGAGGATGGAGGAGACTGACTTTCCCTTGAACTGTACACTCAGAAGTGTGTATTAAACCTCTTTGTCCTCTTATGCCCCTGCAGAACCAGTTTGTGTACCAGGACCCTGGTTTCGATATGGAGGACATGTTGGGGACCATCCCACGGATTCTGTCCCTGTCCCCAGGGGATCAGTCTACAGGGGGGCAGTGCGGTAGCAGCCCGGAGCACCAACGCTTTGAGGACCAGCGCTGTAACGGCACCCTGAGGAAGCAGGCAACTCCCCGACCCGCGGGACCTCCTGGATCAGACGGAGTACCAGGTGATTCCTCTTTTAGCACTGTTATTTTAGCTTCCTTGATTCTTAAAATATTTTGTATATTTTTTGTCTTTGTTTGTTTGTGTTTTATATGTAGAGTGTTGAGATTCCTATGTAATGAAAAGCTCTGTACAAATACATTTTATTATTTTTGATTTTTTTGCCCCAGGTCCAGGGGAGAGCAGCAGTGGACAGCGCTACAGTGCAGACCCCACCATCATGCTGGGGGAGAGAGGAGCTAGAGTCAACACCGAGCAGAATGGATACATGACCGCCATGAGGGAGAAGGCCTCCTCAGGTACAACATGTCTTCACTATTCAGTGTTTTCCTTTCCTTGAAAAAGCTTTTATCCATAGCCACAGGGATTTGTATCTTTTTGGGCTTTTGGTTCTGAAGATTTGCAGTAACTGTTCCAGTTAGACAAAATTCTAAAATAGGTGAAAGACCAATGTTCTCATCCTTTGCAATGAGCCTTGTCTGTTGCCAGAGGGGTGCACTGTTCTTTGGTGTACATGGTGATGTCAGATCCCAGGTTTCATTTGATCCAGACAGAGAGCTGTAGAGACCAAGGCCTATGCACCATCACACACACATACACACACACGCACACACACAAACAAAAAACACACACACTCGCACACATAGAAGCAAGTCAGAGGCTAGTGAAGAGATCCGTAACATCAAAATACTGCAAACCTTCTGTTCATCCTGTGAAACCCTCTAACCTCTTTTTCTCTATCTCTATTTCACTCTCATCCCCCCTCTCTCTCCCCCCCTTCTCTAACAGACTATCTCAACCCTGTTGAGGAGAACCCGTTTGTGACGCGCAGAAGGAATGGAGACGCCCTAACCCTGGACAACTGTAACCCCTATCAGGTGGACTTTTTTATGACGATTTGGATTATTTCTTATGGACTACTTGCTCCTCAATTTTTGTATATATTTTTTTACTGTTATTGACATTTCACACCTCCCTTTTTTTCTACTGTTTCTTTGTCTGGTAAAGTGTGTTGTGACCCCTGTTAATCTAAGCCATTGTTTCATGATATCTATTACCCAAACACATGGAATTGTCGTAAGATAGTAATAACATGGACCATCTAGCTATTTGAAAGCACTTTAACTAAACTTTGACTTGACTTGACAGGTGGCCCCCAGCGGCCCCCAACAGGCCGGCTCTGGCCCCAGAGTGGAGGACGAATACGTCAACGAGCCCCTCTACCTCAACACCTTCCACAACCCCGGAGGCCCAGGTCCAAGAGTGGGAGACTACAGTGACTACACCCTGAAGAAGAATGGGGTCACTGGGGGACACAACCCTGCTTTCGCCACCCTAGGCCAACCAGGCGCCACTGGCCTCACTACTGGCCAATCAGGCTCCGCCCAGGCAGGAAACCCTGCCCACAGCATCCAGGCAGCCCACGCCCATGGAGTCTCTGCACAAACGGGATACGCTGTACCTCCAGGGCTCGGTGCGGCCGGTGCCCACCCAGGCCACCCAGCCCACCCCGGGTACACCCTTCACCCCTGCCTCACAGGCACCATCATGTTGGATAAGAAGAATAGACAAGACAAAAACAAGACGTTTGACAATCCAGAGTACTGGCAGCATAGCCTCCCTCCTAAGGCCACCCTGCACAACCCTGAGTACCTGCAGGACTGCAGCACACGCTTCTTCTACCGGCAGAACGGACGCATACGGCCCGCCGTGGCCGAGAACCAGGAGTACCTGACAGAGTTCGCCCTGAAACCTGGGACCGTGCTGCCACCCCCACCCTACAGACAGAGGAACACTGTGGTGTAACGGGAGAAGGGATGGGCCAGGGAAGGCAAGGGGAGGAGGAGGGGAGGATGGGAGTGGCAGTCCCTCTCTCACTCAGCCACACAGTATTTACGTATCAACGTATCAACCCTGGTTCCCTTCACCAGCAGTGGACTGACACATCTGATCTGACAATGGATTACAGTAACATTACTGTAATATTACATTATAAGACATACTGCTGAGCCTCCCATCTCCTACGAACCCAGGACTGATGTTCTCTCTGTCTGTCTATGTCCTCTACACTGGATTGCAGTAACATTACACATAATTACTACAGTAATATTACAGTAATATACACTGGAGGTTTTCACGGATTCACCTGTAACCGAACACCTGAAACCCGATCCGGGGCCCGAGGCAGAATTCTAAATATTGTCACGCGTCTCGGGTATGTGTAATTTTAAGTAACTTGTCCGGAACGACCCGTAAAGATCCAAACGTGACTGCTGCAGTAGAGAGGGAGAGAGAGAAATGGCATAATTTATGCTACTACTCTTGCTTTGCGTGTGTAGCTTGTTGTTGTTGGCCAATCATAAGTCATCAAAGCGGCAATAGGCTACCGTCATAGATCCTCCATGTGTGGCAAAAGTTAGGAGATATCTAATCAATGGATGATGGATTAAAATGATGGAATTAAAAGTTAAGGGAGAAGGATGGCTACAACGACCAGGAGCCAATAGGTAGGCTGCTACTTAATATTCTAAAAGGAGTTGTGGTTGTTTATAACTGTGTAGGACGAGAAAGCGCATGCAGCCTCAATTAGCATAGCTAGCTAGCTAGCTTAAGTAGCTTCTCCCGGTTTGATGCACTCAAGACTGGTACTACTAATCATATTGAAAGAAAAATAACCTAGCTATGGCAACTATTAGTCTACTATAGCGCGAGTCGGCTTGGTTGGTTGCCATCTCTCGTCTCTCCCTCCGTGCTCCGTGTCACTTGCTCACACTCACAGTAGCCTACACACACAGCATGGCCCCTGCTAGAGCGTCACCTCTCTCTACCCCCTCTCCCTCGCACTTTATCATCTCTGGTTAATAAAGTAGCTTAAAAATGTATTTTTCTGCTGCTTCCCTCACTCGGATTGGATCAGACAGGCTCTGGATCCGACCAGGTCTATACGGAATGTATCTAGTTGTCCTTGGGTCGTTTCGGAACGTGTCTCTATATTGAAAAAAAAATATTTATGCATATCGGGTCCGGGTGGGAAGGCCCAGGTCCATTTTTGTACCCGTGAAGGTATTTAATATACACTGCTGAGTGCCTCCCGCCACCCAGGAACCCAGGACTGGTTTGATAACTGACAGTCTCACGCGTCTTTCTCAGACCCTTTCAGCCATTCTTAACTCCTCCAATACTCCACCCATTACTCTCCCTCAGCCCCGCCCCTTCAGTGTTGATTACACTGACAGGCTCCGCCCACACCTGGGAGACTGACTCATTGACTGACTTAATACTGCTATTTTTTTTTTCTCACAATGTTATATGTATGCAAAGCTTGAACGGCCTATGCTGAACAGAGTGAAATACATCAGGCAGAAAGTGCCACAGGATTTAAGAGGGAATAAGCTTATCTGCAAGGAGAGGAGCTCAACCACCCAACCATGGTGTTTCTTCTAACATATCAGGCAGACAAATGACAAACCACTGGATCAATGCAGTCTTATAATATAAATAGGGAACTGCTGTATGATTTTACTGACAAACCCTGCCAGAGTCTGTCCGTTCGTTTCCATATCAGAGCTGGTTACAAAGACCTCAGGAGAGGACTGATAAGATGGGGACTGAACTCTGAACTGAACTGGACAGACAGACAGACAGAGAAAGAGAAAGAGAAAGAGAAAGAGATGGCAGGGTCATGTTCATTAGGCACCTAACAGAAGACAACAGACTCAAACAGGGAGAGACTACCTGGACGTTGTGAAGTGGTGTGTTACAGTGTGCCATAATGAACACGTGGGGGAGAGGCCTGAAAACTTCGTCTGGTCCTGGGCGTTAAGAGGCATACCTAAGCCTGATGTGGTGGACACTACCATGGAGGAGAGGCATTGGGAGTGCTGGTCAAACTGGATAGGAGAGCCTGAGAACCTTATCTGGTCTTGGGTTGGCCATGAGCAATGAGGAGTGAACAAAGCATGGAAATACACTGGAAATAAACCTATTACTCGCCAAGTAGACTGTCGTCATTGGCAGACATGTTCTGTGGAATAACAGAACATCAGATAAGAACAGTTGAAATGCTGTAGTTATTACTATGTCCATGTCATGAAGAATAGTAGTACAACTAAAAAAAGACTGTCTGAACACCAAACTGGTCCATAAAACCAAGACTTTTGCTCCACCACTAAATTCCTCTCTCCCCTACACCTTAAAGTACAGTGCATCCCTCTCCAAGTTTGGACTGGAGAATACAACTGTGCCAAAACATTTGAAGAGATGTCCTTCCTCCACAATGACATTTTCATCAAGGAACCATAGGAGCTACAGAGCGTTCGAGGACATTGAACACTTTTGTATTCATGTTTGACAATAATGTTGAGATAGTACAGGTAGACAGACACCATATCTATGGAAAGCCAGATCCATGTGTCTCAGAATACTGCCAGATGATTTTTGTTTCCGCTGCTAGTAGAGGGGGACTGTCATCCAGAAAAAAACATTTTGATTTGGGCCTTTTTTTAAGTTTTTGTTGATTTGATAGGACTTATTAACCATTCTGGCACAGCCAAACCTCTCTCTTCATTGTTTCCCTAGCCAGAAGCACATCCGATTCGCCATCAGTTCATTTTAATGATGTTCTATCTATCGCATTGCAGTTAGAGAAAAGGCAGACAGCCTACCCCATTTCACTGTTAATTTTCTCTGCATTTTGGCTTCTGTTTGTAATTTCTCAGTATGTTTGCATAATGAAGGACAATCCACAGATTGAGCACTTTATTAATAATGAAGACTAGCAGCAAGGTAGAAGAGAGAAGGGCTAGTACAGCGTTTCCCAAACTCAGTCCTGGGTACCCCAAGGGGTGCACGTTTTGGTTTTCTAACACTACACAGCTGATTCACATAATCAAGCTTAATGACAGTTCATTATTTGAATCAGCCTTGCAGTGCTAGGGCAAAAACCAAAACGTCCACCCAAGTCAGAGTTTTTGGAGAGGCATTGTGTTATAAATGTTTTATTTTAGCCAAACAGAGATGTTTCCTGGACAGTGTGTTTATCTCCAGTTCTCCTTCTTTATTCAAAATTATTACTTGCCAAGTGAGTTCTATCTGAAGCACTTCAAAACATAGTGGGGTAGCAGGAAAGTCACTTAACCCTAATTGCTCCTGTAAGTTGCTCTGGATAAGAGTGTCTGCTAAATTACTATGATGTCAATGTAAAATATAGTGATAGGCTAGCTAGCTAGTAGGCAAAGCTACAATAGCAGGATCATGAAAGTGGATATATGTCTGTTTAGATAGCTGAAGTAATACAGAGGTTCTAGCCAACAAAGCTACATTGTAAGAACCATGGGAAAATATAGAGCTGTTTAGATAGCTGATCATGAGGCACTACAGAGCCTAGTCCTTGTGGACAAAAAATGCAACAGTGGTAGAATTGCTAGAAAGCTTATAGTCCTTGAGGACAAAGTTACATGGGAAGAACCATGATTGGATATTAGGCCTGTTTGGATATCTGAAGCCTCTCTAGTCAATGATGTCCATGGACTCCACTGGTCCTGTAGACCAGGGTTTCCCAAACTCGGTCCTGGGGCCCCCCCTGGGTGCAAATTTAGGTTTTTGCCCTTGCACTACACAGCTGATTCAAATAACAAACTCATCATCATCATCAAGCTTTGATTATTTGAATCAGCTGTGTAATGCTAGGGCTAAAACCAAAACGTGCACCCTGGGAGGACCCCAGGATCGAGTTTGGGAAACCCTGCCATAGAGTTAGCTCTCTGACATAATGTTAGTGTTTTACCTTTTGTCAGATCTCAAGCTTCTGTTTGTTTGTTTGTTTGTTTCTTCTCATTTTGGAGGATAAATTGAATAGTTTTTTCTGATTTAAGATGATTTATTAAATAGTTTTTCTGATTTAAGATGATTTATTAAGTTGTTTTTCTAATATAAGATGATTTGTTTGAGAGCTAACATGTACGGTATGTGTATGCATTCTCCTTGTGTGAAAGAAGTGTGCAATGGAAGAGTGGAGTCTATGTTCTAGTTTGAGTGTTTACTGGCACGTTTTACCCAAGACTATGAACATGGTCATGGGGATGTTGGTGTTGGTGCAATAACAGCATGGGAGGACTCATGATGGATCTCACTGGTCAGTTACAGCCAGTCTACAGGAGAATAGAGTGGCCGGTTCCATAAAATATCTATGGTAATGAGGAATAATCCCATAAAGTAAACCATAATATCACACCCTTATATGAAGGTATTGTATGCAATCGGACACAGGCTCTCAAAATCCTAGCAGGATAGCTAGCAGGATGTTATAGCTTTCCTTGTCCACTAAAGCTGCTATGTTCTGCTGTTCTGTTCCATGGGGAAAACATGTCATCCAACATCTCCAATCAAAATGCCGGAGAAAAATACTGGCGGACAGGGCAATAGTTTCCAATCCTTAGCAGGGTAAAAGGCAGTTATTAGCATTCCACAAATGTTACGAGATCAATGCATCAATGTCACAATAGGTTGTCTGAGAATCAACATTTCGGTGCTGTGCTGTGCTGGCAGCAAGGGAAGCCAGTCGTGTTTTACTTCATCTCAAAAGATGACTAAAGAAACGTACACTACATGACCAAAAGTATGTGGCAGTGAGTTTTGCTACCGAGGAGGGACGATTTGTACGCACTACGCGCTTCAGCACTCGGCGGTCCTGTTCTGTGAGGTTGTGTGGCCTACCACTTCGTGGCTGAGCCGTTGTTGCTCCTAGATGTTTCCACTTCACAATAACAGCACTTACATTTGACCAGGGCAGCTCTAGCAGGGCAGAAATTGGTGGCATCCTATGATGGTGCCATGTTGAAAGTCACTGAGCTCTTCAGTAAGGCCATTTTACTGCCAATGTTTGTCTATAGAGATTGCATGGCTGTGTGCTCGATTTTATACACCTGACAGCAACAGGTTTGGCTTAAATAGCCAAATCCACTTACTTTTGTATATACAGTGTATGTAGCACACACTTTTGTTGAAGTGGAATGGTGTGTGTTTAAATCTTACTACTTTAAAGTAGGTAAATGAGGAGCAACTTAAACAAGACCAAAATTATTTTGAAGAAGCGACCGGTTTTAGAAGTAGAGTGGTAGAATCATAATACTTTAATGAATTATGTATTTGATGGTTGCTTTTTGCAGAATTGTTTAGGTACAAAAGAAGCACAAATATTCCCTCTGTTTCATTTCAACACTGATTGTGCATACACATTTTAATCAACAATGTTGAAAGTGTCACATTTGTTTGATTCAGCTACTACTGTATTTATGTTTTTTGGGGTATATAAAAATCAAAACAGATGTAACCATGACATCTGTAAGAGTATTGTAAATTGTGTCAGTGGAGATGTTTCTTACTCTCATTGGGGGGATTCATAATGGCAATAGATTGTTGTTTCTTTGACTGTGTTGCTGTAAGAAGGGCACATACATTGTGGTGAAGGCCTCTTTCACGCTGTTGTATTTCAATGTTACTCCTAACTGGGTCCACTCCTGGATCCAGAACTTGGAGAAAATACTTAAAGTACATGGTGGGATTCCAGTAATTTCTTATAATACGAAATATTAATTTCAAATTTTTGCAATTGTTATGATATTGAAATGTACAGTTTGATCCAATAAGCCTTTCCTGTTTCTTCATGGTCTGAAGTATCCCATTGCACATAGATGGGATTTAAAACCCTACATGTATAGTTAAATACTCTATGAGAGGCTGCACTCAGTGCGTCTCGCAACTTGACGCAATGCTTATTGTTCAGTGCAGATACATCCCTGTTAAATTACAAATAATGTCATAAAATTCATCATATATTATATTATAACACACACAAAAGCTGTACTTTTGTCACACTCAGCTCATTTTATAGAGGTACTATTGTTTATTCATTCCTTTGAAACAACAGGAAAAGACAGTTGTAGTTGTAGAGTAAGCCCAGTTTACAATACATGGTGATTTGATGGTAACACTAAACTTATATACGGGAGGGACATTTTTTTTATGACACACAGGCATAATACATAATGGTTGTTTCTGATCATTTTACTACTGTTCTTCAACCAAGAAAATGTGAATAGTATTTTTATAGCTAGTGGAAAAATTGACCAGGTGCATTTGTAAATAGGAGGAAAGCAATGCTTTTTGGGCTGCCATGATGTTTAGATTTCTCTTTTATCCCTGGCATATTACTGCTTTTTGTTGAATATTATTGCGTGTTATCAGTTTATTTTCTTGTATTTTATGTCTGTATATATATGTAATTTGACCCGTGAATTCTGATTTGAAAAAGCTTGTCGGCTTTCTAGTGCCCCGCTGTTTTCCTCGTATCTGTATTTAGCACAACTTGCTGGACTTTGTGTTGTTTAAAACCTCTTGCTCATGGTATAGAGGTGCTTTTCCTTATTTTGGGTGTACCTTTTATCTTTCAGTTGCCTCTCCAGCCTCTCCTCCCCCACTTCTCTCCTTCCCCTCCCCTCTCCATCCTCTCCTCTACTTCTCCTCCCCTCTCCTCTCCCCTCTCCATCCTCTCCTCTCCTTCTCCTCCCCTCTCCCCTAGCCATTTTTTGAATTTGTACAGAACCCACCCATCGAGAGACGGAGGTTCTGTTGTAATACTGATGAGTACTCCTCTATTTACTCTCTCTCTCTCTCTCTCTCTCTCTCTCTCTCTCTCTCTCTCTCTCTCTCTCTATTTGTCTTTCTCTCTCACCATCCTTTCGTATCAATTTACCCGGCATTCATAATCAATATGTTTTTATTTCCTACCAATGGTCTGAGGAACCACTATAGGCCTTGGATAATGCATAAATACTGTACCCACAGACCCACATACTCAGTTTAACAAACCCAACCAGCCTTTGATCTTCTTAGGCAGCCACAACAAGCTTTGGTCACCACATGATGGTAAATTGACTGGTGTACCTGCTGGGCTCCAATCAAGGTCCCTTACCCCTGCTTTGTGATGGAGGCATTGTATAAACCAAATAGCTTATTGGCTGGTTTATACTGTATATTTAAATTGACAAATCAGTCAGTTGTCCTATTGATATTGGTTTGGTTTACTGATTTGATTAATCAGGACTTCATTGATTGGTTGATTGGGACTTATTTGACTGTAGTATCAGAATGTCCTGGTCCTAGTCCTGGTCCTGGTCCAGACTTCAGACAGAGCTGTAGCAGCAGGGCTACTGACGCTTGGCTGAGGTTCCCTTTGCTTTACAGGCTGTTATTGTCCGAATATACTTCAGTGCTGCTTCCAACTGGTTTTACCATTCCCAAGGCTATATCATTTTCCCGCAGTTTTGTTACATGGATCTGTCAAAAATATATTTTTAATTGAATATGAATAAAGATCAATACAATATTTAAAGATGTGTGTTCTGAGATTTTATGTTTTTCTGTCAGAACTTTTTTGTGTGTGTTTTGGTGTGCACGTGTGTGGTTTTTTGTGTGTGCGCGTGTAACGAATGCCCCGCGCAGAGCACCGGTCCCTCCTCCTCTCCAGCGATCATCCTCGCCGGCGTTCTAACCGGCGGTCGGGGGACGATGGTAGCAACACCCTGATGACCCACACCTGTTCCTCATCGGTCATCAGGGTCACTACTTAACTCCATGTTTTCTGTTCAACCCTTGCGGGTTATTCGTCTTTCTATGTGTATTGCTGTCTTTTCTTTATTAAATTCCTATATACGCTAATTTCCTCTCTCTCGCTCGTTCTTAGCCTCATCACTCACTTTCACCCCTCGCAATATCACAGAATAACCCGCCGAACCAGAGGCACCTTTTATTTTTTTTCACTTACCTGTTTTTTTTGTCATCTTCACCGTTAACTCTTTTCTTTTCTCACTCATATCCCTAGGTCTCCATGGACGGGCACGTGGGGGGAGCTGGGACACCCGGTAGGTCTCCAGAGCTGGAGGAGAGGCTCCAGGCCATGGAGACACAGGTCGCCGGGTTGGTTAAGGCTCTCGGGGATATGATGTCTCTCATGGCGGCACGATCGAGCGGGGAACACCCGGTGGCTTCACAGGGAGCTACTGCGCCCCCAGCACCCGATCGTGTGGAGTCTCGGCAGGTCCCGAGAGGAGAACTCCGGAGAGCCACCCCAGACAAATATGATGGCAATCCGGAGGGTTGTCGTGGGTTCGTCAGGGACTTTGTCTGTACTGCGGGGAGAGGGGTCATGTCAGGAGGGCATGCCCCTCTGTGCCAGCAGGACGCAGGAAAGGGGTAAGTGGCCGGATGGCTCAGGTGGGCACAGTAAGTGTTTTACAGGCTGAGAAAATCGCCAGACCTTTCTGCTGTTCAGTTGTGCTGTCTGGTAACTTCCCCGATTATGTATCCACAGCCCTGATTGACTCCGGAGCGGCGGGGAGTTTCATTGACCTGACTTTAGTTGACGCTCTCCGGCTGCCGTTGCGCCGTTTGAGGTCCTCCCTGCCAGTTCAGGCTCTGGATGGAAGGCCGGTGGGTTCCGGTTCTATTACCCACGTTACCCGTCCAGTCACCCTCACCATTCACGGCTGCCATCGAGAGAGGCTGGAATTGTTGGTGATCTCGTCGTCCATACATCCGGTCATCTTGGGACTTCCCTGGCTCCAGCAGCACAACCCTACCATCAGCTGGAGCGCACGGAGGATTCTGGGATGGTCGGATAAATGTAGGAAGACCTGTATTCCAACGACGGTAGGGGCAACATCGGTGGAGAGTCCGGAAAGTGCCCTCCCGGGGAACATTCCGCCCGAATATGAAGATCTACGCGGAGTGTTCTCCAAAGAAAAAGCCAAATGTCTCCCTCCACACCGTGATTGGGATTGTGCCATCGACCTGATGCCTGGTGGCATGCCTCCCCGGAAACGTATATATCCGCTCTCTATGGTCGAAACGGATAATATGGAGACGTATATCCGAGAGGCACTGGAGCAGGGGCATATTCGCCATTCTACGTCCCCTGCTTCAGCTAGCTTTTTTTTTGTGAAAAAGAGGGACGGGGGATTAAGGCCGTGCATTTACTATCGCGGACTAAATGAGGTGACAACGAAGTTCCGATATCCAATGCCCCTCGTTCCTGCGGCCATAGAGCAGCTACGGGGAGCGCGTTTCTTCACCAAGCTAGACCTCCGGAGCGCATACAACCTTATACGAATCCGGGAGGGAGATGAGTGGAAGACCGCATTTAGCACGGCGTCAGGTCACTATGAATACCTAGTGATGCCATATGGACTCGCCAATGCCCCCGCGGTATTCCAGTCTTTTCTGAATGAGGTATTTCGGGATATGTCGGGGAGGTATGTAGTGGTATATATCGATGATATCCTAGTGTACTCCCCGACGTTCTCAGAACACGTGACGCACGTTCATGCTGTCCTCCGCCGTTTATTACAGAACCAGCTGTATGTCAAGGAGGAAAAATGCGCCTTCCACCAAACGGCCGTCTCCTTCCTCGGGTATCGTATTTCTCCGGAGGGGGTGAAGATGGAAGAGTTGAAGGTAGAGGCAGTCAGGTCATGGCCAGTCCCTCGGGACATTAAAGGGCTCCAAAGCTTCCTCGGTTTCGCCAACTTTTACCGCCGGTTTATTAAGGGCTATAGCTCCATCGCAGCGCCACTCACGTCGTTGTTGAAAGGAAACCCTCAACGCCTCACCTGGACCCCGAGTGCCGAGAAGGCTTTTCTCGACCTGAAGGGCCGATTCACCACAGCTCCTCTGCTCCGCCACCCAGACCCGCTGAAGCCCTTCACGGTCGAGGTAGACGCATCGGAGGTCGGGGTAGGGGTGGTCCTCTCTCAGCAGCAGGGGAACCCTCCCCTGCTCTACCCCTGTGCGTACTTTTCCAAAAAGCTGACTGCTGCAGAGAGGAACTACGACGTGGGTGACAGAGAGCTACTGGCGGTAAAGTTGGCATTGGAGGAGTGGAGACATTGGCTAGAGGGCGCTCATGAGCCGTTCACTGTCCTGACGGATCATCGGAACCTGGAATACGTCAGGGCAGCCCGGCGCCTTAACCCCCGACAGGCCCGCTGGACTTTGTTTTTTGAGCGTTTCCAGTTCACCCTGACCTATCGCCCGGGAACAAAAAATGGCAGGGCGGACGCACTCTCCCGCATCCACGACCGGGGGGCAGAAACGAGGCAGGACGTCCCCATCCTGCCTCCATCATGTATTGTAGGACCCGTCTCCTGGGACATCGACACAGAGATTCAACGAGCAGGGAGACGGGATCCTACCCCAGCAACCTGCCCTCCGGGGAAGGTCTACGTTCCAAGGAGAGTGCGGGGAAGGCTGGTAACCTGGGCACACACAACACCTGCCACCGGGCACCCAGGTATCAGTCGGACCCTGGAGGCGCTCCGGGAGAAGTATTGGTGGCCGGGCATGGGGAGGACTGTGCGTCATTATGTACTGTCTTGTGTGGTGTGCGCACAGTCAAAGGCGCCGAGAACGGCTCCAACAGGAAAGCTCCATCCCCTACCAGTACCTCAGCGGCCTTGGACTCACATCGCGGTAGATTTCCTCACCGATCTACCGCCAGCAGAGGGGAAGACCACCATCGCCGTGGTAGTGGACCGGTTCTCTAAGATGGTGCGCTTCATACCACTACCCGGCCTCCCCTCTGCTCTACAGTTCGCTGAGGTGCTCTTTCAACAGGTCTTCCGACAGTATGGACTTCCGGAGGACATCGTGTCTGACCGGGGTCCCCAGTTCACCTCTCGTGTGTGGAAGGCGTTCATGTCCAAACTGGGGGTCGCGGTCAGTCTCACATCCGGGTACCACCCTCAGGCGAATGGGCAAGCGGAGCGCACCAACCAAGAACTGGGGAGGTTCCTTCGGGCGTATTGCATGGAACAGCCAGGTGAGTGGACCCGTTTCCTTCCCTGGGCGGAATACGCTCAGAACTCCCTGCGCCACGCCTCCACTGGTCTGACCCCCTTCCAGGTGGTACTGGGTTTTCAGCCCCGTTTTTGCCCCTGGGGGAGGGGTTCTAGTGAAATTCAGGCGGTGGAGGAGTGGTTTGGGAAGGCTGAGGGAGTCTGGTCCGCCGCTAGGGTCCGTCTGCAGCAGGCAGTTCTGCAGCAAAAGACACAGGCGGACAGGCGGCGGAGTGAGGCTCCAGTGTTCCACCCAGGGGATAAAGCCTGGCTGTCCACGAGGAACCTCCAGCTCCGTTTGCCCAGTCATAAGCTAGAACCCCGGTATGTGGGACCATTCACGGTCCTTCGGAGAGTGAACGAGGTCACCTATAGGTTGAGACTCACACCACCTTATAACAACCTATCTCCCTCTTTCCATGTCTCTCTCCTCAGACCGGTGGTTCCTGGTCCACTAGGGGGGTCCGGACCTGCAGTGGCGCCTCCACCACCAACGGAGGTAGCTGGGGGTCTGGCATATCGAGTGGACAAGGTGCTGGACTCTCGGCTACGGCAGGGTCGGATCCAGTACCTGGTGGACTGGGCGGGATACGGACCTGAGGAGCGTAGCTGGGTTCGGGCGGTGGACATCTGCGATCCGTCGCTTACCACAGAGTTCCATGCTCGCCGTCCGGATCGACCAGCACCTCGCCCTCGGGGTCGTCCAGGGCGCCGGCGAGTGGCGACGTCGGGAGCCGCGCCTAGGGGGGGGGGTACTGTAACGAATGCCCCGCGCAGAGCACCGGTCCCCCCTCCTCTCCAGCGATCATCCTCGCCGGCGTTCTAACCGGCGGTCGGGGGAAGATGGTAGCAACACCCTGATGACCCACACCTGTTCCTCATCGGTCATCAGGGTCACTACTTAACTCCATGTTTTCTGTTCAACCCTTGCGGGTTATTAGTCTTTCTATGTGTATTGCTGTCTTTTCTTTATTAAATTCCTATATACGCTAATTTCCTCTCTCTCGCTCGTTCTTAGCCTCATCACTCACTTTCACCCCTCGCAATATCACAGCGCGTGCGTGCATGAGTGTATGATCGCCATCCCGCAATCGCCACAATCTGCTGAAACTCGACAGTACATTGTCCATGCAAAATTAAAATGTCAGCTCTTTGCTTTGCATATGAGCCCATCTCTTTATGAGTGCCTCTCTATTCTGTTCAGCTACAGTCTGATAGACACCCACTCCCTAACACTCCGCCTTGACCCAAACTCTTCAGTGTTTGAAGTTTTGAAGCAATATGCTGGAAGCTTTACTACTGCACTGCTTATACCTATCCACACCCTTCTGATCTGCAAAGGTTAAAGGGTGAGGGCCAAGAGGGTGTCCATCAGACTGTAACCAGACAATCTCATTAAAGTTTAATGATATGGAAAGAAAGACTCACGTGCATGGCACCACCTCACACATACTCCTGTAAGATCACACAGGAGGAACCAATAATGATGTGCCACTATGCCTACCACCAGTATGTATATGATAGATGCAGCCCTTCTCCCAAAGAGGATATTTTATGGCGTTATCATTGGACATCCAATACTGTATGCCAGTCAGTCAGATCTGCATTTTGTGAGGCTCCTGCCTTGCGTAGTGTCAAACCAGTTGCCTTAAGATGGTAATAGAGTGCAATCTAAACAATCCGTCAATGCAAGGCTTTTCTTCTCACACGCTCGCCCCATGACAAAGGGTATGGATTTTACCTGATATGAAGGATGATGGCCACAGTGGAATGTAAATGAACTTAAATGGTTTTAGTCGTGGTTTTCGACTCACACCGTTCTCATGAAAGGAGTGTTGAAGGCTCAATTTGACACTACATAAATCTCTCCATATCTCTTTGACAGCAATCATGGTTTATTTAACCCTTATCAGGCTTGCCATCAAATAGACACATTTCCTTTCATTTGTCTTTCTAGGTTCCATCCCAAATGGTACCCTTTTCCCTATAGAGTGCACTACTTTTGGCCAGAGCCCTGGCATCAAATAGAAATCAATTTCCTTTCATGTCTTTCTAGGTTCCGTCCTACCTTGTCCCTATATAGTGCAATACTTTTGAAAAGTAGTGCACTTCATAATGAATAGGGTGCCATTTGAGACACACCCCTCTATATCCCACCGCATATCTACCTCTAGTCTCATATCTCCCTACATCACACTCTAAAAAATACTGTGTTAAAAACAACCCAATAATGGATAGAACACACGTTGAGTTATTTTGACCCAGTCAGTTGGGTCACTTAGGGCTCTATTCAATCCGCATCGCGGAAGTTCAACTTTACAGCGTGATCAAAATTTAAAGGGAAATCACCCTGGGGGATTCTGGGCTTGTTTTCATCATGTCCGAGGAATTTCTAAGACAGTGAGATGTGTTTCACAGATAATTGCCCAGGATGAAGGCAGGTCTAGGCTTTTCGTGCTGAATGATACACCCTGTGACGGCTTCCGGTGTATTGATGGGGGCGAGATCAAAAAATAAATGTAGTCCTGTTTTGTGGCCTTTGGTGAAGGCACTATATGATACTGATCGCTCTATCCATTTTTGTGCGTGGACTGTGCTTCGTGCTCTGGCCCCCGTCCCTCCCCCTAGGCGGGCTTAGCTAACGTTAGCAGCTCAGCTACAGCCTATGTCTGCCTTTTGTATCTCAACTGTAAAACCTCTTCTACTTTTAGTTGTAGATATGGCTACTAAAAAGCAAGTTACAATGTTACAACCAGCCACGTAAAGCTAGGTTTACCAGCAAACGTTGACTGTAGTTATCTAGCTAGTGAGCCTGGTGCCTGCTAACTTGCCTCGCGTTTGTAACTTATTAGCAAACAAGTGTAACATCAGCAACTGTAAATCATTTTACTAGCTAGCTATGTAACATAATTGACATTGGTTATGAATATGACCATGGATGCATTTATATCTCACAAAGTTATAGTTTTGATGCAAGTCAACCAAATGGGCCCAGTTAGGGACAATGAGGGGATATTGAGAGCTGCTTTTGTGTGGAAAGATCCGTCAACAAAGTGAATGGGCTGGGGAGGCTAAAGAAAAAGTTTTAGGAGGACAGTTCTTACACATGAATTGTTGTGTGAGGGAGATTTAAGATAAATGGCACCGCAATTGCTCTAATACACAACAATACATTTACTGTCTAAGCACAACCCTGCATAACCAAAACCTGTTTCCTCATCTCAAAGTACTGTCTGTAAACCTACCCCAGCCAATTGGCTTTGACAGATCATTCTTGTCAATAATAGCCCTTTGCAAGGGATTTTTGGAGACATGTCTTTTGTGCTGTGTTTTGAGGATCTTCAGAGAGAAGAATGACGTGGTTGTGCCATTACTGTTGTTGTCTTGATTTTTTACCTTTCAGTGTCCCTTACTGGTTTCTGTCCCACAATCTTGTTGTGCTCCATAATCGCGAGATGTGTACGCTCCCTCATGCTTGTGGAACCAAAATTCCTCTGCTTTCCGGTATTCTTGAACAGGGCACTGTGCAATGACTCCAGATAAGAGTTTTACAAAAGGTTTAAGGTAAAAGGAGAAGAGGGTTGGACTAAATTGATGACATGGTCTGGAAGGTACTCCGTGGTCTAACCACCTGTAACCCCATAACACACACAAACCATACAAACACTACCAAATTCATGTATATACCATGCTTAATGTAAATGGAAATATCTTAGCCATCAGCTTGTAAATATTCTTGCCAACTTACCTTCACCCTGTGCAGAGCTAGAGGTTGGACGTGCATGTTGGTGGAATCAGATTCTGTAATACAACAAAATACACAACAATACACAATTTCACCACCCCACTAATTGTATGTATCTCTATGAGACTGGCTAGCTTAGCATACCTTACATGGACATTTCAATATTGTCAGCTTGCTGTTAACTAACTAGCGTCACTAAATTGGCAGCAATATTGCTATCCAGCTTAGACTGGCTGAAAACCAATTAACCAACCATAGATGATTTATACACCTGCTACCAACACACAAACAGAGAGTGACTTAGCTATATTATAATTCTATATTTAGTAACAGAGTGTTTTCCAGACAAGGGATGAATAGATGTCTACCAGATTGAGCTAATCTTATTTGCTAACATTGGCTAATTTACGTTAGCTAACCTCAGTTAGATTGAACGAACAAACAGACATGTTTACTCTGCTGAAGGTAGTTACCAGTCTAGCAGTGACTACCATGGCATTGCCGAAATTGATTGACAGTGTGCAAAATGTTTAGTTCCAGCCGCTGTGTGTCTTTGTGAGACGCAAAGTAGGCGAATGGAAGATCTCTGCATGTACGGTTTCCACCATGAAGCATGGAGGAGGAGGTGTGATGGTGCTTTTCTGGTGACACTGTCTGTGATTTATTTAGAATTCAAGACAATGGGGTTGTCTACAGCTGGGAGAGAGCAGCAACGGTGGTCGGAGTTGATAGTGGTGTCATCCCAGTCGAGTGAGGCTCATTCCGGTTTCTCTGGCAGTGTTCGGAGTATATATGCCTTTGTCGGCGCCCCCCCTCCCTGAGATGAGGTTAACTATCCCTGGTTGGCTCTGAAGGGTTTTCAGAGTGTGAATCGGAGGACATTAGTCCGGGGCAGCCAAAAGCCCCAGATTTGGATTCGGCAGGGGAGAGTGAACCGTTGGTGGTTAATTTTTTTAATGATTTACCTCCTGTCCCTGCAGCGGATTTTGCAGATGAGCAACCTGGGATTTCTCTCATTCAGTCAGGCTGGTGCTATCAGGTTATGGCGAGTTCATGAATTTAGAAGGTATGGAGGAGGTTAACCGCTGATGGATGGAGCGCTGGAAAGTTACTTAGCTCCAGAGGCTAAAAAGGGGGCTAATCCTAGAACAGTGCTTACAAATAAACACTGCCGGTTCTCAGCGGATCAGCTGGACAAAGTGTATCAGGCCGAGGGTGTGGCGGCCCAGTCTATGAATGTGGTCACACTGCTGCAGATGTATCATATTGATTTGCTGCTGGAGCTGAATAAGACCGTGGAGGCGGGGAAGTCGGTTTCAGAGCTTCTCGACTAAATCCGTGCTACGAATGATTCTGTGCTGCGTCTGTCCCACTGTACTATCCTGGCTGTGGGGAAAAGTATGGGGGCGACAGTGGTGGCTCAGCGCCACCTCTGGTTGACGTTGTTCCAGATTCCTGAGACGGACATTGGCCAGAGTGCACTGTGTGTGCTCTGAATTCACAAACGGACAATCTGAGAACCTCTCCATCTACCATGTTTGAAAGACCTTCCTTCATATTTGCTTCTCTTCATTTTTTTTCAAGGCACTCTTGATGAGATGGTAAACATGTTTCTAAAGCACACAACTGGTGTGTAAATGGAATGATTAGATGGAAGTAAATTACATCAATTATAGTATGTGTTAAACCATGTGTGAGATCACCTGCCTGCCTGGCTGGCTGGTTGGTTGGAAGGACCTCCATCTTCAGATCCTGCTTTCAATAGCAGATACAGCGGGTGAAATAAGTATTGAACACGTCACCATTTTTCTCAGTAAATATATTTCCAAAGGTGCTATTGACATTACATTTTCACCAGATGTTGGTAACAACCCAAGTAATACATACATACAAAGAAACCAAAATAAATAAGTTCAGAAATTAAGTTATGTGTAATAATGTGAAATGACACAGGGAAAAAGTATTGAACACACTTACTGATATGTATTTAATACTTTGTACAAAAGCCTTTGTTGGTAATGACAGCTTCAAGTCGCCTCCTGTATGGAGAAACTAGTCACATGCATTGCTCTGGTGTGATTTTGGCCCATTCTTCCACACAAACAGTCTTCAAATCTTGAAGGTTCCGTGGGCCTCTTCTATGAATCATGATCTTCAGTTCTTTCCATAGATTTTCAATGGGATTTAAGTCAGGTGATTGGCTGGGCCATTCTAGCAGCTTTATTTTCTTTCTTTGAAACCAATTGAGAGTTTCCTTGGCTGTGTGTTTGGGATCATTGTCTTGCGGAAATGTCCACCCTCGTCTCATCTTCATCATCCTGGTAGATGGCAGCAGATTTTTGTCAAGAATGTCTCGGTAAATTTGCCCATTCAACCTTCCTTCAATTATGTGAAGTTTGCCCGTACCATTTGCTGAAAAGCAGCCCCACACCATGATGTTCCCACCTCCCCCAAACATGGTGTGTATTATGACATCCAAACAGTTCAATTTTGCTCTCATCTGACCACACTATATTCTCCCAGTATTTCACTGGCTTTTCCAAACGTTGTGCAGTAAACTTTAAACGAGCTTCAACATGCTTTTTTTTCAGCAATGGAGTCTTGCGTGGTGAGCGTGCATACAGGCCATGGCGGTGGAGTGCATTACTTACTGTTTTCTTTGAGACAACAGTACCTGCTAATTGCAGGTCTTTTCGAAGCTCTCCACAAGTGGTCCTTGGCTCTTGGACAACTCTTCTGATTATTCTTTTCACTCCTCTGTCAGAAATCTTGCGAGGAGCACCTGGTCGAGGCAAATTTATGGTGAAATGATTGTCTTTCCACTTCCGTATTATGGCCCCAACAGTGCTCACTGGAACATTCAGCCATCATTATGTTTTGCAACAATTAGGTTGCGAAGGTCTTGAGACAAGCTCTTTGCTTTTACCCATCATGAGATGTGTCTTGTGTGACACCTTGGCAATGAGACCTTTTTGTAGGCCATCAGTTGGGACTGAACCAGCTGAAATTAATTTGCACTGACAGGGGGCTGGATTGCTTTTTATTTACTGATAGTTTTCAGCTGTTGTCTTGGCTTTCCATGCCTTTTTGCACCTCCCTTTTTTTATGTGTTCAATACTTTTTCCCTGTGTCATTTCACATTATTACACATAACTTAATTTCTGTACTTATTTGTTTTGGTTTCTTTGTATGTATGGATTACTTGGGTTGTTACCAACATCTGGTGAGGATTTCATGTCAATAGCACCTTTGGAAATATATTTACTGAGAAAAATGGTGACGTGTTCAATACTTATTTCACCCGCTGTATGCCAATCATGAGATCATCATAATCATTGCTTACAGAGAATGGAACCCCAGGCATGTCACCTGTCCCAAATGACAGCCTATGCAACCCTTTGAGATTCAGACATGCTTTCTGTGGGTGGTTATAATGCTCAGTGATTATCCGAGTGGACATTCTTTAGGGAATTGTGCTGATTCGCCATTGTATAGTTTGTACTCATCATCATCATCCCTTCAATGGAAGATTGAAAGGAAGGAAGCTTAGAGCATTTTCAGTGCTTCTTGGTTAAGAGATATAGAATTAATTGCTCTTATCAGTAGTATCATGCCCACTTTCTATTGTTCATTATGTTTTTAGTTTATGCAACAACATACTACTTCATAGTGCTTGCTAATATCCATTATAACTCCTCATTAAACCCCCTCTGACCGTCGCCGTTGACCAAATTCTGCTTGATATTACAGAGAAGAGTCTCTAAGACGAAGCGTCTTCCCAGAGTTACTCCCACACACATTTAGCCAGTACAAACTACAGCACAGACACTAGACCTTTCTCTCTTGCTGCCAGTGCCAAGGCCAGCCATCACAACACTCGTGACGCACCACTCGCAAACTTCAATGCTGTTATAGCACAGGATGTGCTTCCAGAAGACGTGGGTGGGGAGTTGGCAGAGGAGGTGGGGCGGGGGAGCAGGGGCGGCAGGCAAGGGCAGGGGCATGCAGGGCAGGGCAGGCAGGGGTGGAGTAAGGGCAGGCAGGGTTGGGGGTGACAGGCAAGGGCAGGCTGCGGAGGAGAAAAGGCAGACCTATTTCATTTGATTTATTAGGATCCCCATCAGCTGATGCAAATGGAGGCAGCTAGTCTTACTGTGGTCCGACACATAACAAAAAGACATTACAAACAAAATACTTTACAATTTACATTCAGTAAATTCAAGGGTTTTCCTTTATTTTTACTATTTTCTACATTGAAGAATAATAGTGAAGACAGTTTGAAATAACACATATGGAACCATGTAGTAACCAAAAAAGTGTTAAGCAAAACAGCATATATTTTATATTTGAGATTCTTCAAAGTAGCCACCCTTTGCATTGATGACAGCTTTGCACACTCTTGGCATTCTCTCAACCAGCTTCATGAAGTAGTCACCTGAAATGCTTTTCCAACAGTCTTGAAGGAGTTCCCACATATGCTGAGCACTTGTTGGCTGCTTTTTCTTTGCTCTGCGGTCCAACTCATCCCAAAACATCTCAATTCGGTTGAGGTCAGGTAATTGTGGAGGCCAGGTCATCTGATGCAGCACTCCATTACTCTCCTACTTAGTAAAATAGCCCTTACACAGCCTATTATTAGATATTATTCTACAATGTAGAATGAAGTAAAAATAAATAAAAACCCTTGAATAAGTAGGTGTGTCCAAACTTTTGATTGGTACAGTATGTTTAAAAACATTATCATGCAGTGTGTGCGTGCATCTATCAGTTACACATACAGTGGGGAGAACAAGTATTTGATACACTGCCAATTTTGCAGGTTTTCCTACTTACAAAGCATGTAGAGGTCTGTAATTTTTATCATAGGTACACTTCAACTGCGAGAGACGGAATCTAAAAACAAAAATCCAGAAAATCACATTGTATGATTTTTAAATAATTAATTTGCATTTTATTGCATGACATAAGTATTTGATCACCTACCAACCAGTAAGAATTCCGGCTCTCACAGACCTGTTAGTTTTTCTTTAAGAAGCCCTCCTGTTCTCCACTCATTACCTGTATTAACTGCACCTGTTTGAACTCGTTACCTGTATAAAAGACACCTGTCTTTTATACTGGTTGGTAGGTGATCAAATACTTATGTCATGCAATAAAATGCAAATTAATTAAGTCTGTAATTTTTATCATAGGTACTCTTCAACTGTGAGTGACGGAATCTAAAACAAAAATCCAGAAAATCACATTGTATGATTTTTAAGTAATTAATTTGCAATTTATTGCATGACATAAGTATATGATACATCAGAAAAGCAGAACTTAATATTTGGTACAGAAACCTTTGTTGGAAATTACAGAGATCATACGTTTCCTGTAGTTCTTGACCAGGTTTAAACACACTGCAGCAGGGACTTTGGCCCACTCCTCCATACAGATCCTTCAGGTTTCGGGGCTGTCGCTGGGCAATACGGACTTTCAGCTCCCTCCAAAGATTTTCTATTGGGTTCAGGTCTGGAGACTGGCTAGGCCACTCCAGGACCTTGAGATGCTTCTTACGGAGCCACTCCTTAGTTGCCCTTGCTGTGTATTTCGGGTCTTTGTCATGCTGGAAGACCCAGCCACGACCTATCTTCAATGCTCTTACTGAGGGAAGGAGGTTGTTGGCCAAGATCTCGCGATACATGGCCCCATCCATCCTCCCCTCAATACGGTGCAGTCGTCCTGTCCCCTTTGCAGAAAAGCATCAACAAAGAATGATGTTTCCACCTCCATGCTTCACGGTTGGGATGGTGTTCTTGGGGTTGTACTCCTCCTTCTTCTTCCTCCAAACACGGCGAGTGGAGTTTAGACCAAAAAGCTCTATTTTTGTCTCATCAGACCACATGACCTTCTCCCATTCCTCCTCTGGATCATTCAGATGGTCATTGGCAAACTTCAGACGGGCCTGGACATGCGCTGGCTTGAGCAGGGGGACCTTGCGTGCGCTGCAGGATTTTAATCCATGACGGCGTAATGTGTTACTAATGGTTTTCTTTGAGAATGTGGTCCCAGCTCTCTTCAGGTCATTGACCAGGTCCTGCCGTGTAGTTTTGGGCTGATCCCTCACCTTCCTCATGATCATTGATGCCCCACGAGGTGAGATCTTGCATGGTGCCCCAGACAGAGGGAGATTGACCCTCATCTTGAATTTCTTCCATTTTCTAATAATTGCGCCAACAGTTGTTGCCTTCTTATCAAGCTGCTTGCCTATTGTCCTGTAGCCCATCCCAGCCTTGTGCAGGTCTACAATTTTATCCCTGATGTCCTTACACAGCTCTCTGGCCTTGGCCATTGTGGAGAGGTTGGAGTCTGATTGAGTGTGTGGAGAGGTGTCTTTTATACAGGTAACGAGTTCAAACAGGTGCAGTTAATACAGGTAATGAGTGGAGAACAGGAGGGCTTCTTAAAGAAAAACTAACAGGTCTGTGAGAGCCGGAATTCTTACTGGTTGGTAGGTGATCAAATACTTATGTCATGCAATAAAATGCAAATTAATTATTTAAAAATCATACAATGTGATTTTCTGGATTTTTGTTTTAGATTCCGTCTCTCACAGTTGAAGTGTACCTATGATAAAAATTACAGACCTCTACATGCTTTGTAAGTAGGAAAACCTGCAAAATCGGCAGTGTATCAAATACTTATTCTCCCCACTGTATGTTTTGAGTAATGCAAGATATTTAAACATTATTAAAGTGTCTAGTGTTCCATTTCTTAAAGTCGCCAGTGATTTCTAATCGATGCCTATAGGCAGCAGCCTCTAATGTGCTAGTAATGGCTATTTAACAGCCTGATGGTCTTGAGATAGAAGCTGTTTTTCAGTCTCTCGGTCCCAGCTTTGATGCACCTGTACTGACCTCGCCATCTTGATGATAGCGGGGTGAACAGGCAGTGGCTCGGGTGGTTGATGTCCTTGATGCATTAATGGCTCTGTATAATAGTGTACGTTTCCTTGAATTTGTTCTGGACATGGGGACTCTGAAAAGACCCCTGGTGGCATGTCTGGTGGGGTAAGTGTGTGTCAGTGCTGTGTGTAAGTTGACAATGCAAACAATCTACCCCCTGAGAGAGATGTGATGGAGGCTGAAAGAAAGGAGAAAGGCCAAGGAAGGGAAGCAGAGACTGGGGACCTGCACAGAGAGAGAGAGGTGGGTTGATCCAGGGAAGTCAGGCTCACTAGCAGCTCCCCTCATCCTCCACCTCTCACTTCTGCTCTATGGAGATCAGGTGCCGTATTCATACAGCGTCTCAGAGTAAGAGTGTGGAACTCAGATCATGTCTCACTGTCCCGCTTTAGGAATGACTGCCAATGAGGAAGTTGAATCAGCTGAGCTATGCTCTTTGGAAAATAGGTGCTATCTAGAACCTAAAAGGGTTATTTGTCCCCATAGGAGAACCCTTTGAAGAACAGGTAGAACCCTTTTGGGTTACACGGAGGACCCTTTCATGAAACCCAAAAGAGTTCTACCTGGAACCAAAAAGGATTTTACTATCGGGACAGCCAAATAATCCTTTTGGAAGCCTTTTTTCTCAGAGTGTACAGAGCTGGGTGAGACAGCAGGGCGATGGGTTTGCTTAAACCATACACTTTAACAAAAGCATCAAATCAGACGGCTTCTGAATGAAAAGACCACTAGTAAGCATTGTCTCCATAACACCGTGATATCCTCATCCTCAGTAAGTGGTTAGGAAAGAAGAGCACAAACTTCAAATGACTTGGCCGCTCATTCACATGGCAGCTAATGACTGGTTCATGATTGGGTCGTAATGAGATACTGTATGCAATTCATGATTGGGACATACTAGTTCTATTGAGAGGAGTTGTCTGCTGAGTACAAAAACAGGGAGGTGGTCGAAGAGAGGTGGTCTCTCAATTCAATTTCAATTAAATTAAAGGCGCATTAGTGGCATGGGAAACATATGTTGGGGCTTCTGGGTGGCGCAGTGGTCTAAGGCACTGCATCTCAGTGCAAGAGGTGTCACTACAGTCCCTGGTTTGAATCCAGGCTGTATTACATCCGGCCGGGATTGGGAGTCCAATAGGGTGCACATTTGGACCAGCGTCATCCGGGTTTGGCCAGGGTAGGCCCTCATTGTAAATATGAATTTATTCTTAACTGACTTGCATAGTTAAAAAAAAGGTTAAATAAATACAATTTTAAAATATGTTTACATTGCCAAAGCAAGTGAAATAGACAATAAACACAAGTGAAATAAACAATTAAAAATTAACAGTAAACATTACCCTCACAAAAGTTCCAAAAGATGTGATATTATGTATACAGTGTTGTAATGATGTGCACATAGTTAAAGTACAAAAGGGAAAACAAATAAACATAAATATAGGTTGTATTTACAATGGTTTTTGTTTTTCACTGGTTGCCCTTTTCTTGTGGGAACAGGTCACAAATCTTGCTGCTTTGATTTCACACTATGGTATTTCACCCAATAGATATGGATATATTTGTTCTCTTTGTGGGTCTGTGTAATCTAAAGGAAATATGTGTCTCTAATATGGTCATACATTTGTCTCTCTGTTTCTCTCTCGCTGTCTCTCTCTCACTGTTTCTCGCTCACACTCTCTCTGTTTCTCTCTATCTTTGTCTGTCATTCTCTTTTTCTCTCTCTCTCTCTTTCTCTCTCTGTTTCTCTTTCTTTCTCTTTCTCTCTCTCCTTCTCACTCTCTCTTTCTCCCCCCTCTCTATCCCCAGATTATTACATGCTGTGAGCTAGAACTCGTCTTGCAGTGGGCTGTTTTTGAGTTCCCGCCCTATGGCATGCTGTTTGGCGTGCTGCAGCAGACAATAAATATTGGAGAGGCATCAGGGCATGGTGGGGTGGGTGAGCGAGGGGAGGCCATGTTTATTGCATCAAGGCGAGAGGCTCTTTCATGGGAGCTGTGATCCCTGTATCTGTCTGTTTACCCCGCCACAGTGAATATGGGAGAAAGGCTCACACACACAGAAACACACACACACACACACACACACACATATGCACAAGAGCATGCACTCAAACACACACAAGCACTTGCACACACACTCACACACACTTGCACTAGCACACACACACACACATGATCTCTCACTCTCACACACCAGTGGAGCTGCCGCAAGGGCAAAATGCAGAGCTCGCTCTCTCTGAGTTTCTATTGTGGAACAAGGAGGAGAGAAATGATTGATGCACATTTGAATTAAAGTTCAATTGAAGGACGCAGACCATAGTTATGGCTGCCATTCATCAATTTAGACCTGCAACCTGAAACACCCTCTGAAGAGGAAAGGAAGCAGAATTAGGGATCGAGTCAATCTGTGTCACGGAGGTTCTGCGTTATAGCATGATTGAAATTTAAAGGTAATTTCCGATTGAGACGATATTTGCAGCGTTTACTGTGAATGCAGTCTCAACAAACCCGGGAACATTACCTTTAAATTGCGCTATAGCACAGAACATCTGCAATATAGATTGAATTGAGCCCTGAGAATCAGAAACCATAGAAATAGAATGACTAGGAACATCTATGGACAAAACCACAGAAATAAAATTACTAGAAATGATATCTATGGACAAAATCATAGAAAGAGAATAACTAGAAGGAACATCTATGACAAAACCATATAAATAGAATGACTAGAAGGGACATCTATGGATAAAATTATATAAGTAGAATATACAGTTCTAATATATGGATAAAACATTTGTAAACCGACTCTTTCTAACAGCCCAATTCAATCAAATCCACTTTAGGCAACATCTGCATATTGGGTTGTTTAATATGTCGGAGGTGGGACTAAGTTAGCGCTGTCAAATCCACAAGTGGCTCCCGGCATTATACCTAAAGCAGACATTGCCATTGGCTGCACGAAATTGCATTAACAGAAATCCAATGCAGCCTTGTTTTACAAATTAGAACGCTGGAATGTGAGATGTAATCTACACTTCGATTAGGATTATCCTTTATTTCCTTGAATGATTAAAAAATTTGAGCGATTTGATGGCTCCAATGCAGTTCCACCTCCAGTTCCACTTCCAACACGGCCAAAACATCTGCTATGAAGATGTCCGGTAACGCCGATTAATGCCTGATGTGATTGAATCTAGGCCTTAATGTGATATTGCGAGGGGTGAAAGTGAGTGATGAGGCGAAAGATGAAAAAGAGATGAATAGTTTTGACGATTTAACAATGAACATTTAATATAACAGCAACACATAGACAATAACCTGCGAGGGTTGAAACAAAACACACAGGGTTAAATAGTGACCCTGATGACCAATATGGAACAGGTGTGGGTGTTGCTACCATCTTCCCCTGACCGCCGGTTTAGAACGCAGGTGAGGATGATCTTTGGAGAGGAGGAGGGCCCGTAGTCCTGCGCGGGGCATTCGTTACACTTAATCTACAGAATAAGGTCTACATTTGATCTATGATCCCAAAGTTATTCTACACAAAATGAGCTGCCCTGTTTTATTCAGTCTACACTGACCCAGAAAGTAACACACCTTTCCTGTATGCGAACAACATTGAGTTAGAAAAGCAATAAAGTTGTATTACCTTCCTGACATTTCCACAGATATCATATCCCATGGTGATTGTATACAGCAGCTTTCAGTGGACAGGATAAGCTGCGAAATGAATCTGTGATGGAGGTATTGAGAGTGTCTGAGGAGACATGATGTGTGTTAGTGTGCATGTGCGTGTGTGTGTGTGTGTGTGTGTGCGCGTGCATAAAATAGGATTATCACAGCCAGATACACAATAACAACTACATATCAACTACATCAATAATAACAAGAACATCTTCCCCATGTCTCAGACCAGGGACAGTAAGGGCCAGATTCCATGCAATCTCGTTTTGTCCGCTATGCATGTTTTAAAGGCAATCTTCCGGTGTTCACCGAAAGCTTGTGCAGAAACATAACCTTCTCATATTTATTATTGAATAGAACAGCAGTACAGTCTCTAACTAAAATACGAAATCAATGTCCACTTAGACACTCTCAAGGAACACTTAATCAGGAACGTTCTGACGTAATGCTCTTGACTGTGCTGGAACAATGCAGGCGAGGAAACTGAATCTCTAGTTAATGATATAGTTTGCACCACTCTGAGTTTGTTTCAGTCAAGCCATAACACCTACTGGGTAATTCATTTGTATTACACTTCTTGCTCCTCTGTATTTTTTATTTAACCTTTATTTAACCAGTGGAATAGGTTATGGAATGGGTAGTTTAGTTCTTAGGGGCACAATTAGACACTACACTGTCACTTCTACACTCCATCCCCAGGGGGAAGCACCAACCGGGTCAGGTGCTCTGCTCTGCCAAAAAGTATTATTAAGTGTTGAGTGTGCACAGGTGTGTGGAATCATTCATGGTGGCAGATTGCAGAGCCGTGAAGCTACTGGAGTCTGAGGGCCATGTGGGTCAATTAAATCAGATTACAGAATATTTTTCTGTATTTTAGGTCCCATAGATTTAGCGAGTGTAGCAATATCAGTAGGTTAGCTAGTTGGTGCTGTCAATAGCCATGCTAGACTGTTTGAGAACAGACACCTACCGACTAGGACTTTGCAGTCAGACACAGCAAGCCTTACCATGCCATTTTTGTAATCTAGAGAGAGTTTGAAGTTAGTATTGTGTGGGGAGATGGAGGGAGAGATGAAAGGAGAGATGGAGAGAGGGAGAGGAGGAGAGGGGGAGAGATTGATACCCCCATTTAACCTCTGACAAGGTGAGGACACAGGCTGCATAATGAGTTGTGACACTCTAATTAGCTGGTCACAGATAAACAGTATCAAAATAGCTTGCTTGTTTTCCATGCGTGTGTGTGTGTGTGCATGTGTGTGTGTGTGTGTGTGCGTGAGATTGATTGTTCGTGCCCATCTGTGTATAAATATATGTGTATCTATCCCTGTGTAAACTAAACTGTTGCTTTCAGTGGCAGTTGGTGCCATGGACAGCTTCACCATGAAGGGAATTTAGCAGTATAACAGTCAAAGAATGAAGGAGCTTTCTGTTGTGGTTGAGCCATTGGATGCATCCAAAATGGCACCATATTTTATATATAGTGCACTACTTTTGACCAGAGACCTTTAGGCCCCAAAAGTATTGCACAACATAGGGAATAGCATGCCATTTGGGATACAGATGTGTTTGTGTTTTTTACTTGCTATGACTGTGATATGTTGTTTATCTACCTTAGTTGAATGCACTGACTTTAGGTGACTCTGGATAAGAGTGTCTGATAAGAGTGTCTGAAAGAGTGTCTGCTAAATGATCAAAATGTACACTACCTTCAGAACACACACACACATACACACACACACGCACACACACACACACACAGACACACACACAGGCACACATACACACACACATACACACACACATACACACACACACAGGCACACACACACAAACACACACATACATAAAACACACACACATCAGATACATAAACAGCCACGTAGGAATCCAACAGTCTTTACCAGACCATTGGTTGATATCTCATTATGCGTCTGCATGTCAACTGGAGTAGAGATTAACGCAGAGATTAGACAGACTCCATTATTCTACATCCCAAATGGATCTGCTATCGATGGGCTTTAGTACCACACCTTTCTCTGCACACACACACACTCAAAGAGGGGATGGCTGGATGTCTGCAATGGCAGACAAAAATAATTAACCTGATCGTTTTTAAAAGCTTTCTTTTGTCCTTGGGATAAGAGAAAAAAATAATCACAATAAGAAATGCTAATATCCACTGAAATTAATTAAATGATGTCAAGCTTGATTTTATCTGGGGGAGATAATTTGTCTCTCTTTGGCTGCCGGAGGACAGAGGGTATGTGTGTAGCTTGGTAATTAATTTGTGCCAATGGGGCATGTTCCTTCCGTCACTGCACTGTAAAAGATTTCCTGTAAAATGTACATTGGTTTACTGGCAGCAATTGGCCAGTAAGTTACTGTCATTTATTTTACAGTACAGCTACAGTAATCCATTTTACTGTAATTTATTTTATGTTGCCACATTTTTTTACTTTATTCTAATTTACAGTATCTTACTGGAATTACCCATGCAGCGGGATATTACCAAGTGTTCTTTGCAAGATAACATTTTTATATTTACATTTTGGTCAATAGGCGGGTGCTCTTATCCTTATTAACTGACAGTTAGTGCATTCAACCAAGTTCAATAAAATATTTTTTTTAAATCACAGGCATAGCAAGTAAAACGTTTTAGTAACCGTTAATGAAAAGTTTGTTTTATCTAAGGATACGTTGGTCTTAAAATTATTTGTAATTACAACAAGATCTCTGGCTATCTCTGGATAGTGTCAATACAGTACTGAGATATTCCCAGTAACTTGATGACAGAGAAATGAAACACAGTACAATACAGTAAAAGTGACTATTAAACTGCATCATGTTATGGGTATGCTTATAATCGTTAAGGACTGGGGAGTTTTTCAGGATAAAAAAATTCACTGAATGGAGCTAAGTACAGGCACAATCCTAGAGGAGAACCTGGTTCAGTCTGGGAGCTGAATTCACCTTTCAACAGGACAATAACCTAAAACACAAGGCCAAACCTACACTGGAGTTGCTTACCAAGAAGACAGTGAATGTTCCTGAGTGGCCGAGTTTTGACTTAAATCTGCTTGAACATCTATGACAAGACTGGTTGTCTAGCAATGATCAACAACCAATTTGACAGAGCTTGAAGAATTTTGAAAAGAATAATGGGCAAATATTGTACAATCAAGGAGTTTTAATACTTTCTGAAGGCACTGTACATTTTGATCATTTAGCAGACACTCTTATCCTGTGACTTAATTAAATACATTTAAAAAAAGTTTTTTTGTCGTTTATTTTGATACATTGATCCTTATGATATTTTGTAATTGTATTTTGTAATAGTTTTTTAAATTTTTGTACATCCCTGCACTCACACAAACACACACACACAGAATCCCGCAGGTGGAGAAGAGGACAGACATGCAGTAGGCAGTAGTCCCAGAGAGGCCTCTCCTCTCCTCCATCTCTCCTCCTTTCCATCTCTACTCATCTTCTCTCCTCCTCTTCAAATTTCTCTTTCTCTGCACCCCCCCCCCACCACCCTCCTTCTCTCTGTCACTCTTTAGCTTTCTCTCATCAGTTCATTTCTGAAATTGATTTATTGGCTTAACGACACACAGCTGTTGCCAAAGCATGTAAACAACAACAGCCAAGCGAGCAGAAGCATCGATAAAAGTAATAACGAAAAGGAAATTCATAGAGAAGTAGACGGTAATTTTACATGAAGTTATATAGGTGGTTCTTGCTTGAACTCTTTACAAGTATTGTATTTTTGTGGTAGTGGAAGAAGTTTAAAATGTTTTACTTCAGCCAAACAAATAAAGTCAAAGTAAAATGTTGTTAAATAATTGGTTAAATAACTGGTTACTTTGATAGACTCCACTATAAGGGCGACTGGTGGCCTGGAGGGCAGGAGTGTTGGGTCAGTAACCGAAAGGTTGCTGTATTGAATACCTGAGCTGACAAGGTAAAAATCTGTTGTTCTGCCCCTGAACAATGTAGTTAACCTACTGTTACCCGGGCGCCGAAGACGTGGATGTCGATTAAGGCAGCCCCCTGCACCTCTCTGATTCAGAGAGGTTGGGTTAAATGCCAGAAAACACATTTCAGTTGAATGCATTCAGTTGTACAACTGACTAGTATCCCCTCTTTCCCTTTCCCTATAAACCTTATTACATTGGATTGTGGGGCAGTTAGATCACATATGTCATCACAAATAACTACATGCAGACGAGCCTACTACACGTGTAGACACTCTCCAACTAGAAAACCACAGTACACGCAAACTTTTATAATAGAGTACAATAAAAAAAAATGGAGTTCCTTACTTCAACCATACATTAATTTCTTAATCAAATGATTAAGCTGTTGTGACTTGATAAATAAATAAATAGTATAGATAAATACATTGGATGGATAAATAAATGGATAGATAAATAAATAGTATAGATAAATAAATAAATTGATAGATAAATAAATTGATAGATACTGTAAATACAGGATAGAGGGATGGAAGATCTAATGAATGGATGGATGAAGGGATGAAAGGAGGACTGATTGGTATAATAAAGGAATAAATGTATGGTTGAATAATAAATACCCTCTAACTTTTTGTCTAACTTGTTCGAAAAGTGGTCAAAAAGGCAGTGGTTTAAAAGAAAATAGACATCAAGTTGTTGATGTGGTTACTAAAGCTGTATTGTTAGATCTGTCCATTTCCATTATGATTCCAGATTTGCATAGCAGAGAAGTATACCAGGATGTCATACCCTCTCATTTTTTGTCTAACTTGTTGGGAAGGTGGTCAAAGTAGCTGCTTTGTGTCAACAGTTACATTGTTTACAGTGAATGTTGAAGTCATGATGTCACAATGGAGAGGATTAGAATGCTGAGGAAATCCCATTAAAGTGGATGGAGGACAAAAAGTTTAATATTTTAAAGAGTATAAATGATACCAACAAGTAAAATGTAAGTTTAAACGGTGTAAGAGGAGTAGTGAGCAGAAGAAGAAGAAGAAGAAGAAGAAGAAGAAGAAGAAGAAGAAGAAGAAGAAGAAGAAGAAGAAGAAGAAGAAGAAGAAGAAGAAGAAGAAGAAGAAGAAGAAGAATTAAAGTCGGGACTTTTGCTTCGCAAGTCCCACCTAACAAGATATAATGCATCAATATCAGCCAGATAAATTATGTCTGTCTGACAGATAGGCTGTTAACGATGCAGGCACAAATCCACATCCATTCCCATGCACACTAACACACATTTTGAAATGTTTGCCCATCCCTAGCTTAATGTACATATGTGTGCCTGTGAATGTGTGTGTGCAGGGATAGGCAAAAAATACAAAATACAATTACAAAGTACCATAAAGATCAATGTATAAAAATGTTCTAAAAATAAATTAGTAGCTAGTAGCAGGCCTGAACAGCAACAACATTTTTAGTAACTACGAAAAGTCAATATTTACAAAAGCTGTAATCCTCCTAGACAAAACCTTACCATGCTTTGCAGTTAGATATACATATTTAGTTAATTTAAGATACTCTTATCAAACCATCGTTTTTTTTATTTAACCTTTATTTAAATTACTGCCTGTGTGTGTATGTGTGTGTGTGTGTATGTGTGCGTGCGTGCGTGTGTGTGCATGTGTTTATGTTGGGAGGGGAAATGGAAGGTGGTAGGATGGAATATGTTTCCCATTCATACAGCTAGCTGAGGTGTTGGTGTGTAGGAATGAGAGTTCTCTATCTCTTTCAGGACGGTAACACAGAGGACAAAATCACTCAGGTGGTACAGGACAAGAAATTCCCACAACAACAATTTCAGATCCTGGATGATTGGCACTGTGCCTGAGAGAGCTGCATCAGTTAGGTCTAGACTTCATTGACACACTCAACACTCTTAAATACTAGTCTACCTAAGCTCAGAAAGACACCAGCATTAACCTAACCCTAACCCTAACATACCCCCTCAAGTTTAGTAACTCACTTGAAATAAAACCAAGGCATTTTGCCTGATGCAGCTTCCCTTATTTCAGGGATCTCCAACCTGTTCCTGGAGAGCTACCATCCTCTATGTTTTCACTCCAACCCTAATCTAGCACCCCTGATTCTAATAATTTTCTGGTTGATAAGATGAACCAGGTTAATTAAAACTGAGGTTGGAGTGAAAACCTACAGGAGAGTAGCACTCCAGAAACAGGGTTGGAGACCCCTGCTTTAGTTTGTCAGTCTGTCAGTCACCCCCAGTCTCATCTAACACCTGCAATGTTTACAAAGAGCCCAGTGATAATGAAATACAATCCCAAAGTGTTTTTTTTATTGAATCTAATTGAACAAAAGGTTGCTAAATTGGATTGGTGGAATGTGATATTTGGAGTATGCCTAATCCTGAGCTGGGCTGTCCAAATGTAAGATGAACTGTTGGATTTAAACTAATGAGATATTTCCTAAATCCTCTTACCCAAACTGTTTTGTGTGGGTTCAGAGTGGTTCCGTCTGAAATGGCACTCTATTCCATAGTGCACTACTTTTGACCAAGGCCCATAGGCCTCTGGCTAAAAGTAGTGCACTACTATATCTAGGGAATAGGGTGCTATTCCGGACACAGCTAATGACAACTGGCACTAATATGACTAACCGTGTGCTTCTTAAATGCCAGGCAGCGGAAAATGACCCGAGAGGAAAGAAAGATCACCCTGAAATCAAACTGACCCAGAAAATAGTTTTCAAAGCCAGAGACAGGTTTAAACTGGGGATAAAGGGTACTACAAATTGAGCTGATCTAGGATCAAGTCCAAATTATAATGTACATATAATCTTATAAATTGTGATTTCAAAGGCAGAACTGATCCTATTTCAGCAATCCTATTCTCAGACGCTTGATACAAACGGCCCCAAGACTTTGTAGTCATATAGAAGTTACAATGGAGAACTGAGTATGTATTACACAGTTGAAGGGGAGAGAGAGCATACAATAAATCAATGTTTCTGTTAAAAATGTACCTGTTTTGTGCAAGGTCCCAGCACTTACACAATCTCAGTGTAACCTCTGCATCATCATTGTTAGTCATCTAAAATGTAAAAAGTATATTATAAGAGGGAAGAAACAGTTGGAGAGGTAAAGTTATGGGCAACAGAAGTGGCGCAATAAAGAGTGGGAGGAGTGCGATGTAGTTTGATAGCTGCCCAAACTCTTAAAGTGTCAATTTGAGAATTAAACCCAACAGAATATAGGGACATGTGGTGCACTGAGCGCTTGGGGAGGAGTTTCACTCCAGTTAGAGAGAGAGAGAGAGAGAGAGAGAGAGAGAGAGAGAGAGAGATTCACAACAATTAACATAATACACACAAACCTAAAAGTCAAAAAAATGAATTAAGGAATATATAAATATTAGGATGAGAAATGTTGGAGTGGCATAGACTAAAATACAGTAGAATAGAATACAGTATATACATATGAGATATGTAAACATTATTAATGTGGGCGGCAGGTAGCCTAGCGGTTAGAGTGTTGGGCCAGTAACCGAAAAGTTGCTGGTTTGAATACCCGAGATGACAAGTTGAAAAGATGTCCATGTGTCCTTGAGCAAGGCACTTAACCCTAATTTGCTCTAGGGACTGACGCTGTAGGTAGGCTGTCATTGTAAATAAGAATTTGTTCTTAACTGACTTGCCTAGTTAAATTGACCAGTGTTCCTTTATTAAAGTGGCCAGTGATTTCAAGTCTATGTATATAGGGTAGCAGCCTCTAAGGTGCAGGGTTATGTAACCAGGTGGAAGCCGCCTAGTGATGGCTATTTAACAGTCTGATGGCCTTGAGGTAGAAGCTTTTTTCAGTCTCTCTGTCCCAGCTTTGATGCATCTGTACTGACCTCGCCTTCTGGATGATAGCGGGGTGAACAGGCAGTGGCTCGGGTGGTTGTTGTCCTTGGTTATCTTTTTGGCCTTCCTGTTACATCGGGTGCTGTAGATGTCCTGGAGGGCAGGTAGTTTGCCCTCGGTGATGCGTTAGGAAAACCACACCACCCTCTGGAGAGCCCTGCGGTTGCAGGTGGTGCAGTTGCCGTACCAGGTGGTGATACAGCCCGACAGGATGCTATCAATTGTGCATCTAAGTTTGTGAGGGTTTTAGGTGCCAAACCAAATTACTGTTGCACCTTCTTCACCACACTGTCTATATGGGTGGACCATTTCAGACGGTCAGTGATGTGTACGCCGAGGAACTTGAAGTTTTCCACCTGCTCCACTGCGGTCCCATTGATGTGGATAGGGTGTGTTTCCTGAATTCCACAATCAGCTCCTTTTTTTGTCCTCTCCTCCCTGTAGGTTGTCTCGTCATTGTTGGTAATCAGGCCACTACTGTTGTGTCGTCTGCAAACTTGATGATTGAGTTGGAGGCGTGCAGTCATGAGTGAACAGGGAGTACAGGAGGGGGCTGGGCATGCACCCTTGTGAGGTCCCTGTGTTGAGGATCAGCAAAGTGGAGGTGTTGTTTCCTACCTTCACCACCTGTGGGCGGCCCGTCAGGAAGTCCAGGACTTAGTTGCACAGGGCGGGGTTCAGACCCAGACCCAGACCCAGGGCCCGAGCTTAATGATGAGCTTGGAGGGTACTATGGTGTTAAATGCTGAGCTATAGTCAATAAACAGCATTCTTACATATGTATTCCTCTTGTCCAGATGGTATGGGGCAGATGTGCAGAGTGATGGCGATTGCATCGTATGTAGATCTATTGGTGCACTAAGCAAATTGAAGTGGGTATAGGGTGTCAGGTAAGGTGGAGGTAATATGATCCTTAACTAGTCTCTCAAAGAACTTCATGATGACAGACGTGAGTGCTATGGGGCGATAGCCATTTACTTCAGTTACCTTGTCACCAGATTCTGACAAATACACTGCATGGGTTGTGTGCTCAGTGAATGAAATGTGAATAATATCTTATGAAAGAGGGAAACTGCTGCTACTATTCATATTGACACAACGAAGCCATCGCTCTCTCAGGAGGCTGAAAAGATTTGGCATGGGCCCTCAGAATTCAAAATGTTATACAGCTGAACCATTGAGAGCATCTCGACTGGCTGCATCACCGCTGGGTATGCCAACTGCTTGGCATCCGACCGTAAGGCGCTACAGAGGGTGGTACGTAGGGCCCAGTACATCACTGGAGCCGAGCTCCCTGTCATCCAGGACCTCTATACCAAGCAGTATCGGTACTGGAGCGACCAGGGCTGGGACCAAAAGACTCCTGAACAGCTTCTACCCCTACACATTGACTCGGTAACAGTACTCCTTGTATATCGCCTCATTATTCTTATTTTGTTATGTTCTTACTTTTAAATATTTGGTTTTAAACAGGTTCCCTGCCACTTGACTTGCCACCCAGCCGGGGCTCCCATCAGGTTATTTGATATGTCAAAGCTCCTGCAATCTCAGAGCGAACAAGCGATACTCCGGGCTTGTACGCACCGTGGCAAGAGAGGCAGGCAGGCCCAGTGTGGGTCCCAAATGGCACCCTATTCCCCTTATAGTACCCATAAGGCTCTGATCAAAAGTAGTGCACTATATAGGGAATAGGCTGTAATTTGAGAAGACCCAGGCATATGCTGTGGTGGTGGTGACAGTGGCTGTGCATCACCAGTCGAAGGCTCCATCCATCAGGGGGACATAGCTGTCAGAGCGTGATTGGGTTTTGTCAAAAGAATTGGCGGGACGCGGTTGCAGGCGGGCTGGCGGGGAAGAGAGAGCTTTACCCTGCTAAGCCTTGTCATCTCCTTTGATCCACCCCCGGGGCACTTGGAAATATAAACAGCATCTTCTTTTCTCTAGGAGGGTCGTCACTAGTTGCCATGGAGACATAAACCCTGCCTATTTAAAAAAAGTATCTTCTTAAAATGTGATTTAAGCCTAACCCTAACCCTAACCTTACCCACACTGCTAACCTTAACATTCTGTAATGCTAGTATAACCATTTATCAAATCCCAATGATTGAAAGACACTCCTTTACTGAAATATCACTAATCAATGATCAATAAAAAAATAAAAAAAATGTTTATGGGCCTATACTATAGGAATCAGACTCCTGGTATATAATGCCATCCTTTTTGATTGTATTATAGTCTATTATATTCAGTGAATCTTTTAGCATTTTCCAGACAATTCACTAGCAATAAAGTACAGAATATGTCCAAACCAATGTGTAAAGGTGCATAGCTTTCTGTAAGCATGAGCGAGTCCACTGTCCAATATTATGTACAATACAAAGACTATTTGAGTTACATAGCCTATTACGCCCAGTCTTAAATCGTTGGACAACAAATATAGACTGTTAAAGTATGCTGTTTTCTGTCGATATATACAGCTTGTGTCATAAGGGAGGTCCAAGGCATGTTGGATTTATTTGCATACAGGGAGGGACCAGTGGGCAGATAAGTAACACATTTTAATACCATGTGTAGACGCAACAAATCTCGATCTGATAGTGACAGGATCATCTTGATCGGATGACGACAACCACATGTTAATGCAAGGGTCACGCCTACTCCCGTTCCCTCTCTCCGGCACTCGATGTGCCGGTCTACTAACCACTGGTCCTGGCAACCCACATTACGCACACCTGCTCCCCATCGTTATGCACACCTGGACTTCATCATTACTTTGATTACTTCCCCCTTTATTTGGCCCTCAGTAGCCTCAGTCTTCAGGCAGTATCGTTTTCTCTCACCGTCTGTACGCGGCTATGTTTGTTCATCGGTGTCGTGTCATTATTAAACTCACCTTCTGCACCTGCTTCCTGACTCGCAGCGTATATGTCACAGCAATGTGTAACCACGGCTAGAGAAAGAAAGCGAGAGGAGCAAGATAGAGCGGGAGGAGGGAGCCGGAGAGATGTATTGTAACAGGAAGTGTAGCATGGTTAATCTAACAGACAGTAGTGTGGCACAGAAAGACTCTAGGCTATTTGAGGGAGAGTGTGTGTGTGTGTGGGCACTGTAAGAAGTTCCTGTAATTTCAACAGTAAAACACTGTAGAATACACAATAAAATACCGTAAATATATTATTTTACAGAATTAATTATGGACTATTGTGGGGAAAGAGTCTCTGGCTCATTAACATATATTTGTTAGACCCGTGAGTGAGTATTTGATTAATTAGGATCCCCATTAGTTGACGCCAATGGTGACAGCTAGTCTTACTGGGGTCCGACACATAAAAAAAATGACATTACAGAATGCTGTACGCCCACAGAATACAGTCATATACTGTATTTTAGGAATTCTACTTAAAAAAATCTACTGATAATTACTGTCCAATTGCTGCCAGTAATTTACTGTAATTTAGAATAGAGTAGGCTACCATACTGCATTTTTGGAGCACCAAAATCCTTTTGAACACTAGTGGGTGCATGGTATTGTTTCTGACTCATTAACGTATTTTGAGGTGTGTCTTGTAAGAGGATACATTTGTTGCACCTGTTAGTGAGAAAGCTCTATGAATTTAACTGATATGTGGTAGTGGTTCACTAACAATTAAATGTATGTAGGGAACAGAATGGCAGCAAGTCTTAAACCTTTAATGGTTGAGTGGCTAGCCATGTCCTTTTGATCTGTTTTACCCTGTAATCACTGTCAGTTTAGAAGCTTCTGTTAAAGGTCCAATGCAGCCGTTTCTCCAATATCAAATCATTTCTGGGTAACAATTAATAAGTCGTTTCAATGACTGTTTTCAATTAAAATAATACAAAATAGCAATTTCTCAAGCAAGAATGTTGCTAGGACTGTCTGGGAGTGGTCTTAGTTGGGAGGGCAAAACTGAAAACTTGCTGTAATTGACAGAGAGTTTTGGAACCCTCTTTCTTATTGGTCTCTAGTCGAATGACACACCTGTGCGTCACGCAGTGAAGTAATTTTGAATATTGAATTGCTTCCTGTGTGTTTATGCTAGAGACTTACCGTTTCTTGTAGTGGCTGCAGGTCAATCAATATAAAGTACCTATTCCATAACATGGGGCTTGTGAAAGCGGTCTTTTTCTACACATGAGAGGATCCGGACAAGAAAATCATCACAAATTCTTCTGTAAAACTCAAACCATTTGAGCTACAAACTAATAAGTCATCAGTGTTGGTTGTTTTGCTCTAAGACATCCACGAGCTTTACAGCTAATTTCCTGGAATTCTACACATGTTGCCATGACTTCTGCCATGTTAATATGATATCTGAGTGAGAGTGACTAACAAAATCAATGGGGGCCACCTGGAAGTCATTCGGGCACGTAATTCGGGAATTCACCCATGATTATTACAAGTTTAAATAGCTGGGTAGACTGGCTTACCAATCAAAAAAATGTTAGCTGACATGGCCTAATTGAGTGTCTGTCAGTGACTGACATAACAAGAGGAAAACTGCTGATGCACAACCAAATGTCTAAATTGCACCTTGTGTATTCTACTATTCTAATGCTCAACAGTAAGTTGAGACCCTGACTGGGGTCACATCTTCAGTGGCAGCATTTGTATCGCTGTACAGTAACAACTTTTTCCGTTTCACATGCCATACATCTTTGTTGTTTACTTTGTTCCTACCAAAGGGATGCCACAACCTACAACGTAGCTGTAGTAGAGAGAAACCCTCTTTGATGAAACAGCCCATACTGTGAAGAGGTGGTAAGAGAGAGAGAAAGAGAGAGAGAATGGGGAGGGAGTTAGGGACAGACTCCTGCCACATTGTGTGTACTTTTCCTCACTAACCAGAATGCACTCCTGCTGCTTTCCCATCTGCCCTGGCACCATCTGTCTCTCTCTCTTTCTTTTTCTGTTTCTTTTTTCTCTTTCTCTCTCTCTCCATCTCTCTTTATCTTTCTCTCTCTCCCTGGCACTCCCTCTTATGGCAGCTGACATTCTGAGACCTCTCCACCTAGAACAGCAACAATGGATTCAAGGCCTAGTGCACCAGCCAACTATAAAGATTAGCAACAGTATCACACTTTCATGCTTCTGCTCTTCTCCCTGAACTTCTGACCTTCATGGTCTGTTCCTGTGGACACACACACACCCACACAAAAACCCCTCCTCTCCTCTCCTCTCCTCTCCTCTCCTCTCCTCTTCTCTCCCCTCCCCCTCCCTCCCTCCCCTCCCCTCCCCTCCTCTCCTCTGTCTGTTTCCTCTGCTGTTAATTAGCTGATTTATGTATTTATAGGGACAGGGAACAGTGAAAAACACTTATTAGGTGTTATGTTATTCATTGTACTGTACATGTTCAAGGTTAATGTGTGGATGTGTGTGTGCGTGCGTGCGTGCGTGCGTGCGTGCGTGCGTGCGTGCGTGCGTGCGTGCGTGCGTGCGTGCGTGCGCCACTGTGCTCTTGCTGGTCCCCATGCACCGGCCTACCTGTCCCCACTAACTAGGTGCGTAATCAATCATAATATATGCTGGCTGGTTGAGGTCGACGTGGTGCGGTCCATGTATGAGAAGAAAAGATGCAGTAATGTGTGAGGGACATTGACAGAGTTAACGGCTAATGGGGTGTGTGTGTGGTGGGGTTGTGTGCAATCATGCGTGCGGGAGTGTGTATGTGTGTACGCGTGTGTGCGCCAGGGTTGGGGTTATTCCACAAATTTAATTCTAATTCAATTCAGAGATAATTAAATTCCTCTCAATTCCAATGTTAGGTAAATCCCAATTTTTCTTAGCAACTCTGCCTAGAAGGCCAGCATCCCGGAATCACCTCTTCACTGTTGACGTTGAGACTGGTGTTTTGCGGGTACTGTTTAATGAAGCTGCCAGTTGAGGACTTGTGAGGTGTCTGTTTCTCAAACTAAACACTCTAATGTACTTGTCATCTTGCTCAGTTGTGCACCAGGGCCTCCCACTCCTCTTTCTATTCTGCTTAGAGCCAGCTTGCACTGTTCTGTGAATGAGATCTTCAGTTTTTTGGAAATTTCTCGCATGGAACAGCCTTCATTTCTCAGAACAAGAATAGTTCTTTGTTTCTGGCCATTTTGAGCCTGTAATCGAACCCACAAATGCTGATGCTCCAGATACTAAACTAGTCTAAAGAAGGCCATTGCTTCTTTAATCAGCACAACAGTTTTCAGCTGTGCTAACATAATTGCGAAAGGGTTTTCTAATGATGAATTAGCTTTTCAAAATTATAAACTTGGATTAGCTAACACAACGTGTCATTGGAACACAGGAGTGATGGTTGCTGATAATGGTCCTCTGTACGCCTATGTATTCCATAAACAATCTGCCGTTTCCAGCTACAATAGTCATTTACAACATTAGCAATGTCTACACTGTATTTCTGTTCAATTTGATGTTATTTTAATGGACAGAAAATGTGCTTTTCTTTCAAAAACAAGGACATTTCTAAGTGACCCCAAACTTTTGAACGGTAGTGTATGTGCATATTATGTGTTTGTGAACAAATGAAGAAGTAAGTGTTTGTGTGTGTGTTGGAGTGTCAGTGTGTGTAAGGCCCTGTGAGTGTCCATAGAGAAAGTGCAAAAATTAAAATAAAATACAATACAAGGGTTAACTTAGGTAGTCCTTGTAGCCGTTTTGTTAGCTATTTAGTTGGCTACTTAGCAGTCTTATAGCTGTTCAGGAGCCTGTTGGTGTCACTCTACAATCCCTAAACAGGTTTACTTCATTCACTATTTCCAGTCTATGACTGAGTCAGCTAGGCTTACTCACCACTATGATGTCAGGCAATTGTACCCTGCAGAAGTACAGTCCCATCACACATACCATGGTTCCTTGTCCCCCACCCAGGCTTTCACGTGATTGGCTATTGGCTAGGGCCCCAGAACAGAACCCTAGGTGGTGTCATACAGTTGTGTTTTATTGATGTGTGGTGAAGCGTTCAGTCAGTTGCTCTGTTTGAGACGATGACACAATCCACTCAGTGGTAAACACAGACTTAATGGGTCCTGGTTCATGTTCCCTGTCTCACAGAAAAAGCTAGCGAGCGGCCTGCCTGGGAACATGACGTGTATAAGAAACGGGATGGGAATTGGTGAGAAACAGAAGTAGTGCACAGTAAATGTCTCCAATGAGATTTAGAAAACAGAGGGCTGACTCGTGTTCTAAGTTTGTCTTGAATGAGCTAAGGCAGAGAAAGTGCTAGTGTTCTAAGTTTGTCTTGAATGAGCTAAGGCAGAGGAAGTACTAGTGTTCTAAGTTTGTATTGAATGAGCTAAGGGAAAAGGAATGACAGAGTACTGGAGTGAGCTCATCACTCCTCTAGGATGGTGCTATATGGAGTAGTATTAAAAAACACTGTCTTGATCTAGACCAGGGGTCTCCAACCAGTAGCTTGAAGCCCACCCTTGAGTAGTTTGCAAATAAACATTCATAAACATAAAGCTCCTGGCTACTATCCAATCAAAACCACATTGACATTATCCCACCACTGGTTAGCCACTATTGGGTTAAAAAGTCATATGTAACACAATATCTGCCAATTAAATTCAAGCAATTGTCACTGTCTGTCTGTTTGTTTGTTTGGTATGCGTGTTTGTCTATCACTGTGTGTATCTAGTTAGCGATGATAATGATAATCGTCTTAATATATTGTAACCCACAAGATTCCATTGTTTCTTCATAGGTTTATAGGCTGGGGGCTCCGCCCTGGTCACTCCCTAGACACATCTATTGTCACGTCCTTGTTTAAGGTGATATAGAAAGTGGGTGTGTCAGGATAGGGGGGACCATTTCGATTGTATGTTTTAAAAGTTTCCCTCATTGGATACAAGTGAGACTTGTCTCACAGTCTTGTTTTTGATCATTTAGAAGCATTTTCCTTTTGGTAGATTAAAGGTTGCGGTGTCAAATCCCCAAGCTGACATCTGTCGTTCTCCCCCTGAACAAGGCAGTTAACCCTCTGTTCCCTTGTAGGCTGTCATTGTAAATAATAATTTGTACTTATGTAGTTAAATAAAGGTAAAATTAAAAAAACAGAGCCTGAAATACTTGATGGCATCAGCTGTCACAGATATCAAAACACTTGATGCAAATGCCCAAAAATCAGGAAGAAATGTTACGCTACCAATTTGACATGGTTTTGTCCAGACTTAAGGAGATTTTAGAGGCTTCGATGAAGGGTCTTAGTCAATCCATGGTAGACTGCCTGAACTGAAGAAACACCAGGTGGGAATGAAAGCTTGTATGCCACTCTGTGCCTCAACCCCTTTGCCAGAGTCTGGCATGGGGGCTTCCTGGGCAAAACCTATCCCTTTTGACCCTAGTTCACCACTCTATTTGAATAAAAGTGGTGGCTACACAGCCTAGAAGTGTGAGGAGTTTATTGCTGTGCGCCCCCTATCTGATGCTGAAATCCTTGCAGCTATAAATTCTATTTTGAAAGGCACTGCCAAGGATTGGTAGAAGGCAGAGTGCAAACGTGAGGAATTGGAAGCAGTTAGTCTGTCTTCATGAAGTCATTCCTTTCAGAAGACTATGAAGCTGAAGCTGAGAAGTGTACTCAAGAAGGGAAGCAGGGCCCTCAGGAAAGCCTCTGGGATTTCGCTTTTCAAGAGCTCTCTGTCTGCAGTGGCCACCTGATTCCCCCCAGAGAAGACCATAGTCCAACACATCCTCAGAAATTGCAACCCAAGGCAGGCATGACATCATAAGGGAACGGTACATTCGATGAGCTGGTCAGAGTGGGAACTCTCATTAATAGGATTTTGTAGGCCTCTAAGACATTCTGGCTGTCAATAAGACTGAGCAGCAGAAGAAGTCTACTCCTCCCTCATTCCCTCATTTCAGAGGAAGGAAGCCTCCAGGGAACATTAGTGGCTTTCAGCCTGCCAATGAAGGGACTGCGCTCTCCAATCCAATCATGCTGTCGTTGGTGTTGAGGTCATTCCATTGCTATGCTCGCCTTGATACCGGATGCATGTCTTTCTATAAATGTGTGACATTGGGATCAGAATTTCTAAATGGTTTGAAACAAAAATAAAAAGGGTTTTCATGCAGTTCCCTATGGGGACTTAGAGGAATAAAGTGACACATAACTCCACCTATACAACAACATTGACTGTAATTTGGAAAATTCCTTCCTAGATCAGATGACAATGTATGAAAATATCATGGCGTAACTATGCAACTGGACACCAAATGTTCATCCAACAAAAATTACAACACAATCTCACACTCAATTTGTGCAAATATCTACCAAAAGTACTTCAGCAGATTTATTTGTTTTTGTGTGGCTTCTTTTGTGTGAAAATACACACATTTTTGTGTGACTTCATTCGTAGGAAAATACACATTTTTGTGCAACTTAATTCGTAGGAAAATACACATTTTTGTGCAACTTCATTCGTAGGAAAATACACATTTTTGTGCAACTTCATTCGTAGGTAAATACATTTATTGGAGCAATGCATTTTGGGCAATGGTGCTCTACACTGCCTTTTTTTGTGTCCCGCATTTATTCATATAAAAAAACAAATGTGTTAACAACCCAATATTGTAAATCAACCAGGTTGTCACCGAAATACTTATAATATAATAGTGGCCTTATGTTTTTTTCTTTTTTTAAATTATTATTAATGCCAATTCTGTTTTCTATGTCTTTTTTCACATAATACTTTGGGATACTGGTGCTGTGTCGGATTTTCTGAGGGTTGCCAGATTGGAGTAAAAATCTGTATTTGTCAGTTTTTTTTGTGGAATCGACAAAGGCATTTGATTGGGGAATGGGGATACATTTTCATGATGGGAAATTAATGAATCAATAAATATGGGGAAACAGAAGACCTGCAAAAAAATCTATTTGGTATAAATTCCCCTGTCATAATACACACCATGTTTGGAGGAGAAATGGCACTGCACATCACCCTAAAAACACCATACCAACAGTGAAGTTTGGAGCTGGGAACATCATGGTGTGGGGCTGATTTTCAGCAAATGGTACTGGCAAACTTCACATAATTGAAGGAAGGATGAATGGGCAAATTTACGAGAAGCACCTGGTCGAGACAAATTTATGGTGAAATGATTGTCTTTCCACTTCCGTATTATGGCCCCAACAGTGCTCACTGGAACATTCAGAAGCTTAGAAATGCGCCTATAACCAATGCCATCATTATGTTTTGCAACAATTAGGTTGTGAATGTCTTGTGACAGCTCTTTGCTTTTACCCATCATGATATGTGTCTTGTGTGACACCTTGACAATGAGACCTTTTTGTAGGCCATCAGTTGGGACTGAACCCGCTGATATTAATTTGCACTGACAGGGGGCTGGATTGCTTTTTAATTACTGATAGTTTTCAGCTGTTGTCTTGGCTTTCCATGCCTTTTTGAACCTCCCTTTCTTCAAATGACTGTCTAATTTACATAAGTTAACTTACCAGTGTGGACCCAAAACATTAACAAGCTACCTGTTTAAAATGTTATTACAACCATGGTGCAAACCAGTAATATGAATCACTGTTTATCCATCCGGTTCTGATCTAATGAGATGGATGTAGGATTTTCTACGGCCTAGAATCGAGGCCTTTCCCAGTCATGAAAGACAAAGCAAGGCCCCTCTTGGTTCTCATTGGCGAAGACTGAACTGAAGTTAGGGGTTATATGTTAAATTCTCCTATACCACTTCGCCCAACATGTAATTTTAATGGACAAAGAATTTTTGTCCATTAAACAACAACCTCTCCACCAGCTATTGTTTACAAATATACACAGACCACTCCCCCTCATCTTACCGTAGTCTGCTGTTCTATCTAGCCGGTGCAGCGTATATCCCGCCAGCTGAATTTTATCCATGTTGTCGTTCAGCCACAACTCGGTGAAACATAAGATATTACAGTTTGTGATGTCCCGTTGGTAGGATACTTGTGATCGTACCTCACCTAATTTATTGTCCAAAGATTGTACGTTGGCTAGTAATACTGATGGTAAAGGCAGATTTCCCACTCGACATCGGTGGCTCCTTACAAGGCACCCCGATCTCTGTCTCTTTCTCCTGCCAATGACGGGGATTTGGGCCATGTCGGGTGTCTGAAGTACATCCCCCGAGTCGGGCTCATTGAAAAATAATTGTTTGTTGGAGAAAAACAAAACATTGTCCAGTCCGAAGTGAGTAATCGCTGTCCTGATATCAATAAGCTCTAATTGGGTTTTAAGAAACATTGGAAGAAACATTATGTACAAAATAAGTTACAATTAACACGAAAAAACACACATAATAGCTCAATTGGTTAGGCGCTTGTAAAACAGCTGCCTTTACCTCCGGCACCATTTTTGTCCAATCCTGGTGCTGCAAGCGTCATGCGCTACCAACTGAGCTACACAGGACTTGTAGGTTTTTTATTTTATTTATTTTTATTTCACTTTATTTACCAGGTAGGCCAGTTGAGAACAAGTTCTCATTTACAACTGCGACCTGGCCAAGACAAAGCAAAGTGACAAAAACAACAACACTGAATTACACATGAGGTAGTAGGGTGGGCTATTTACAGATGGGCTGTGTACAGGTGCAGTGATCGGTAAGCTGCTCTGACAGCTGATGCTTAAAGTTATTGAGGGAGATGGTAGTCTCCAGCTTCAATGATTTTTGCAATTCGTTCCAGTCATTGGCAGCAGAGAACTGGAAGGAATGGCGGCCAAAGGAGGTGTTGGCTTTGGGGATGACAAGTGAAATATACCTGCTGGAGCGCATGCTACGGGTGGGTGTTGCTATGGTGACCAGCGAGCTGAGATAAGGCGGGGATTTACCTAGCAAAGACTTATAGATGACCTGGAGCCAGTGGGTTTGCCGACGAATATGTAGTGAGGGCCAGCCAACGAGAGCGTACAGGTCGCAGAGGTGGGTAGTATATGGGGCTTTGGTAACAAAACGGATGCCACTGTGGCACTGCATCCAATTTGCTGAGTAGAGTGTTGGAGGCTATTTTGTAAATGACATTCCCGAAGTCAAGGATCGGGAGGATAGTCAGTTTTTCGAGGGCATGTTTGGCAGCATGAGTGAAGGAGGCTTTGTTTGCGAAATAGGTCAACATTAAGCATTTTGGAGATGCTTAATGTGACCAGACGCCTAGGTATTTGTAGGTGTCAACTTATTCTAAGTCAGACCTATAGAGAGTAGTGATGACAGTCCGGTGGGTGGGTGCGGGCGGCGTTCGATTGAAAAGCATGCATTTAGTTTTACTAGCATTTAAGCGCAGTTGGAGGCCACGGAAGGAGTGTTGTATGGCATTGAAGCTTGTTTGGAGGTTAGTTAACACAGTGTCCAAAGAGGGGCCAGATGTATACAGAATGGTGTCGTTTGCGTAGAGATGGATCAGAGAGTCACCAGCAGCAAGAGTGACATCGTTGATATATATAGAGAATAGAGTCGGCCCAAGAATTGAACCCTGTGGCACCCCCATAGAGACTGCCAGAGGACCGGACAACAGGCCCTCCGATTTGACACACTGAACTCTATCTGAGAAGTAGTCCGAGAACCAGGCAAGGCAGTCATTTGATAAACCAAGGCTGTTGAGTCTGCCAATAAGAATGTGGTGATTGACAGAGTCTAAAGCCTTGGCCAGATCGATGAAGACGGCTGCACAGTACTGTCTTTTATCGATGGCGGTTATGATATCGTTTAGTACCTTGAGCGTAGTTGAGGTGCACCCATGACCAGCTCGGAAACCAGATTGCATAGCAGAGAAGGTACGGTGGGATTCGAAGTGGTCAGTGATCTGTTTGTTAACTTGGGTAGACAGACTTTCCTCAAAAACCTTCAATTAAATGTTAACTGCAAAGTAGGCTTACCTGACAGAACTATAAATAAATTGGGTGGCCATTGTTTTGCAAACTCTGCCATGACATGCTGCAGCAGTATGCCTAACAGCAGAAACATAGCTAAACTGACACATTCCTCTCTAGCTGGATGTGCAATTAAAGTGGAATAATGCCACTTTAATTTTAGGTCAAAAACAATTTCAGACCTAAAAAATTTTCTTCTGATGTGATTTAAGCACTGGCATGAACTCAGAACATCAATTTTCATTGATTCTCTATGAATAATTGTAATATTGAGAGTCAAAAACATAAAACTATATATGTATATATATATATATATATATATAAGGAAAAATAAAACCTAGAAAATAAATGACGGGGCCTGTTATGTCAAATACTGTTTATCAACCATTTATTTTATTTTACATAACCTATAGTACATTGGCCTATAGTACCAGTCAGAGGAGGGAGGCTGCTCATGGTATAGAGGAGCACTGAAGAAGAAGAAGAAGAAGAAGAAGAAGAAGAAGAAGAAGAAGAAGAAGAAGAAGAAGAAGAAGAAGAAGAAGAAGAAGAAGAAGAAGAAAGAATTTGCTAAATTTATCAAGCACTTTTCAGGATTTCCTATTTTCTCATTCTGTAAAGAACATAACATTTGAAACATCCACTAACAGTATGTTAGTTAAGCACCAGAGTTACACATGATCTCATTCTATAATACTGTGCCAAGGATCAATATAGAGTCTTTCCAGACAACCGTCAAGGACAATCTCTCACTGTATTTTTTTGTCAGTTTTGTTTATGACCAATCAGCAATCTCATGTCCCATTAAGAAATCAAGGTAGTTGTTTAACAGGCCGTTGTGTCTCCATAACATCCTTCCATTTCCTTTCTACCTTCCTCCTATATCAGACCCAGTGCCAGCGTCCCCAGACAATCCCACAGCTAACAGGCATCATGGGCTCTGGTCAAAAGAAGGGCACTATAAAGGAAATAGGGTGCCATTTGGGAGGCAGTGTAATGATTCTCTTTGTTTACCCTGTTCATTTGGCTGGGCTCTACTCGCTAATTGTGTCTTGGCCAAGCTACAAAAGAGCTTTTAAACCCTGTGAATTCAGGATGTCGCTAACTGTTCGACAATGTACGCTGACAGTAATGTGAAAGAGAGCTAAAAAATAAGTGGTTATCTGAAAGTGGAAAGCTTCCACAGCGACATGCACTCTCCAATTCAGAGCAGCAAACTAATTGAGTTAGGGGGAATGTCTGGCTTTGAAAAGGTGTGACAATGTATGCAGGGAAACTTGTAAGTGTTGGAATCCCTCCCAAATAGCACAATATTTGATATATAGTGCATGACTTTTGGGACTCATACCTTGGTAAAAACAGTAGAAGTAGGGATGTGTTCACTAATTAGAAAACTCTTCAAAAGGCGTTTGTCTCTAAGGCTGCATCCCAAATGGTACCCTATGTACCCTGGTCAAAAGTAGTGCACTATGGAAAAGAGTGTATTTTCTCTCCTATAACGACACAGTCGGCTCTATTCAATCTGTAGAGCTGAAATGAATAGAGCCCAGAGCAGTCAGCAGGCTGGTGTCTCCTCTCCATGAGTGAATTACTACTTAATTGATTCAATTTGTTTGGATAGGGAAGCGTAATGGTGTATAGCCTGTATCACTATGGCAAAACTAGTTTTTCAAACGCATCTCCCCCTTCCTTGACAACCTTTCCCCTTGAAATGATGGTGATGGCGATGGCATCCAATCCAGGGGTATATTGGATCTCCCTCCTTCCGCTCAGCCCACAACTCTACCCCCCAAAATACATGTATCTGCTAGATCTATCCTCTAGTGTCAACACCTGTAATGAGTTTTACACATTTTACAATGAAAGAATAGTCAAAATGCTGAGAGATTATTTTTGCAGTGTTCTTTAATGTGTTCGCAAATTACCTCACATATCTGGGAGGCAACAGCCCAGCATCAGGGTAAGCTGCTAGGGAGCATTGCATCGTGTTCGTCCCAAATGGCAATATTCCCTATGGGTCTTGGTCAAAAGTAGTGCACTAAATAGGACATTGCATGCCATTTGGGACACATCCATTGCCTCTATTTACTGCATACCATATAATAATGTATTAGTACATGTGACTGACTGGGGGAAAAAACACATCTATTAACTCAGATGACTGATCAGTTGTCTTTACCCATTTCTCATTCACCCCTTAGTGATTTATTTCAAGTATGCAGGTTTATTACACTTCTTTCTTAAATGTTCGCCTTCATTGTAACATTTGCAGAGTACTGTTAGTTTCTTGGGCTGTGTCCCAAATGGCACCATGTTCCCTATATAGTGCACTACTTTTGACCAAAACCCATGAGGCCTGTTAGACTGTGTCCTCTGGGGACACTGGCACTGGGGGTGATATAGGAGGAAGTGCAAACTTTCTCCTGAAATTTGCTCTTGTTCACTACTGCCCACTAATCTAAAAATGGGCTGGTGGGAGTTTCCACCGTGTTTAGGGTGGCACACAATAGCCCAGCGTCGTCCGGGTTAGGGGAGGCCGTAGTAGGCCGTCATTGTAAATAAGAATTTGTTCTTAACTGACTTGCCTAGTTAAATAAAGTTAATACTAATAATAATAATAATTATTATTATTATAATAATAATAATAATTAATATTATGCCAGTCATTTCCATTCTAAATCAGTGAAGGGAAGTGAATACCCAATTTGGGAGGAGGAAGAAATAATTAGGACATAGCCCCTCTGTTCTCAGACATATAATAATTTGGTGGGTGTATGTGAACATGTATTAATATTAATAATTTTTGCATATCCCAAAATCTCCCCGTGGTATCCTCAGAGAGCAGGGTCACAGCCAGGGTCTGCTATTATCACCGGCGACCCTCTTAACTGATTTGCCTAGTTAAATAAAGGTTAAATAAATACATAAATATTTGTCTCCACATCCTGCCTTGTTAGCCAACAGCCACTGTAACTCCTGCTTTACTGGGTCTGTTGAACACTGGCCCAAAGATTGCTGAGCACCAGTGAGAGAGATGAAGAAAAGAGAGGAACTTTACCGTAGAACCCAATCATAGGCTGCTTTCCAAAATGGTAAACTATCCCTATATAGTGCACTACTTTTGACTAGAGTTGTGGACTAAGTAGTACACTATATAGGGTGCCATTCGGGACGAAAATCATCTTCAAAGCCCTTATCATGTCTAACATGGTGAAACATTAATAAGGTTTGTTTCAAATAGAGATGAGGTTATTTTTCCTCCCCTTTAACCCCCTCAGATTATTCCAGCCGCTCTGTGTTCCAACAGGGACCTCTTCAGAGGGATGGAGCTCCGGTCAAATGTAGTGCACTATATAGAGAATATGGTGCCATTTGAGGCTCATTCTTTCAGCCCCTCCGTGTACCAATAGGGACCTCTTCTTCAGCGAGAGAGATGAAGCTGCGGTAATTGAAGATGGTGCTAATAATCTTCTCTCCCTGTTTAATGTGATAACCGGGGACAGATAGACTGTTCTGCCATGATGGGAGAGACATCTGAAGTAACTCCCTGATGCTGTCTGGCTTGGAGAGGGTTATGGAGAGAGGGGTATGGAGAACTGGGGGTATGGAGAGATAAGTGCACTACTAGAATTTCAGGAAATTTGCTTTAACGGTCGACTTTGGGGACGAAAAACGATCCTACACCTCCTCTTTCTCAATTTTCAAATATAAATGAGGTGTGCCTTTGGTGGTTCATCGATGCGTCATTATGGTCATGTGAGCCGCGACCGATTTAGCTACACTGTGTAGAATGATCTGTTTCCGAGTGTGTACATTTAATTCAGAATATCTTTAATTATGAGAAGTAGAAGGCAGTATTGAAAGGTCTGAATAAAAAGAGCTTGACCATCCTTGATTAGTCGGCTCTGGAAGGTCACAGATCTTTACATATGCTAATAGCCCCTCAGCAGGCAATCTACTCCAAAATGTATTTAGTAGGCCTATAACCTAGTTCATAAATTTTAAAGATGTCTTAAGAATGATAGACTATAAAGTTAATGGAGTCTACTGTATATTCATACAATCATCGATTAAAGATCCAAAATCAAACTTCAATTCTAACTCTATTTGAAGTGCATTAAAAAAAGCAACAAACTTAAAACAATAAAATATTTTAAAAAACAAGCAAGGCCATTAGCAACAAATGTTACAAAGAACATAAAACACAAAGGCGTCGTTGATTAAAGGCCAAGCTAAAAAAGGCTGGTTGACAAATGGGATTTTAACACCTCAAACAGTTTCACAGTATATTGCAAAGTTCCATATGAAAAAGTATAATAAAACGTATAAAAAGTATGATATACTTTATAAAATTAACACTGATGAATAATAACGTTTTATTATTTAAGAAATTAACAGTAGATTTGCTCTCAAATTCCCAATGCTACGCCCCTTGATTTCTCCAAGTTCTCCAAGTAGCCTAATACCTAAAAAACAGCCCTGCTTAAAACTTGTACTACCACAGTTACTGTCTGTAGTCCTGGCAAACTGCAATCTGTACCGGCAATATGTACAGTGCTTCATAATTCTCTGAGTTGGAATAAACTGTGCCTCTGATACAGATTCCAATACCATGCCCCAAAACTCAACAGGGGGCTTAAATTATATTGATTTGGATGTTTCTGGAACCAATTTACACGAGCCATGACATGAGAAATGTGCCTGTTTTCATGGACCAACAAGCACATCACAAGAGAACTGTATTAATTTGCCTGGTGTTAGGTCTGCATCTAATTTAATGCGTGGTAGGCCCGTCTGTCTGTGGTGAACCACTTTGGAAGTACACATGATGAGCGAAACATTCTACTTTTATCAGTACTTACAACCTCTCCCAGCATTATCATGTTGTTCTGTCAGCTGTATAATGGTGAGATCCTTGTTTGGAAGACAATGTGAAGACACTATACAGATCATTCCTATCTTCACTTGCTATGACAAACAGCTGTTTATGGGTCAGGCAAACAATATCTCAACTCTGGTCAGATCCTTACTCTCACTCTGATCAATGGCATGTAAGAACTTGGTACCATCAGGACCTACCTACATGCATGTCATCTCTCTCATGACCGCCTGCTAACAAGTTTCTCATATCATCAAACTCAGTAGGCCAGACCATGCTCTTAACCTCTTGGGCAGGTAGCATAGCGGTTATGAGCATTGGGCCAGTAACTTAAAAGGCACTGGTTTGAATCCGCAAGCCGAGTAGTTGAAAAATCTGTCGATGTGCCCTTGTCACGACAGGGAGCAAATAAGCTTCTCTATGGCCAGAGCCTGACAGCCCTTGAGCAAGGCACTTAACCCTAATTACTCTTGTAAGTCGCTCTGGATAAGAGTGTCTGCTAAATGTAAAAAATGTAAAATGTTAAAAACTTTCTCATTAATTGAATATAGATGCTGTTATTTTTGGTCTACTGTTTACCTATTTGCTCGCTCAAATGGAAAGCACCAGAAACCATATACTGGACTATAGTCCAAAATGCATTTCTTTCAGGGACTATGGAGGTGCATATTTGGTGTGCAATACTGCTTTCCATACAACCTTGCAATGCTCTCACAGAACTGTTGCAATTAGCGATGAGCCTCTCCAACTAGCGCCATAGTGATACATCTTGTACATAAGAGGGTACAGGCTTTGACAAAATGGGTCCAACAATCATAATGGGCATGCTCAACAAGTCCCTTAAGAGAAAATAATGAGTAAACGCATGTCACATTTTTTACATTCTTGTGCATTGAAATGAGATTTTAGCGGGTAGTCGGCTTATGTCTGCAGATGCTTTCAGTGCATCAACTTTAAGATTAATATTTCTTATTAATCCATTCTACCAGATGGTAAAAAAATGTTTTGCTCTCCCCAGTAAAATATTATGCATAGGGTCCACTACAGCCATGTCTATGGGCATGACATATGTCAATTTGAATAGCTCAGAGAATCTGGCCCCAGTTTCAGTCTATTGTTTTCCTCTCTGCCTTGGTCTTCGCCTCTTTCCACATACTGGCCACCAACTACAACATTTTCTATCTGCTAAAGGGGGCGGAGTTGCAATCTACTGCAAAGATAGCCGACAGAGTTCTGTCCAATACTATCCAAGTCTGTGCCCAAACAGCTTGAGTTTCTACTTTGAAAAAATCACCTCTCCAGAAATAAGTCTCTCACTGTTGCTGCTTGTTACAGACCCCCCTGGACACCCTATGTGAGCTGATTGCCCCCCATCTATCCTCAGAGTTTGTACTGTTAGGTGACCTAAACCGGGATATGCTTAACACCCCTGCCGTTTTACAATCTAAGCTAGATGCCCTCAATCTCACATAAATTATTAAGGAACCTACCAGGTGCAACCCTAAATCCGTTAACAAGGGCACCCTCATAGATATCATCTTTACTAACATGCCCTCTAAATACACTTCCAGTGTCTTCAACCAGGATCTCAGCGATCACTGCCTCATTGCCTGCGTCCGTAAGGGGTCCACGGTCAAACAACCATCCCTCATCACTGTTAAACGCTCCCTAAAACACTTTAGCGAGCAGGCCTTTCTAATGGACCTGGCCCGGGTATCCTGGAAGGATATTGACCTCATCCCGTCAGTAGAGGATGCCTGGTTGTTCTTTAAAAGTGCTTTCCTCACCATCTTAAATAAGCATGCCGCATTTTTTTTATAAATGAACTGAGAACAGATATATCCCTTGGTTCACTCCAGACTTGACTGCCCCCGACCAGCACAAAAACGAACAGCCCTCGCAATTTGCAACTTTTCAGGGAAGTCAGGAACCAATATACACAGTCAGTTAGGAAAGCAAAGGCTAGCTTTTTCAAACAGAAATGTTCATCCCGTACCGCTAATTCCAAAAAGTTTTGGGACACTGTAAAGTCCATGGAGAAGCTGCCCACTGCACTGAGGCTAGGAAAAACTGTCACCACCGATAAATGATAATCGAGAATTTCAATAAACATTTTGCTACGGCTGGCCATGCTTTCCACCTGGCTACCCTGGCCAACAGCTCTGTACCCCCCGCAGCAACTTGCCCAAGCCACTCCGCTTCTCCTTCACCCAAATCCAGATCGCTGATGTTCTGAAAGAGCTGCAAAATCTGGACCCCCACAAATCAACTGGGCTAGATAATCTGGACCCTTTTTTTCTAAAATTATTACTAGACTGTTCAACCTCTCTTTCGTATCGTCAGAGATCCCTAGAGATTGGAAAGCTGCCGCAGTTATCCCCCTCTTCAAAGGGGAGACATTCTAGACCCAAACTGTTACAGACCTATATCCATCCTGCCCTGCCTTTCTAAAGTCTTCGAAAGCCAAGTTAATAAGCAGATCACCGACCATTTCGAATCCCACCTTACCTTTTTCCGCTATGCAATCTGGTTTCCGAGCTGTTCATGGGTGCACCTCAGCCACGCTCAAGGTCCTAAACGATATCATAACCGCCATCGATAAAAGACAGTAGGGGAGAGTGGGGTGATTTGTGCCAGGGGGGAAGTAGATCCACCCCTTGTTTCTGGAAAACCATAAAAGAAATTGGTCATGTGACCACATAATTTTGAAAAGCCATCCATTTTACTGATCCTCCAAAGAAGAGAGACACATGGCATGAGAGTTAAGCACATTTTAGCTCCTTTCCTTTCAAAGTAAAACTTCTATGATTAAGGTTTTTTGATTGTAGTGTCTGAACAATTATAGACAAGTTTGAAAACATTTCACACATGGTTTAGTGCTTTAGCAGGCTACACAATGAGTCTATAGAGTTAGCATGATGTTAGCTCTTAACTGCTGGATCATGCTAGTTTTTCAAACTTGTGGGTCTGGGGTGGTTTGTGCCAAAGGGCCTGGGTTAAGTTGTGCCAGTTATGATTATTTTCAACATATTATTAATTTGTAATTGTACATTGTACTCTTACATTTAAGCACTTAAACTATGTGACATTATTAATTTTAGACCAAAACCCATCATGTCACGCACTTATAAACGGAAGACAGACAGGGCTTCAACTCCTCTTGTGGAGTTGGACAGAGCAGTGAAAGAGGTGCAACAGGGAAAGACCATACGTCAGGTGGCAAGGGAGATGAAGATCTGCAGGATGACCTTGAAAAGATTCATGGAGAAGAAAAAGATAGGAGAAGTAACAAAGACAGGGTATAAGAGAACAGGACTTGCCAACCAAGTCTTCAAAGAATACATGGAGACAGAGCTGGCAGACCATATAATGGCACTAGCAGCAATGTTTCACGGCATAAGTGCCATTAAAATGCTGTGAGCTGGCTTTTGAGTATGCACGAAGAAATGGCATTGATATCCCTGCCAGCTGAATCAGAGAGAAAAAAGCAGGTTAGGTTGTGTGCATTTATTAAGGAAAAGTTATAGGGAACATTGATAATTATTTTCCCAGGACATGCTCATTATCAGTTATCACCATGCACATCCTACAGAGAAGCAAAATTGGGTACTTATTTAGAGCATATAACTTTACCTTATGTAAAATCTGAATGTAAACTGAAATGGTTCAATAAGGGATAAATAAAGAGATACCCTTTATGCTAATAAACTATTAACCTTTTCTAGGACCTGATTGGTTCACAGCCTTTAAAGCACGCCACCACTTGTCATGCCGCACTCCTGAAGCAACCTCTCTTGGAAGAGCTACTGCCTTTAATAGACACAACGTGGGGGAGTTCTTTGATAACCTCTCTAAAGTGATGGACAGGTAATCATCAATCACATATTCTCTCTCTCTCTCTCTCTCTCTCTCTCTCTCTCTGTCTCTCTCTCTCACACGCACATACATACATACACACACACACACACACACACACACACACACACACACACACACACACACACACACACACACACACACACACACACACACACACACACACACACACACACACACACACACAGACGAGGCAGCCAGGGAAGGAAAGAGGTCACATCTCTATAGGGTCTTCTGCCCTGAGTAGCAGAATTGACATTTACACACATAACCACATCCATAATCTCATTTCAGTTATAACTTCCCTCCACACATGATGTACAACATGGACGAAACTGGTGTGACTACAGTGCAGACACCCAGGCAGATTGTCACAGAGAAAGGGAAGAAACAAGTTGGTTCAGTTACATCAGCTGAAAGAGGAGAGCTCGTCACTGAAAACTACAAAATATGACTTATTCCAACAGTTTAATAGAGTGGCAATATCTAAATAAAGCTTAAATGAGTAATTTTGTATTGAATTTGTCTTGCTTTCATATAGCATTACAGTTCATAACATTAAAATGTTCTGTTTTACTTCAGAAATCACTGGCACAATTTACCCCAACGTATTACCCCAAAGGCACAACTTACCCCGCACCAGGGGCAAGTTGTGCCACGAGACCACTTTTGTTCTCAGGGATGCACCACATCCTGAAATATATGTACATCCTTAAGTTGAAGGCATTACTGTCATGGCCTCACTTTAAAGTCACTTTGAGTAAAATCTGGCACAACTCACCCCACTTTCCCCTACTGTGCAGCCGTCTTCATCGACCTGGCCAAGGCTTTAGACTCTGTCAATCACCACATTCTTATCGGCAGACTCAACAGCCTTGGTTTCTCAAATGACTGCCTTGCCTGGTTCACCAACTACTTTTCAGATAGAGTTCAGTTTGTCAAATCGGAGGGCCTGTTGTCCGGTCCTCTGGCAGTCTCTATGGGGGTGCCACAGGGTTCAATTATCGGGCTGACTCTATTCTCTGTATATATCAATGATGTCGCTCTTGATGCTGGTGACTCTCTGATCCACCTCTACGCAGATGACACCATTCTGTATACATCTGGCAATTCATTGGACACTGTGTTAACAAACCTCCAAAAGAGCTTCAACGCCATACAACACTCCTTTTGTGGCCTCCAACTGCTCTTAAATGCTAGTAAAACTAAATGTATGCTCTTCAACCAATCGCTGCCCGCACCTGCCTGCCTGACTAGCATCACTACCCTAGCATCACGGCTATGAGCCGGTTCATAACACATAAAAAGGCGACGTCGTTAGTTTATAACTGTAAACCAATCCGTAATTTTATTTTATTTTATTTTAAAACATAAACTCTACCTTCAGTAATGTAATGTGACTAGACCGCTGATTGGCCAGTTCATCCTCCTCAGGAGGATGACAACATCCTATATGAGGAAATAGCAAGTATTTTTTGTTTGTTTGAGGTGTGTTTTTTTCTCCTATTTATCCTTTGGCCACAAATACGAGTATAGGATGAGTCAACGTTATTTGGGTTAACAGAATGTGAATGTTTCAGAGTTTGATTTTCACTGGACATCTAATTTAAAACTGCAAAATGTTCTCTTATCCTCATGGCAAAATGTAAACAATTGCATGAGATGAGCTATAAAACAGTGTGTGTGCGAGCGTGTGTAGAGGCAGTACTGGCACCTGCTGCAGTCTCAAAGATAAATACTCTCTCCCTCTCTCTCTTTCTCCATCTCTTTCCCACCGCTCTCATTATTTCTCTTGCTCTCTCTCTCTCAGAAGTAAACTTTGAGACCGTCATGGCTGCCTCTGCTGTTAAAATAAATGTTTGCCCATCCACAGATGAATATTTATTGGGAGCTGAGTGTTTTTTTATTTTTTTTTATCCATTCCTCCTCGAGATGGAAGAAGATGTTGGCCTCTCACTCAGCTGAGCCACCTGCTGGGAAAGTCAAGCAATGAAGCAAGGCTGATCAGTAATATGCACACACACATGCACACACAGTGATGCTGCTAAGAAGGAAAGGTAAATTATTGTAACTGAATCATGCAAAATGTAGGCTACAAATTGAAGGAAACTAGCAATCACTGCACAAAAGTGACAGTTATTTTGTATGTGGGTATTACTGACGGTGGCTACCGATAGTGGCTAACGTTTAACATAATAGAAATAGTACAAAACAAATCCAGGAATATCAAAACATTCTACTTGGTAGGTTCAGCGCTACTATCTGTGCGCACCGGAATCCATAGGCTACAGCATGGACTTGGGTCTCCAAATTTCAGCCCCAAAAATGATGAAGCCATAGCTTACACAGCTATTTATACTATTTATACTATACTGTGAAAAGGAGAACAAAATACCGGTCATGTTTTTCAGTTTGATGAAATATGATTGGTTTCACATATGTCTCATAAGTTAAAATAGATCTAAAACAATTGTAATTTATTTTTACAGTAACCTTATCCGAACAGATTTTTTCACCCAATTTTTTACCGAAATCCATTGACATGGTGACCAATGAATCTAAGATAAATAAAGGAATCTGTCATTAGGGGTTCACAGTGAAGCTGTGAAACCTATTGTTATTCTCTGAATCCTTAGCATTTATTTTTCTTGACATGGTCAAATAATTCAAGCGCAGATTGGTCACTTTTTTCCTAATTCCCACAAAGAAACTAGAGGCCATGAGTAACATGGAGAAAGATGGCCTATAGGTGGTGCTGTTACAAGCAGTCTCACTTAAACCCTCAAAGGTGTCTTTCCTCATGCTGAACAAATTGTATTTTTCCACATTGTGTTGTGTTACAGCCTGAATTTAAAATGGATTGAATTGAGATGATGTGTCACTGGTCTACACACAATACCCCATCATGTCAAAGTGGAATTATGTTTTTTTGTTTTTCAGACCATAAGACATCCCAAAAATCTGTCTTCTCACTAAATCGGCTGTAGCATCTGAACGATTTGGCAAACAAACTCTATGGAAAGATGAGAGACTCACGAAAACAATAGTGTTCTCCATTTTGCTCTACGACCTCCACAATTGTCAGTACAGCCAATCTGCCAACTTCTGTCTGTAGCTTCCAAAATGCTTGGTTTCCACACCCCTCTGTACTAAGGTGAGACTCTCACAAACACGTACATGTCGGTTGTATTGCTCTACGCCCACAGGCCCCACAAGACTTGTCTGAAAGTTCCCCCGTAACCAGTTAAAAAAATGAATGGGAAAGGGAATGGGAAAGGTGGATACTAGTCAGTTGTACAACTGAATGCATTCAACTGAAATGAGTCTTCAGCATTTAACCCAACCCCTCTGAATCAGAGAGTACAGTTATTCTTTATATGGAGTGTTTAATGCCAAAAATATGGGGTCATTTTAAATAAGAATTTGTTCTTAACTGACTTGCCTAGTTAAATATAGGTTAAATAAAAAAATAGAAAAAAATCACAAAGACATGGGAGGTTTTCCAATCCCTCGTAAAGAAGGGCACCTATTGGTAGATGGGTAAAAATGAAAAAACAGACATTGAATATAACTTTGAGCATGGTGAAGTTAGTACAGTTTTTTACGATTGCTTACACACTAAAATTAAAAATAACACACAGTTGAATCCTGACACTCAAGGAGCAAAACCTCAGCCCAGATTTGCACAACTATAAGCACATTTTCAGCCTCACACTTTTTGTAAAACACTACACACACTTCTCTACATTAGACACAGAAATCTAACATGATTTCAAGGCACTGCCATTCAAAAAGCACACCTATGAACCAATTGATCAAACACGGCCGTCAGGTGTACAGACACTTAGGTGCTTAATTGGAAACTCACCTATCAGGCGTAAGCACTATAAAAAGGCAACAGGTGAGTTTACCTGTCTTCAACTAAAATGGAAGGCAATGTTGCAGTAAGAGGAAGAGGAAGAGGGACAGTGAGGATGAGAGGGGGAGCCCACGGAGAAAGAGGGGTAGGGAGAGTAAGAGGAAGAGGAAGAGGTAGAGGTAGACCTGGAGGAGGACATGGACAAAGAAGACGAGGACCACATTTATCAGATGAGATTCGAGCAACATTGGTTGACCATGTTGTAAACCATTGGTTGACATTGAGAGAGGCTGGACAGAGTTCAGCCCAACCTCAGCAGATATACTGTTGCAACAGTAATTCGGACATTTCGACAAGAGCACAGGTGAAAACAACTTACATCTACATTAAAATCAGTCCAATGTATCCTACTTATATCCTACTTACTACATCATACGTTTTGTTACCCATTCACTGCGTTGCATGTTCGAAACTGTCCTGTGACATTTTACATGTATTTTGATTGGTCTCCGTAGGATTGAGGGTCGAGAACGTCAAGGAGGAAGGAGCCCCATATTCCTAGAGGAACAAGAGAGAGCTATTGTAAACATGGTTTTGACTAATAATGCGATACGCCTCAGAGAAATTCAAACAAACATCCTCAATGACCACACAGTTTTCAATAATGTCCATGAGGTCTCTCTATCAACACTTGGGCGAATCCTTAAAAAACATCAAATACAGATTAAACAACTCTACCGAGTGCCATCTGAAAGAAATTCTGAGAGAGTAAAAGACCTGCGGCATGAATATGTGGAGGTACGTAATGTAAACTTCAGTATTGTGCACTGCACACAGAACCTTTTCACATGTACATTTCTAGTAGGCCTATATTGAACTATACAATGTTGTATTTTCTTCAGAGAGTTTTGCAAATGGATGCTGATGCAATCCCGCATGAATTTATCTTCATAGATGAGGCTGGGTTTAACCTGACAAAAGTAAGAAGAAGAGGGAGAAACATCATTGGCCACAGAGCTATTTTGAATGTCCCGGGCCACATGGTGGTAACATCACAATGTGCGCTGCAATCACGCAGAATAGGGTCCTCCACCGCCATGCAAACTTAGGTCCTTACAACATGGCCCACATACTCACATTTTTAGAGAGACTACAACATCGTCACAGAAGATGACCAAATGGATGCAGAGCAGATGAGATACATTGTCATCTGGGACAATGTATCTTTCCACCGATCTGCTCTGGTCCAAAACTGGTTTCATCAGCATCCACAATTTTCACTCCAATACCTCCCACCATACTCTCCCTTCCTTAGCCACATTGAGGAGTTTTTTTTCGGCATGGTGGTGGAAGGTTTTCGATCTCCAGCCCTATGTCAGGATACCCCTCATTCAAGCCATGGAGGAGGCCTGCGACCAAATTAATGCAGGGTCTGTGCAAGGATGGATACGCCATTCAAGAAGATTCTTCCCTTGCTGTCTTGCGAGAAAGGACATAGCCTGTGATGTGGACGAAGTGCTATGGCCAGATCCAGCTAGGCGAAGAGATGATGCTTAGGGTATTTTTTTTTATTCATGTTTTCGTTTTTGTCCCCACAAAAGTTGTTGCAGTGTTTATGTACTATATTCTATTTAGAGTATGTTCTGTTATGATTTTCAGTGCAGAATGCAACCTTTGGAAATGCATGAATGTATTGACTGATTTAACAATGTGGAGAGAAATAAATATTTTTATCAGTATGCAGTACTGATCTTGTGTGTTGTGTTTGGTCAATATATTCATGTACTTTACTCTAACAATATATCTGAAAAAAATCAAACCCAGACTATATGTTAACTAAATGTTAAAAGTGTTTTAGATTGAGCACAGCAGTGTGCAACTGGTGACAAATGGTGACAGAATGTTTTTTTTTTTATAAACTATTGTATAGTTTTGAATGAAGTGTTTGATTTAGCAAAATATCTGAGGTGTTCTGCTACTTGTGTGTGTGGTTATGTGAATTGTGTGTAGTGTTTTGACAAAATGAGCCCTGTTTTCAAAATCGTGCTTAAGCAATAGCAAAAAACTGTAATTACACTTTGGATGGTGTATCAATACACCCAGTCACTACAAAGATACATGCGTCCTTCCTAACTCAGTTACCAGAGAGGAAGGAAACCGTTCAAGAATTTCACCATGATGCCAACGGTGACTTTAAAATAATGGCTGTGATAGGAAAAAACTGAGGATAGATCAACAACATTGTAGTTACTCCACAATACTAACCTAAACAATAAAGTGAAAATGAAGCCTGTACAGAATAAAACATTTAATTGCATCCTTTTTGCAAGTAGGCAGTAAAATAAAACTGCAAAAAAAATGGCTAAGAAATGTACTTTAAATTTACAAAGCATTACATTAGGGGCAAATACAACACATCACTGAGTACCACTGTTGATATTTTCAAGCTTGGTCGTGGCTGCATAATGTTATATGTATGCTTGTCATTGGCAAGGACTACAGAGTTTTTTTTTTAGATAAAAATAAACGGAATAGAGCTAAGCACAGGTAAAATCCTAGAGGAAAACATGATTGTGCAAATATTGGACAATCCAGGTGTGCAAAGCTCTTAGACTTACCCAGAAAGACTCACAGCTGCAATCACTGGCAAAGGTGATTCTAACATGTATTGAACATGGGATGTGAATACTATATAAATTATATATTTATATGTTTCATTTTCAATACATTGGCTAAAATTTCTAAGAACAAGTTTTGGGGTATTATGTGTAGATGGGTTAGAACAATAACATTGAATCTATTTTTAATTCTGGCTGTAACACAATAAAATGTGGAATAAGTCAAGGGGTATGAATACTTTCTGAAAGCACAGTAGTTCCCACAAGATGTAGTGCTTGATTCGTTATCTAACTGATTTTGTGTTCTTTCAGTCATCCTGGGAATCCTGTTCATTGCTGCTCGCAGCTATATTTAATTTGTATGTTTTTGTTGAAGAGATTTTAGTCACACAATTTTACATCTAGCTATGGTGTTTTGTGCAGTATTTCTCAAGTACAAAAATTGATGATACACCATGCTGCCCACTGGGCAAAAGCTGGTTGAATGTAACATTAACCATAAGCTTAGAAAGCAATTTTTTATCAGCATATAGTTTGTTGATGTATGACCATCTACCAGTGGAGGCTCCTCAGAGGAAGGGGAAGACCATGAACTGACATGTTGTCCACCCAATCAAAGGATCAGATAATTAATCTAGTACTGAAAGCATAAACTACACCTACCTGGCACTGTATCACATGTGGTGAGTAGTTGACTCAGAGAGAAAGACAATAGTTTTTAAAAAATATATTTATTCCAAAATTAAGGAGAAGGAAAAGAGAGAGAGAGAGATATTTGGTTGTATCTTTGGTTTCTTTCACTTAGCTATTATATGCAGCTAACTCGAACACCTGGCTCAAACAGAGGGATGCTATGTTAGCTAGCTGGCTATGACTATACAACACAACACAGGAACTCTTCCGAGTCAAGGTCAGATTTTGGTTTTACAAACTGCTAAACTGCTTTCTGACTGTACAATGTACTGCATGATTGTAGCAGTTTACTAACAAGTTAATTTTAGCAGTTCTAGTTGACTATGACATGACAACGATGTAGGCTGTGTGTAGCTGTTAGCAGTCATGATATGAAGGTTTGGCTTGGAAAGGTTTTTTTGCCCAATCACAGACAGCTGATTTGTCATGCACTGAAGTCCACAAGCGAAGGGAGAAGGTGAGAGGAGAGCATGTAGATAGTTGTGAGAAGGAAGTATATACAACTAGCAAAACTGATCATGCTGTTTTTATGTGGCTGCTATGAAAGTGAGATCAGGGGTGTATTAATTCCGCCAATTCTGTTGAAAATAGTTTCTTAAATGGATGCAAACGGAAATGAAATGTGGATAAATATAGCTGAATTTGTCCAATAGAACCTATAATTTGCAACTGTTGGACTAATGATTACACCCTACATCAGCTAGATTGTGCAAGGCGGTATTGAATGTGTCACTGTCTATCACCTTGATTAAGGTCTTGTCTTGCACCTACATTGTAAACTTTGAGTATCATGTAGTAGCCTAAACCTATCGATTTTACATTGAGATTGGTGAATTGAATATGAATGACAGTCATCCAATATGCTGTAATAGAAATAAGGCCACGCTCATGTATTAAAAAAATATATATATTCTCCCTCATTTTAAACAGCACCGACCACCACAGGCATCTACAATATCCAGACTATCCAAATAAAGTGTGACCCAAGCAGGTTGGAACGGTTTGGGCTAAAAACTATTTGTAAAATTTCAAAAAAATAGATGGTATCATATTCTGTAGGGGGTACAGCATTCTTACTCATGGGTGCAAAAAACACCTTAAAAAACCTTTAAGGCACACCTTAAAATATGTTAATGAGACAGAGACTTTTTTCCCACCCACCACATTTTCCCACATTGCACCGTAATTAAGACTGTAACCACATTTACAGTATTTTACTGTGCATTTGACAGTGTTTTTCTATTGAAATTGTAGAACGATCTTACAGTGTGCTGTAAAACAAATGTACAGCATTTTCTTGTGCATCCTACTGTTATCTACTGTATTCTGTTTGCACAGTATCATACTGAGAAAATTACAAAAACGGTTAACAGTGTATCAGCGGCCAAACGAGAGTAGTTTTGGGGGGAGGTTTAATGTGGATGTCTCTTGTGTGTTCGCACGTGACAAGTGTTTGTAAATTCACTGTGCCAAAACAGTAAACAGTTAGTCACTTACCTTTCTAGATAACTTGAAACAGTGTAACCAGGCATTGTATTGATGTCACCTAGGCTAGCTAGTGCTCAATAACTTTTTTTGCCAATTGGCTTCAGCCGGCAGGTGTGCGACCATGGAAAAATTGGTTTGATATTGGATAGATCTCTGGGGCTAATGGAATCGGGACAATAACTTCATGTTGCACATATTTTAGTTGTCTCAGTAAATGCTTTCAATATTTGTATATGAATATATAGCATTTATAGTTGGTTTGATGTTTTTAAGTAATTTGGAGCTATTGACATTTGGAAATATTGTCCCATGTACATTGTGCAATTTACTGATGGTCCCTGTCTAGCCCCACAGGAATATTGAATGTTTAACCAAATTGACCATTGGCCATTATGATAGGGTCGAGTGCAGCTACACTCCGAATGTATGTTTATTTGGTATCTGCCAGCTGTGGGAATGTGGGCAGAATTGAAATAAAAAAAAAACAACCCAAGGAAAGCTGTTACAGTACCCTTCATTCCGTGACATACCATTTTTTCCTATCATCTCGCAAATTTGTGTTTTGGACACGTCTGACCTTGACACTAGAATAAATGTTTCTGACTCATATTGATGCCACATGGGTCATTTTCACAATGACAAGTTGCTTTTTTCGGGCAGTCGCTCTTTAAACAAATACATTTTTAAACCACTAAGTCTAAGAAAATCCCTCTGTGTTGGCTTTTCGTAAATTATTGGTTGTATGGTATTACAGTGACATTCACTTCTGCTGTTCATTTTCTTCTTTAGCCAGACCGACAGATCTAAAGTCTATGTATAAGCAAACAGCTTAAGGCTTGAGTGATATTCCTTACATGTTTGTCAGATGTTCGAAATCAAACGGGTTCAAATTCTAGAATACAAGTGACAGAATTTCATTGTTGCATTAGTATACAATTCCAGGTGTCCAGTGTCGATCAATATCTCAATTGTTTTTGCTACTGCAGCTCCAGTGCAATAAAACGCCAGTGCAATAAAACGCACCAACACAAATCAAGAGCTTGATTAAAAACAAATGGTTTGATTGAACACGACGGTAAGCAACATGGGTTCTCATTACTCCATTGTTGTTGATATAATGAGACATGGTGAAGTATCCAAGTCGTTCTTTGTTCAGGTGGTTTGTAAGGACTGAAAACATGGTTGGAGGATGCCTGTAGTTGAACGATACTCTAATTGTAATGGCTTACAATGAGCCAAGGTCACTGGCTGGTAGGGGAGCAGGTTTTCTCCAATTAAGAACACACACACACACACACACTGATTTGAAAAGCGTTTATTCATTACTGACAGGGCAACGACAGGGCTCACTCTATTCCTTCCATTAAGCTTTTTTATGATATTCATCATTGTCACAGCAGTAGATGGGAGCTGTGCTGAGATTATAATTACAACTTTATTAATTCAATCATCAATGTTGATACTATGACTGACTGACTTGTGGAATGACATGGCAAAATATCACACAAACTTCATACTTTGCAAAATTCTTCATGGCTGCATCCCAAATGGCACCCTATTAAAGTGCAATAATTAGTGAATAGGGTGCGATTCATTTGTGGCTGTAGAAGTCTCTGTTCCATATTTCTACACAGATTTGGTATCAACTGTGCACAATGATTAACTGCATCAAATGGTGCCTGAAAAGCAATTAATTAATTTAGAAATGGTTATTTGGAATTATCAGGACGCAATTATCAGAGTCCTGTCGGCTGCTTGATACTGCGGTACGTGTCCATGAAATCCAAACATATGATAGGATGCTACCTGGACCTATGTGGACACTGATTTGGACTGGAACCAATCTGGTGTAGAGGAGAGTAATGAGCAATGTCAGTACCAACGGCTGTGTGTGTGCGTGTGCGTACTCGTGCGTGTGTGTAGCCTGAAGTTGCAGGTGTGATATCTTTTTGTTTAGCAGGGGTGCGGAAATGTCGTCCTGGCAACGTGCGTGTTACATGTGACCGTGGTAGGGGATTTTGGCACGCCACGTATGTGTGACTGGTAGGAGTAACAGCAGGCGCCAGACCACTCATCCAAGCACACACACACACGCACGTGAATGGCAGGAGTGACCAGTGTGAACCAGACCACAGCCGTGCCAGTCTACCACCTCCACGCAACCTCAGGAAAAAGGGATGCAGGATTCAGGAAACTGAAGGTGTTTATAATCACAGTTTTTTTTAATTTTATCAGTAACTTACTGTATTAATCAACAGTATATTACCATAGAATACACAGTAAAATACCATACATTTGATTTACAGCACACTGAAAGACCTCTCTGTAATTTCAACAGTAAAACACTGTAGAATGCAAAGTAAAATACCATGTGTTTTACAGTATGTTGTGGGTGGGGAAAGAGTCTCTGGTTCATTAACATATTTTAAGGTGTGCCTTGTAAGAGGTTATTTTTGTTACCGCCAGAGAATACGGTAACAGACTGTGTTTTAGCATTTCTACAGAGCTTGTCCTGAAACTGTATGTTAGCTTATTGGCCAACTGTTGCCAGTAATTTACTGAAAAGTAGAATGCAGTACCGTACCGCATTTTTGCACTAGCAGTTGCATTGTATTGTTGTTTCTCACTCAGTAATGTATCGAGGCGTGTCCTGTAAGAGGCTATATTTGTTGCACCCGTTAGTGAGAGTGCTGTACCAATTTAAGTGATGTGGCAGTGGTTTTTCTGCATTACCCACAACACTGCATGGTGGAGATTTTCTGGGGTTGAGTCCCTCACTGTACTCTCCTTTTCTTAGGAAGGACAAGGATGCAGCAACGGTAACAGTGGCTTGATTGCTCCCCAGTCGAAGGACCATTTCTGGCACTGTCTCTCTGGTCCAGCGGGCAAGGCGGGAAGGGTAACAGTGGCTTAATTGCTCCCCAGTCGAAGGATCTGCCTGAGGAGGAGATTATGGACTGCAGGCCTTGTTTTTTTTAATCTTCTATCTTTTTACTATTGAGCTCTCGTTGAAGATAAATGATCATGTATCTATAGTGAAGAAAAATATAAACGTAATGTGAAGTATTGGTCCCATTTTTTTAAGGGCTTTATTGGCATGGGAAACATATGTTAACATTGCCAAAGCAGGTGAAGTTGATAGTAAACAATAAAAATTAACAGTAAACATTACACCAAAAGAATAAAGACATTTCAAATGTCATATTATGTACATATACAGTGTTGTATATATAGACAGGTAGACAGATACAGTGGGGAGAACAAGTATTTGATACACTGCTGATTTTGCAGGTTTTCCTACTTACAAAGCATGTAGAGGTCTGTAATTTTTATCATAGGTACACTTCAACTGAGAGTTACGGAATCTAAAACAGAAATCCAGAAAATCACATTGTATGATTTTTAAGTAATTAATTTGCATTTTATTTTATCAGAAAAGCAGAACTTAATATTTGGTAGAGAAACCTTTGTTTGCAATTACAGAGATCATACGTTTCCTGTAGTTCTTGACCAGGTTTGCACACACTGCAGCAGGGATTTTGGTCCACTCCTCCATCCAGATCCTTCAGGTTTCGGGGCTGTCGCTGGGCAATACAGACTTTCAGCTCCCTCCAAAGATTTTCTATTGGGTTCAGGTCTGGAGACTAGCTAGGCCACTCCAGGACCTTGAGATGCTTCTTACGGAGCCACTCCTTAGTTGCCGTGGCTGTGTGTTTCGGGTCGTTGTCATGCTGGAAGACCCAGCCACGACCCATCTTCAATGCTCTTCCTGAGGGAAGGAGGTTGTTGGCCAAGATCTCGCGATACATGGCCCCATCCATCCTACCCTCAATACGGTGCAGTCGTCCTGTCCCCTTTGCAGAAAAGCATCCCCAAATAATGATGTTTCCACCTCCATGCTTCACGGTTGGGATGGTGTTCTTGGGGTTGTACTCATCCTTCTTCTTCCTCCAAACACGGCGAGTGGAGTTTAGACCAAAAAGCTCTATTTTTGTCTCATCAGACCACATGGCCTTCTCCCATTCCTCCTCTGGATCATCCAGATGGTCATTGGAAAACTTCAGACGGGCCTGGACATGCGCTGGCTTGAGCAGGGGGACCTTGCGTGCGCTGCAGGATTTTAATCCATGATGGCGTAGTGTGTTACTAATGGTTTTCTTTGAGACTGTGGTCCCAGCTCTCTTCAGGTCATTGACCAGGTCCTGCCGTGTAGTTCTGGGCTGATCCCTCACCTTCCTCATGATCATTGATGCCCCACGAGGTGAGATCTTGCATGGTGCCCCAGACCGAGGGAGATTGAACTTCTTCCATGTTCTAATAATTGCGCCAACAGTTGTTGCCTTCTCACCAAGCTGCTTGCCTATTGTCCTGTAGCCCATCCCAGCCTTGTGCAGGTCTACAATTTTATCCCTGATGTCCTTACACAGCTGTTTGATTGAGTGTGTGGAGTCTGTTTGATTGAGTGTGGGGACTTGTCTTTTATACAGGTAACGAGTTCAAACAGGTGCAGTTAATACAGGTAATGAGTGGAGAACAGGAGGGCTTCTTAAAGAAAAACTAACAGGTCTGTGAGAGACGGAATTCTTACTGGTTGGTAGGTGATCAAATACTTATGTCATGCAATAAAATGCAAATTAATTACTTAAAAATCATACAATGTGATTTTCTGGATTTTTGTTTTAGATTCCGTCTCTCACAGTTGAAGTGTACCTATGATAAAAATTACAGACCTCTACATGCTTTGTAAGTAGGAAAACCTGCAAAATCGGCAGTGTATCAAATACTTGTTCTCCCCACTGTAGGTAGGTGGGCAGTTAGACAGGTAGACAGATAGACAGGTAGACAGATAGGTAGGTAGACAGATAGACAGGTAGGCAGATGGGTAGGTAGACAGATAGGCAGATAGACAGCCCAACGGGCCCACAGGCCTCTGGACAAAAGTAGTGCACTATGCAGGGAATAAGGTGCCATGTGGGATGCAGGCTCCATCCCCCTTTTCTTAAACCTTTGCCCTCTTTCTATGTGCATGTATAAAGACATATGTCTATTCTTTATCATATTGTAATAGTTTGAAAAAGGTATGCCGTAAGGGAGGGCTGATTCATATGTTTGCATGTCTGCCTCTCGTTGATAGCTGTGTGCAAGGAAAGGATATGCAATGTAAATGTGTGGTGTGCCAAATTGGGCTTACATGGGTTTTGCTTCAATGCCATCGAATTGGCCATTGTTTAAAAATAAATGAAACACAAATGAACACTGACTATACCAAACTGCAGTGTCGTGCTTACATGCTTGCGTAAGCAGTGTGATATTATTAGGATAAACCTCCCATCTCAGGGATGACATTCAAAAGAGGCAGAACCTTCAGACCACAGCGTTTAAATGAACACCCATCTTCCCATTAGCATCATTATCATCATCATCAGCATGTTTTATGTGTCACATTTACCAGGCCTGCTAGCTCTGACACCTTTCTGGCTCTCAGCAACTCACAGGAAAACAACCAAAAGTCTTGAATCATGAACTATTACAGCAATCGCCCAAGAACTGCAATATGCCTACATTTAATTGTATTTTCTTTTTTTTAAGCGACTTTGAGATTCAGATTTTAATGAAAAGCGCTATATGCATATATTATTAGTACTATTATTGCAAAAAACACATTCATATATCAACATTGACCACTGTGGGCACGTCTGGCTCAGACAAGGCTCACATACTTGTGTACCTACATAAAATACATCTGTATAAATGCAGAGATTTATATGTCAGTAGAAAACATTTTTCTTTATTCTTCAATACTGAACTTAAGGGGTGGTTTCCCAGACACACATTAAGCCTGGTCCTGGACAAAAAATATATTTCAATAGTGAAACTCCATTGAGTTAGCTTTTTAGTCCAGGACAGCAAATTCTCCTGTATTAAATCAACATAGAGATTGTTAATGGTCCCAAACAGTCCCATTCTGATTCCCATGTAAAATAGCCTTGTGAGTGACTAAAGAGACCGAAAGCAACCCCAAGGTGATTTTGGGGAGGGGCTATGGGGGTGGTCTGGTGTAGAGGAAGAGGCACCAGTCCCACTTTCCAGGTGGTATTCGCTGAGGCCGGAAACTAAGTGCCTGGTGAAATACCGGAGGGAGGAGTATGAGAGGATAATGGAGCTATGTTGGCGAAATATGGAGGAGTGTGAGAGCGAGAGGAGGGAGCTGGAGTTAAAGGTGCCCAAGGTGAGCATCCCCAGTCCGGGTCCTGTCGTCTACTCCACCCCCATGCCAGAGCAGTCCGCTCCACCAGTGCCCAGTCTGGGTCCGGTTGTCGGCTCCACTCCCATGCCAGAGCAGTCCGCTTCACCGATGTCCAGTCCGGGTCCGGACCTCTGCTCTACTCCCCGCATCCGACCTCCAGTGGGTGCGCCCAGCCAGGTGCTTCCAGTGCCGGCTCCAAGCACCCGACCTCCGGTGCGCCTCCCCAGTCCGGTACGACCCGTGCCGGCTCCCCGGACCCGACCTCCAGTGCGTGACCTAGCCAGCTGCTTCCTGTGCCAGCTCCACGCACCCAACATCCGGTGTGCATCCCCAGTCCGGTACGTCCTGTGCCGGCCCTCCGTAGCCCGGAACCTCCAGCATAGGTCCGCAGCCCGGAACCTCCCGAAGTCTGCTCCGCTCCAGTGCCTGAGCAATCCGCTCCACCGGTGCCCAATCCGGGTCCAGCCGTCTGCTCCTCTCCTGAGCCAGAGCAGTCCGCTCCACCGGTGCCAAGAACGGGTCCAGCCGTCTGCTCCGCTCCAGTGCCTGAGCAGTCCGCTCCACCAGTGCCCAAATCCGGGTCCAGCCATCTGCTCCGCTCCAGTGCCAGAGCAGTCCGCTCCACTGGTGCCCAATCCGGGTCCAGCCGTCTGCTCCGCTCCTGAGCCAGAGCAGTCCGCTCCACCGGTGCCTAATCCGGGTCCGGCCGTCTGCTCCGCTCCTGAGCCAGAGCAGTCCGCCCAGTGCGGGCCCGGTTGTTTGCCCTGGTCCATGGCCGGAGCCGTTCACCCCACCGGTGCCCAGTCCGGGCCCGGTTAATTTCCCCGCTCCATGGCTGGAGCCGTTTGCCCCACCGATGCCCAGTCCGGGCCCAGTTGTTTTCCCCGCTCCATGGCCGGAGCCGTTTACCCCAGCGGTGCCCAGTCCGGGCCCGGTTAATGGTCCGGCCATGGAGCGGGACCATTGGCGTCCGGGGGGGGGTACTGTCAGGCTATGGCCATAGAGAAACCAATTTGCTTCTCTATGTAGACATGGTCAGAGTCTGACAGTTCTTTTCTTTCTGTTTCTGGTGGTGGTTTGTGTAGGATCCCTAATTAGAGGCAGCTGTAGTGCATCGTCTCTAATTAGGGATCCAACATAGGTTTGTATGTTCCACACCGGGGATGTGGGTCGTTGTCGTATATTTCGCAGTCACGGTGACAGTAAGTGTGCCTCTTTTGTTACGTCCGTTCATTCGTGTGTGTTTTTGTAAACGTGACGTTTGTACATTGTGTGTTTGTTTGTTTTTGTTAGTTCGTACATTTGAGTTGGTTTATACATAGTATAAATAAAATGTCAAACTACTATCCCTGCGCTGCATCTTGGTTTATGCTTGCACCCACTCGTGACATGGCTAGTGTGCAGGGAGCTTATATTCATGAGCGTGACTTCACTGACAGCTCATTGAAACATTTATGTCAAGAAACTTGGATGCAGTGTTGCAGTACAATCAACTCAAGCAAATGTGGTGATAAACACAGCAACTCAAACAACATTGAAATTGCATCAATGAGGAGGGCACCAGTAACTTTATGATCCAACTTCATCAATGTAGAAGCAACAGTCATGTTTCATACTTCAGTCATCATACTTTGATCTGGTTTCATTCAAATATCATCCAATATGATTTTGACTGTTCATTACCTATAAATAATGTCATTTTAATGATAACATATTTACTTAGGGTCTCACTTGGTGAGGTTTAAAAGATGGTTATGGATGAACGCAAAAATAATGTCTTTCACTAAGAATTCAGTCATGGGTGGTAACTCTACAATTCACTCGAAAAGGCAAGGCACTCTGGGAAATATGCAAATAAAGCTTTTCACTAAGCAGTGTGTTATTTCAACCCTGTTCAGTGTCTATACGTGTCCACACTTTCAGTGTTAATTTAACACTGGGAAATTAGCTGTGTGAGTACTGCACTGTGTATGGAATAGAGTACCATTTGAGACACAGGCCTAAAGCTTAAAAACCTACATTAGGCTATTTATTAATTCCGGTCCTGGAGTGCTAAAACATTTCTGGTTTTGGATTGAAAGAACCATTCCATTTATGGTTCTTTAGAGACCCTAAAATGATTCCCCTATGGTAGGTATTCCCAAACTGGGGTACGTATACCCCAAGGGGTGCGCGCAATGCCGTCGGGGGTATAATAATAATACAAAATATATATTATATATATATATAAAGGGCTTTAAATAAGACTATTGAGACTCTAAATAATATTATTTGGTTCCAAATTGCATCTTTACTTTTCATAGGGGATTAATCCATCAAACGTATTTATAAAGCCCTTTTTACATCAGCAGATGTCACAAAGTGCTATACAGAAACCCAGCCTAAAACCCCCAAAAGCATGCTTTGAGGGGTGGCCAGTTCTCTTCTGGCTGTGCCGGGTGGAGATTATTAGAGTACATGGCCATTAAGAACTGATTGTTCTTCAAGATGTTCAAACGTTCATAGATGACCAGCAGGATTGTAGAGGGTGCAACAGGTCAGTACCTCAGGAGTAAATATCAGTTGGTTTTTCATAGCCGAGCATTCAGAGGTTGAGAGAGAGAGAGAGAGAGAGAGAGAGAGAGAGAGAGAGAGAGAGAGAGAGAGAGAGAGAGAGAGAGAGAGAGAAGAATAGAGTCTAAAACAGCAGGTCTGGGACAAGGTAGCAGCAGAGCAAGCAGAACAGTTGAAACTTGAGCAGCAGCATGACAAAGTGGATTGGGAACAGCCAGGAGGGGAGGGAGAGAGGGAGAGGGAGATAATTAGATGGAGCATACTTAAATTCACACAGGACACCAGATAAGACAGGAGAATTACACCTGATATAACAGACTGACCCTAGCCCCCCAGCTCGCACAGCAAGCTACCATCCAAGCAACATTTTTCAATTAAATTTAATAGCCTAGAGGAGGATAATTATTATTAATACTTTTATTAATACCTTTTTTACTTTCCACAGGCACTGACACCCAATGGGATGGTAGTGAATTATGGTTTTGGGTTAGTCAAAAAACACCAGGGCCTAACAACGCCTCTGCTTTTAGCATCCAACAACTCAGAGGAAAACAGATCAGTAGATATGGTCAACCACAAGTCTTGCATCATCAAGGTGAATGTTAACAGAAACCAATTATATACACTAATATCACTGGCTTGGGTGTGTAGAGACTTAAACAGAAGCAGAGATAGCAGTGTGCACTACCATACAGGCATACAGACATCTCTAGAAAGAAGAATGGCTTCGGTCATAAAGCTCAGCATTCTACTGGCTGTTCTGATCAGAACCATCCTTACACGCCAGTACATCATGAGAGAGGGGGAATGTTTTCGCACTTCAGGACGTTTTGTAGGAGACTACTGTTTGATCTTCAGTAACACAGCTAATGGGAGCCTGCTGCTTTGGAATTCTATTATTCCAGTTGAGAATTCCACTTTGGCAGCGAAGTTTAGGGATCGACTGAAACTGACTAGGGGTCGGACGGATTCAACTCTCTGGATCAACAATCTCACTCGGTCAGAATCTCACACTGGACAGTACAGGGTGGTGTATTTGAGAGTTCGCAGGGTGTTATACCAGGACACCACTGACATCTTAGTCAGCAGTGCTTTCAATAAACAGAAGTCTCTGCATGCTGATGTAGGAGAGACAGTAAAGCTACAGTGTGAGGGTGGTAGTGCAAACATCACAGTCCAGTGGTTCTGGGAGGACACCAGAGTAATGGACAAAGAGTTATCTGAGAACAGCTCCTCTCTCCACATCACCAATGTCACTGTAAAGGACCTGGGCAATTACACATGTGTAGTTTTGTGTTTTGTGTTTCCAGCCAAATGTTTAATCTGAGACATAAGACACAGTATGTTGTTTTCTCAGTGGGAAAGGAGGCTGTACTGCCCTGCTTTATCACTGATGGGTATTAATTCTGGAATACCCCCTTTAATCATATCATTAGTCAAGGGAAGCAGATGTATGTGACAGATGGAAGAATATCAGGGAACTACTCCCTGGTCTTCCCATCACTGATGCTCAACCACTCAGGGACTTATGAGTGCTCTGAGTTTGGCCACCTAAAGAATACACTTTGAACTCCTGGTGTCCCCCAAGTCTGACCGTCTCACAGAATTCTTCTCAGAGGGAGGCTGTAACTCTAATGTCAATATGTCTGCCAGGGTGTTGTGGTACAGACGGACTGCTCAGCTTGACAAAGTCATTCTGGACACAGAATATAAACATCCACATTTCCCCCAACATCTCAATGCATCTCACCCTCACTCCTTTCTGGCCCTCTCTAACCATTCTCATTGGCGGACAGTGGGGAGTACTGGTGTGCTGTCTTCTATGACAAAGTGTGTGTATCAGTAACCAAGACCCTCTTGTTGGAGTGGAACCCCTTTGGCATGGACTCCAAGTTCTACAGTGTCCTCTTCACTGATGGGGATGGTCTGCTGGGGATGGTCTGCTGAGGATGGTCTGCTGGGGATGGGCTGCTGGGCATGGTCTGCTGGGGATGGTCTGCTGGGGATGGTCTGCTGGGGATGGTCTTCTGGGGATGGTCTGCTGGGGATGGTCTGCTGGGTATGGTCTTCTGGGGATGGTCTGCTGGGGATGGTCTGCTGGGGATGGGCTGTGCTGTGATCATTCTGGTCGTGATGATCAGGAGAAAAAAACATGCTTCACTGAAGACCCGAGGAGGGAAGAGAGAAGAAGAGAGAGGGAAGACAGAAGAGAGTGGAGAGAGAGAGAGAGAGAGAGAAGAAGATAAAGACATCTGTGAGTAAAGTGTAAAGGAGAAACATGTAATATTTTGGCAATTATTTCTATTCCCTCATGATTGTTGAAGGACACTGCTTAGAAATGCCTAAAATGTCTTAGTACTGCTTTCTTACATCATCATAATCCCAATAATGTTTGCAAGGATGTGAAGAAGTATGCCGATGTTCTTGCTTTTGCTATTGTTGTCAACTTCGAGAACGAAAACCTATCATGAAACAGAACGATGTACACCCAGTTGAGGTTAAAAAAAAGTTCAAGTGGTGTTCTAAAAAGCCTGTCTTTCTCTTGTGGATTTCTATTCCTTTGCGACTGTTTATATTTAGCAGTATTTGCAGGTGAACATTTTACATGTATAACCTATAAAGGTGAAACTTGACCATGAACAACTAATGTAACGATAAATAGCCTTGTCCAAGCCAGAAGGGCCCATAGGGCAGGAGCCAATGCATTTCTCCTGTTTCTGTAGTGCTAGGCAGCTTAATGTAAAAGTACACCTTCTGGACAGGACTAGTCTGTTATCATATCACAGATGTATTTTATGTAACAGTCAAAATATAGACCATGTACAATTCGATCAGTCAATTGATTTTTTTCATTTTCTGTACATAAGTATTCACTGTAAATATGGACTCTGCACTGCTTCAACTTTATCCTGCACTGACATTCAAATAATAGTTAGATATGAAGAAAAGTTCCACAAAAGATTAGAAAAAAATAAAGATCAAGAAATTATATGGGATATATGTATTGATTACATTAAAAAGACAAAGTAAAAAGTAGGCAAGATTGCTGTAATTAACTTTTTTTTATTAATAATCCTATGTTTTTAGTTTGTTTTCTATTATTCGGGGGTTGATCATTTGTAATTACGTTTTTTAATGTTTTGCATTTTTTACTGTTTATCTTTGTTAATGTGTATTTGTTTTAACATTTGAATAAAACAAATAATACTATACCCTGCACTTATAAATAAAATGTCACATTAGAAAATAACTTTATTGCAAGCCTGGAGCTGTACTCTGGGTCCTCTGTCTTACAGGAATGCTCTGCTGCCAGAATGCACAAAGATACATCTCAGAGTGTAATATGTTGGACTTGAGAAAACAAATACTCTATTGCGTAGTGTAGCAGACCCATGCCGTGGTTCAATCAAAGGCATGTTTTTGACAAGCGCACTGACTGCATGGTCGACAATGGTCCTTTTAAATGGAATTTCCCTGATGTGTGCAGATATCACAAGTGATTAGTTAGTGACAGAATTAAATGTATATCTCTAAACTCTTCCTTGGCCCTATGCTCATTTTCATTAATTCTGTCTTTCTTTCTTCTTAGCAGTGACTCCACTTAAAGCCACGTCGATGCCCAGTAGCAGTACTCAAGGAGAAGCAGACCCATACAGAGATCCATTAGACAAAAAACAATTGTGACGAAACATAACATTGCCACACTCTGAATCTTGCATCTGCGTAGAGCTTGTAGTAAGCTTTAGTTGTGCTCCAAAAGTGCAGTTTGAAACTGGCACCTCTTATTTTTATTTAACCTTTATTTAACTAGGCAAGTCAATTAAGAACAAAATCTTATTTACAATGACAGCCTACCTACAGGGTCAGCCCCTGGAGCAAATTAGGGTTAAGTGCCTTGCTCAAGGACACGTCAACAGGTTTTTTACATTGTTGGCTTGGGTATTCAAACCAGCAACCTTTCAGTTACTGGCCCAAAGCTCTAACCGCTAGGTTACCTGCCACCCTTATCAAGGCTCAGTCCCAAATTGCACCCTAGTCCCTATATAAAGTGCATTCGGAAAGTGTTCAGACCCCTTGACTTTTTACACATTTTGCTACATTACAGCCTTATTCTAAAATGTATTAAATACAAAAAAATCTAATCTCAGTCTACACACAAGAAAGCTTGAAGCTGTAATCGCTGCCGAAGGTGCATCAACAAAGTACTGAGTAAAGGGTCAGAATTGTCATGGTTTGTAGGCAGGACACGAGGCACTGAGCAGTAATATAACATTCATTTATTTGTTCTAGAAAAAAACAAGCAGACACAACCACGAACTGAAATGCAAGAAGCACAAACAAAGATCCATACACAGGTGGGAAACTACTCAACTTAAATGAAATACCCAATTAGAGACAACGCAGGGCAGCTGCCTCTAATTGGGGACCAACAAAACCCAAACATAGAGTTTTCCAGAACTCTCTCCTCTGTAAGGCCCTGACCTTAGCCACCAGACAAACATAGAGATGCCTGGCGGCTTCCCCACAGTCTGGACCTGACAAGAATACTTATGTAAATGTAATATTTCAGTTTTTTATGTGTAATACATTTGTCATTATGGCGTATTGTGTGTAAATTGATGAGGGAAAAAAACAATTTAATACATTTTAGAATAAGGCTGTAACATAACAAAATGTGGAAAAAGTAAAGGAGTCAGAATACTTTCCGAATGCACTGTAGTTCTCTGGTCAAAAGTAGTGCATTATGTAGGGAATAAGGTACCATTTGGGACGCAGTCCAGAAATGTCTCACACTGTATAGGCCCTATGGCTTCATATTACACATATAGAATGTCTCTCACCTGAACTACTGTATATAAAACATATTACATAAGAAACAGTATGACATCAACAATGTGCTGCTTTTTCACTCTCAATCAAACATCACTAGAGCTGCAAAGGGAGTAAAACATGGGACAATGCTAGCCTCAACAAAGCCTCTGGCTTGTTTACTTGCTAACTATGTACCAGTGGTCCTGTAAGATTATTCATGTAGCCTACTTCATCCAAACTGTGTCATCTGTGCAAAACTCAGCCAGCATTGTCTCAAGAGTTTCCCTGTTAATGGAACACAGTGTTATGCTGTACTTGGCTTTGACCATACTTTACAGCCAGGCCCCACCACTCCCACCCTCTCTCTCTGTCCCTCTCACTTCCAGCCTCACTCACCCTCGATACCCCCCCCCCCACCCTCTTTCTCAACCCCCATCTTCACTCTGACAGTCCTCTGGCTTCTAGCCTCTTAAGTCCGGCAAAATGTATCTATTTCATCATCCATAACTTCCACCACTCACCCACAGAACAATTAGAACCAAACAAATGCTAATGTAGGCCTATTTAAGTGTGCTACGATGACGTTATTGTCCATTGACATGGAAATACATTTTGTGAGTCAGCATACACAATACCCACATTCAATACACTATAACACAACATATACTGAAATACAACCATGCCGGAAAGTGAGCACATGCACAATCCCTGTGGTAAACTGTCCGGCCATGTATTGGGCTCACGTTATGTCCTACAGATGTAGGATCTTAATTTGAGCCAGTTTGTTACAGCAGGAAAATAATCCTGCAGCAATAGGAAATGTGAATAATTATGTGGATAATAATTAATTGTCATTTTTGTAGGGGTTGATACATTTGTTGTTAGGACAAATCAAGTCTGACATTTTAAAGTGTAAATTGTCTCCCCCCCCGCTTCTCCTTCACCCAAATCCAGAAGGCTGATGTTCTGAAAGAGCTGCTAAGTCTGGACCCCTACAAATCTGCTGGGCTAGATAATCTGGATCCTCTCTTTTTGAAATTATCAGCCAAAATTGTTGCAACACCTATCACTAGCCTGTTCAACCTCTCTTTCGTATCGTCTGAGATCCCTAGAGATTGGAAAGCTGCCGCGGTCATCCCCCTCTTCAAAGGAGGAGACACTCTAGACCCAAACTGTTATAGACCAATATCCATCCTGTCCTGCCTTTCTAAAGTTTTCGAAAGCCAAGTTAACAAACAGATAACTGACCACTTCGAATCCCACCGTACCTTCTCTGTTATGCAATCTGGTTTCCGAGCTGGTCATGGGTGCACCTCAGCTACGCTCAAGGTACTGAACGATATCATAACCACCATCGATAAAAGACAGTACTGTGCAGCCGTTTTCATCGACCTGGCCAAGGCTTTCGACTCTGTCAATCACCGCATTCTTATTGGCAGACTCAACAGCCTTGGTTTCTCAAGTGACTGCCTTGCCTGGTTCTCTAACTACTTTGCAGACAGAGTTCAGTGTGTCAAATCGGAGGGACTATTGTCCGATCCTCTGGCAGTCTCTATGGGGGTGCCACAGGGTTCAATTCTTGGGCCAACCCTTTTCTCTATATACATCAACGATGTCGCTCTCGCTGCTGGTGACTCTCTGATCCATCTCTACGCAGACGACACCATTCTGTATACATCTGGCCCCTCTTTGGATACTGTGTTTACTAACCTTCAATCAAGCTTCAATGCCATACAACACTCCTTCCGTGGCCTCCAACTGCTCTTAAACGCTAGTAAAACTAAGTGCATGCTTTTCTATCGTACGCTGCCAGCACCCGCCCACCGGACTATCATCACTACTCTCGACGGGTCCGAATTAGAATACGTGGACACCTACAAATACCTAGGCATCTGGTTAGACTATAAACTCAACTTCCAGACTCACATCAACCATCTCCAATCCAAAATTAAATCCAGAATTGGCTTTCTATTCCGCAACAAAGCCTCCTTCACTCATGCTGCCAAACATGCCCTTGTAAAACTGACTATCCTACCGATCCTTGATTTTGGTGATGTCATTTACAAACTAGCCTCCAACACTCTACTCAGCAAATTGGATGTAGTCTATCACAGTGCCATCCGTTTTGTCACCAAAGCCCCATACACTACCCACCACTGCGACCTGTATGCTCTCGTTGGCTGGCCTTCATTATATATTCGTTGCCAAACCCACTGGCTCCAGGTCATCTATAAGTCTTTATTAGGTAAATCCCCGCCCTATCTCAGCTCACTGGTCACTATAGCAACACCCACCCGTAGCATGCGCTCCAGCAGGTATATCTCACTGGTCACCCCCAAAGCCAACACCTCCTTTGGCCGCCATTCCTTCCAGTCATCGCTGCTGCCAATGACTGGAACGAATTGCAAAAATCATTGAAGCTAGAGGTTCCTATCTCCCTCAATAACTTTAAGCATCAGTTATCAAAGCTGCTTATCGATCACTGCACCTGTATATAGCCCTTCTGTAAATAGCCCACACTACTACCTCATCCCCATATTTATTTTTTGTTTATTTTCACTAATCTTGCACACCAGTACCTCTATTTGCACATCATAATTTGCACATCCTTCATTCCTGTGTTAATGATGATAATTCTGTAATTTATTTCACCACTATAGTCTATTTATTGTCCTACCTCCTAATCTTACTGCATTTTTGCACTACATTTTGCACTCTGTATATAGATTTTTCTATTGTGTTTTCGACTGTTTGTTTTACTGTGTAACTCTGTGTTGTCTTTTGTCGCACTGCTTTGCTTTGTCTTGGCCAGGTCGCAGTTGCAAATGAGAACTTGTTCTCAACTGACCTACCTGGTTAAATAAAGGTGAAAAAAAAAAGCCTTTTAAAAATGTGCATACAATACAACTTTGCATTTCCAGCTCTGAAGGAAAATCCTCAGCAACAAAAGAGAGAGATCAAATGAAGATCCGGTATCTGTAAAACCCACTGTTCAACAGTCTGGTGGCCAAAGGAATGAGGCTTGTCCTAATCCTAGATAGATAGATAGATAGATAGATAGATAGATAGATAGGTACTTTATTGATCCCCCGGGGGGGAAATTTCATTATCAAGCAGCTACAACAAAAACACAGGGCAGGTGCAAAATGCCACAACGAAAGTACACAAAAGACAGATACACAGTACATGATACATAGAGCGGCAGTATGAAAAAGTATAGAAATACAGGATATCTGGAGTGCAAAAAAAAAAAAAAAAAAAGCTATAAAAGGACATTGCGTAGTATGAGTGGTTGGCTGAATATGTACACTATACATTGGTGGATGTTGGATGGTTAACTATACTATACAGGTTGATGGCAGAGAAATACTTCAGTAGCTAATGCGTATGATATGAGCGAGGGTAATAATAGTTTACTTAATAGACAGAATGGGTAAATGAACAGGTAAGTGAAAATTTTGCATGGTTAAATTAGCTGTACAGTTAGGTATACCGTTATATTTACAGATAAGTGAATACTTGCATGTTTACACAAACTGTACAGGTAAATGACAGGAAGAGATACTTTAATAGCTAAATGTGTGTATGATATCATTGGGGTAATAATAGTAATTCCCTTAAAATACAGTCCTTAGTGCGCAGGGTTTAATTACAGACAACTGCACTTATTGCACATTTGATATACTAAAAGCAATGAGAAAAGGTGCAACTGGCAGGATACTAATATGCATTCCTGAGTGAATGCCTAGGTCCAATAATTACTTACAATATTGCATGTGATATAATATAACAACTGTACATGGGTATGTATATACAGACCTGTATGAATAAGTAGGTCCTGAGTGGATGAGTGCTGACGGAACAGAGTTACTCACGGATGGATGCATAATTGTTAAACTAGGTCCTAGCACCCCAACAGTTCCAGATCTATGTTGCCGACGGCACGGCACCCCGGTGAGGCATTATATAGTCTCATAGCCGCCGGCAGGAAGGACCTCCTGTGGCGCTCTCTGGCACACCGTGGTGGGATCAGTCTGTGACTGAAAGAGCTCCTCTGCGTCATAACCATAGCGTGCAGAGGGTGGGTGACGTTGTCCATGATGGCCAGCAGTTTGGCCAGGATCCGTCTCTCCGCCACCTCCTCTAGAGTGTCAAGGCTCATCCCCAGGACAGAGCTAGCCTTCCTGATCAGCTTATTTACCCGAGAAGCATCACCAGCTTTGATGTTTGCTCCCCAGCACACCACTGCAAAAACTACAGACTGGTAGAAGGTATGCAGTAGTTTACTGCACACGTTGAAGGACCTGAGCCTCCTCAGAAAGTAGAGTCGGCTCTGGCCCTTTTTGTACAGGGCCCCGGTGTTACCAGCCCATTCCAGTCTGTTGTCCATATGGACCCCCAAGAACTTGTATGACTCAACCATTTCCACATCCATTTCCACATCCATCCCCTAACCTTACTGAGTCGTCAGAACTTTAGTCTACCTCTCTATTTACCATGGGCGGATTGGCCATGGGGCAATTCTGGCAAATGCCAGAAGGGCCAGGCCATCTTCTATTGCGCTGGGCTAGTCAAAATTGACAAAAAAAAAAAAGATCTTAAAAAGTCCATATTATGGCATGAACAGCTCAAATAAACAAAGAGAAATGACAGACCATCATTACTTTAAGACATGAAGGTCAGTGAATCCGGAGCATTTCAAGAACTTTTAAAGTTTCTTCAAGTGCACAAAAACCATCAAGCGCTGAGATGAAACTGGCTCTCATGAGGACCGCCACTGAAGAGGGTAAGTTCAATAGAGTGAACTGCACCTCAGATTGCAGCCAAAATAAATGCTTTACAGAGTTCAAGTAACAGACACTTCTCAACATCAACAGTTCAGAGGAGACTGCGTGAATCAGGCCTTCATGGTCGAATTGCTGCAAAGAAACCACTACTAAAGGACATCAATAAGAAGAAGAGACTTGCTTGGGCCAAGAAACACGAGCAATGGACATTAGACCGGTGGAAATCTGTCCTTTGGTCTGATGAGTCCAAATTTAAGATTTTGGGTTCTGCATGTGTGGTTCCCACCGTGAAGCATGAAGGAGAAGGTGTGATGGTGTGGGGGTGCTTTGTTGGTGACACTGTCTGTGATTTATTTATAATTCAAGGCACACTTAACCAGCATTGCTACCACAGCAATCTGCAGCGATACGCCATCCCATCTGGTTTGTGCTTAGTGGGACTATCATCTGTTTTTCAACAGGGCAATGAACCAAAACATACCTCCAGGCTGTGTAAGGGCTATTTGACCAAGGAGAGTGATGGAGTGCTCCATCAGATGACCTGGCCTCCACAATCACCCGACCGCAACCCAATTGAGATGGTTTGGGATGAGTTGGACCGCAGAGTGAAGAGAAAGCAGCCAACAAGTGCTCAGCATATGTTGGAACTCCTTCAAGACCATTGGAAAAGCATTTCTCATGAAGCTGGTTGAGAGAATGCCAAGTGTGCAAAGCTGTCATCAAGGCAAAGGGTGGCTACTTTGAAGAATGATAATATAAATAAAACATATTTTGATTTGTTTAACACATTTTTGGTTACTACATGATTCCATATGTGTTATTTAATTGTTATGATGTCTTAACTATTATTATACAATGTAAAAAATAGTAAAAATAAAGAAAAACCCTTAAATGAGTAGGTGTGTCCAAACTTTTGACTGGTACTGTATATTTATGTGATGGTCATTACTGAGATGTGGTTAAGGAAGAGTGTTTTGAATACTGATGTTAACCTTTCTGGTTATCACCTTTTTTCGGCAAGACAAATCTTCCAAATGTGGGGGAGTTGCAATCTTTACCAAGGATCACCTTCAGTGTTGTCTGTCCGAAAAAAAATAGATTCCCTGATTTTAAGCATTAAACTTTCAAATAGATCTTCATCGACTGTTGCTGGGTGTTATCCTCCTCCATCAGCACCGGCCTGTACCCTACCTGCCCTAAGCTCTCTCCTGGCCCCTTACACTAAGTCTGGTGATTTCTGTAATGACCTTAGTGATCACTGTTTTACAGCCTGGAGAATAAACCCTCCTCCTCACTGCTGCCCATGTCCCTTAAAGTTGTGGTTGTTACTGACAAGAAGCACATGGCTGAGCTCTTTAATCACCACTTCATTAAGTCGGAATTCCTATTTAACTCAGCCATGCCTCCTTGCCCATCCAACATTTCCTCATCTCCCACCACTTCTAATGCGACAAGCCCAGATGCTCCTCCCTCTTTTCCCCCTGCCCTGCTACAAAGTTTCTCCCTGCAGGCGATCACTGAGTCTGAGGTGCTAGAGGAGCTCCATAAACTTGACCCCAAAAAACATCTGAGTCAGATGGTTTAGACCCTTTCTTCTTTAAGGTTGCTGCCCCTAACTATTTTGTCCTGTTGATCAAAAGTGTTGTAAAACTTTGGCAATAATCAACTGACTGTGTTTCTCAATGTCTATAGTATTCTTTCTGGTATACAATCTGGTTTCTGCTCAGGTTATGGATGTGTCACTGCAACCTTAAAGGTCCTCAACAATGTCACCATTGCCCTTGATTCTAAGCAATGTTGTGCTGCTATTTTTAATTCCTTGGCCGAAGCTTTTGATAAGGTAGACCATTCTTGTTGGTCGGCTAAGGAGTATTGGTGTCTCTGAGGGGTCTTTGGCCTGGTTTGCTAACTACCTCTCAAAGAGTGCAGTGAATAAATTCAGAACATCTGCTGTCTCAGCCACTGACTGTCACCAAGGGTGTACCCCAAGGCTCGATCCTAGGCCTCACGCTCTTCTCAATTTACATCAACAACATAGCTCAGGCATTTGGAAGCTCTCTTATCCATTTATATGCAGATGATACTGTCATAAACTGAGCTGTGGTAAGCGCTCTACAACAAAGTTTTCTTAGTGTCCAACAAGATTTCTCTGCCCTTAACCTTGTTCTGAACACCTCCAAAACAAAGGTCATGTGGTTTGGTAAGAAAAATGCCCCTCTCCCCAAAGGTGTGATTACTACCTCTGAGGGTTTAGAGCTTGAGGTAGTCACATCATACAAGTACTTGGGAGTATGGCTGGATGGTACACTGTCCATCTCTCAGCACATATCAAAGCTGCAGACTAGAGTTGCAGATCTAGACCTGGTTTCCTCTATCATAATCACTCCTCTTTCACCCAAGCTGCCAAACTAACCCTGATTCAGATGACCATCCTACCCATGATAGATTACGGAGACGTAATTTATAGACCGGCAGGTAAGGGTACTCTTGAACGGCTAGATGTTCTTTACCATTCGGCCATCAAATTTGCCACCAATGCTCCTTATAGGACACATCACTGCACTCTATACTCCTCTGTAAACTGGTCATCTCTGTATACCCGTCGCAAGACCCACTGGTTGATGGTTATTTATAAAACACTTCTGGACTCACTCCCCCCTATCTGAGATACCTACTGCAGCCCTCATCCTCCACATACAACACCCATTCTGCCAGTCACATTCTGTTAAAGGTCCCCAAAGCACACACATCCCTGGGTCGCTCGTCTTTTCAGTTCTCTGGAGCTAGCGACTGGGACGAGCTACAACAAATACTCAAACTGGACAGTTTTATCTCAATCTCTTTATTCGAAGACTCAATCATGGACATTCTTACTGACAGTTGTGACTGCTTTGGGTGATGTATTGTTGTCTCTACCTTCTTGCTCTTTGTGCTGTTGTCTGTACCCAATAATATTTGTACTATGTTTTGTGATGCTACCATGTTGTGTTGATGCCATGTTGTGTTACTACCATGTTGTCATGTTGTGTTGCAACCATGCTGTGTTGTTATGTGTTGATGCCATGCTATGTTATTGTCTTAGGTCTCTCTTTGTGTATTGTTGTGTTGTCTCTCTTGTTGTGATGTGTGTTTTGTCATATATTTTTATTTAATTTATTTATATTTTTAATCCCAGTCCCCATCCCCACAGGAGGACTTTTGTATTTTGGTAGGCCGTCATTGTAAATAAGAATGTGTTCTTAACTGACTTGCCTAATTAAATAAAGGTTAAATAAAATAAAAATAATGTATAAATATATACAAATGTTTTCATTTTTTGATTACACAACCGGCGGCCCATGAGTCTGTTTTTTTTAATGGCTTTTGCGCAATTTCTCTGTTAACAATCTACATTGAGCATTTGGCTGACCAGTGGGCAACTGCCTGCACCCCTACCAAGATGGTCCAGAATGGTTTTCTGATTGGCTGAGCTGAGGTGGCGCAAATTCACATTCAAAGTCAAAACCGCATCATCGAAAATAGTGAGATCCACTCTGTCACTCAGTCAAAACAGAAGGTCATGAATCATAAAAACGGAAAGGTGATTTCGAAAAAGTTAGAGACCAAAGACAGGGCTCTTCAGGCCGATTCTGCTAAATGTCTGAAATTAACCGACTTACAGAGCATTTGGAAAGTGTTCAGATCCCTTGATCAATCTACACACAACACCTCATAATGACAAAGCAAAAATAGGTTTTTAGACATTTTTGCAAATTTATAAAAAATAAAACCTGAAATATCACAGTCAGTACTTTTTTGAAGCACCTCTTGCAGCGATTACAGCTTTGAGTCTTCTTGGGTACGACACTACAAGCTTGGCACACCTGCATTTGGGCAGTTTCTCCCATTCTTTTCTGCAGATCTTCTCAAGCTCTGTTAGGTTGGATGGGGAGCATCGCTGCACAGCTATTTTCAGGTCTCTCCAGAGATCGTGTTCAAGTCCGGGTTCTGGCTGAGCCACTTTGCACCGTTCATCTTTCCCTTAATCCTGACTAGTCTCCCAGTCCCTGCCACTGAAAAACATCCCCACAGCATGATGCTGCCACCACCATGCTTCACCGTAGGGATGGTGCCAGGTTTTCTCCAGACGTGACGCTTAGCATTCAGACCAAAGAGTCTTTAGGTGCCTTTTGGTAAACAAAGCAGGCTGTTTACTGAGGAGTGGCTTCTGTCTGGCCACTCTACCATAAATGCCTGATTGGTGGAGTGCTGCATAGATGGTTGTCCTTCTGGAAGGTTCTCCCATCTCCACAGAGGAACTCTGGAGCTTTGTCAGTTTGGCTGGGCGGCCAGCTCTAGGAAGAGTGTTGGTGGTTCCAAACTTCTTCCATTTAAGAATGATGGAGGCCACTGTGTTCTTAGGTACCTTTAATGCTGCATACATTTTTTGGTACCCTTCCCCAGATCTGTGCCTCGACACAATCCTGTCTCGGAGCTCTTCGGACAATTCCTTTGACCTCATGGCTTGGTATTTTCTCTGACCTGCACTGTCAACTATGGGACCTTATATAGACAGATGAGTGCTTTCCAAATCATGTCCAATCAATTGAATTTACCACAGGTGGACTCCAATCAAGTTGTAGAAACATCTCAAGGATGATCAATTGAAACAAGATGCACCTGAGCTCAATTTCGAGTCTCACAGGAAAGGGTCTGAATACTTATGTTAATAAGATGCAGTGATGTGTCCTATAATGAGCATTGGTGGCAAGTCTGATGGCCGAATGGTGGAATAAGGTTTTTGCAAAAATGTCTAAAAACCAATTTTTGCTTTGTCATTGTGGGGTATTGTGTGTAGATGATGAGACATTTTTTTTATGTGGAAAAAGTTCATCACTGCTTGGCAAAGGATGCTCATACGCGGAACTGTGAAACCAAGCACAATTATTTTACACCTAATACAACAGATGGAGAGGAAGAGAGACTCTGACACAGATGTATTGGTAGTTCCTTAATGTTTTGGCTGCATATGTAGCCTAATATTAAACACAGCTAAGTAGGCAGGGGGGAACACATGACATGCACTATAATAAACCAATGGTCATCTATAAGAAAGAGTTCCAAACCTCTCTTTCAGCTAATTTTCTGTTTTCCCCTCCCCACTCCCAGACTATCCTAGCAACATTCTTGCTTGAGAAATTGATCTTTGCTAAGAAGCTATTTTGGGTTCTTCTTGGCAATTAATTCACTGTAAGGTACTTAAATGTTACCCAGAAATGATTTGATATTGATAAAATGACTGCATTAGATCTTAAATATGAAAATTATCAACGAAATTGCCAGGTAGCCTATTGTTCTGGCAAAGATGCATCCGTAGCAGATTACTGAACTCAATTTCATATGGAGAATATGAACATAGACTACTCTGTTTTTGCCGGGCAAAACAGGAGAGAATCACACAAGTGCTTTCTGCTCACTCATTTGAATATGTGAACCTGCCTTTGAGTGCCAATGCTGATGACCGGTCATTGGTCAACAGTCAAGACATGCAACCTTTTGGTGTTTATTCATTCACAACTAGGATGTTGCTGGGCCCAGTACAGGCAGTGTGGTCCCCATATCTTTTGGTCCCAGTGATGCTAGGCATTTTCACAAATAGCTCAGCTGCTGCAGCAGAGTCAAGTGCAGTGGAGGTAGGAAGACAACACAGAGAGAGCGAAACACACACTGACAGGCACAAACACAGTGAAAACAGCTGCTACTATTTACTTTATTGAACATGCCAGCTTATTCATACAACTGTATATTGTGCATATTCCTATTGTGTATATATTACTATTACCATTCCTAACGTTCTTCTTTTTTAAATATGTTTCTATTACTTGGTTGTATTTTTATATATATACAGTCGTATGAAAAAGTTTGGGCACCCCTCTGAGGCTGCATAATAATTTACTCTGTCGTCACAGAAAATGATCACAGTGGCATGCCATTCATTTTCTAATAAAAGCTGAGTACTGGGGTATTGTCCAGACAAAGGCTATAAAAAGCTATCGCAGAGATGTAAGCTGTCAGTGTCCACTGTGAGGAACATAGTGAGGAAATGGAAGACCACAGGCACAGTTCTTGTTAAGGCCAGAAGTGGCAGGCCAAGTAAAATATTGGAAAGGTGAAGGATGGTGAGAACGGTCAAAAACAGCCCACAGACCACCTCCAAAGACCTACGACATAATCTTGCTGCAGATGGTGTCACTGTGCATCGTTCAACAATTCAGCGCACTTTGCACAAGGAGAAGCTGTACGGGAAAGTGATGCTGAAGAAGCCTTTTCTGCACACACGCCACAAACAGTCGAGTTGAGGTATGCAAACGCACATTTGGACAAGCCAGCTTCATTTTGGAATAAGGTGCTGTGGACTGATGAAACAAAGATTGAGTTATTTGGTCATAACAAGGGGCGTTATGCATGGAGGCAAAAGAACACAGCGTTCCAAGAAAAACACTTGCTACCCACAGTAAAATTTGGTGGGGGTTCCATCATGCTGTGGGGCTGTGTGGCCAGTGCCGGTACTGGGAATCTTGTTAAAGTTGAGGGTCGCATGGATTCCACTCAATATCAGCAGATTCTTGGGAATAATGTTGAAGAATCAGTCACAAAGATGAAGTTACGCCGGGGCTGGATATTTCAACAAGACAACGACCCAAAACCTCATTTCACTACTGAAATATTACTGTGTCCATCAGTTATTTGATAGATCAAAATGAAATTGAGGATCCAAACACCCAATTATTTATAAATGGAAATCATGGAAATTGTCAGGGGTGCCCAAACTTTTTCATACGACTGTATATATTTATTGCACTGTTGAGGAGAGCCCATGAGTAATCATTTGGTTGCAATGTTTACATCCTGTATTCTGGGCATGTGACCAATAAACTGATTTGATTTGATGACAGCCAGGCAAATAAGTAGTAAGGCTTTTATAAGCTATTACGAGCCAATGGTAACCTACTGTATTAGGCATTTATTCAGTATTTTGTCTTCTTTAAATAATACATGTTTTTATTCATTCACAACTATGGTATTGCTGGGATCAGTACAGGAAGTGTGCTCCCCTGGTCTTTTAGTACCAGTGCCGTAAGAAAGGATGCTAGGAAACAGAGAGGAACACACAGATGTACTACCAGTTCCTTAATATGTATTAATAATTAACACTAGGGTGCCCTCCCCCCTCCCAAATGGCACCCTATTGTATTCCCTATATAATGCACCACTCTCTCCCTCTCCCTCTCTCTCCCTCTCCCTCTCTCTACCGCTCTCTTTCTCTCCCTCCCTCTCTCTCACTCTCTCCCGCTCTCTCTCCGTCTCTTTCTCTCTATCTCTCTCTCTCTCTCTCTCTCTCTCTCTCTCTCTCTCTCTCTCTCTCTCTGTCTCTCTCTCTCTCTCTCTCTCTCTCTCTCTCTCTCTCTCTCTCTCTCTCACCAATAATGTAATGGCAGTTCACAGAATAAAGAAATAGGAGTCTCTTATAGCAATGTCATCATTTTGTTTTTCAAAACTGACAAAAATTCAATTCTGCAAGGCCAACATTTTTTTTGCAATTAATATAGATATCCCTGCAACAATATCACTCAGCATTGATTCCAAACTTTGCTGTGTGAAAGGAAAAATAAATCCATGATGAAAGAAGTAAGATCCAGTGCATTCACATTAGATAAAGTCCAACATGTAGTGTATGTAATTTAATTAATCATGTTGCCAATCTATATGATGAATTGTTGTCTTTACTATGACAGAGGGAGGAAAATAGTGTGTGTGCATGCTTCTGTGTGTGTGTGTGTGTGTGTGGTTGCATTAATGAGTGATTGTTTACATTGAAATGGTCTGCTTGAATAGACAAAAATTAACAGTTTAGAATGAGTAAAAACATAACATGGAATGCTAGCTCCAACCTGGTGGCACAGTGGACTAATTCCATGGATATAGAACAGAAGATCATAGGTTTGAATATCACTGATGCCGTACCACAATAAAAAATGTATATATTTGTATGATTAAGTAAATTCATTTCCATGTATCCTATCTGTGATTGGAGTTACTTATTATACTTATTGAAACATGCTTCCAGGACATTATTTAATAACCTATAATTTCCGTTCTACGAACGTTAATAAAACCAGGAAAACTTTCAGAGAACCATAGTAAAATGTTTTCAAAACCTCCCTGCAACCTAAAAAATGAGCGTTCCCAGAACAGGCAAAATTTTCACTTTGGTTCTCAGATTGTTTAAAAAACATTCAATTTTACCGGTCAGTATACTTATTGCTTCGTTCCCAGAACCAATAGGAAACCAAAAACGTACCTTCCCACAACTTCCAAGGAACCATATGTGCTAGCTGGGCTTCCTCCTTCTCTCTGTCCTCCTTCTCTCCCTCCTTCTCCTGCTCTTGGCAGACAAGCAGGGCAAAGACTGAGACACACCTTTTGCTTATAATTGACTGGATCCAGACACCTCTTCAATAACAGAAAAAAATGTTCATCAGAGGAGATGAAAGGGGAGTGGGATGTATACTAGAGTGCCAGGTGCTGCTGTGCTGACTGACATCTTATATTTCATCCTATACTGGGAAGGGAGTGCTGAGTATGAATAGTGAGTATCATCTGTATCTTAACGAGAGTAATCGATGAGCAATCCGATCTCATTAAGACTTTCATTCCTGTCTCTGCCTCGCCTCGCTGCGCTACGCCGCCCTGCGCTATGCCGCCCTGTCATATAGTACCTTCCTGGGCCTGCCACCCCATTGCTATGGCGGTGGGAGTTGTTATAAATGTTATTGTTCCTCATAGCCAGGGAGTGTTAAATTGAAAATGTCTGAGACTATCTGCCTGGGGTGGAAATGGAGGATGCTGCCTTTCCCTCCATTCCCTTTTTAAAAAATGTTCTCTCACTATTCAGAGTTTTGTAACAAAATATTCACATATATTGTTTTGAACCCAGGGGACATACACTATATACAAAAGTATGTGGACACCCCTTCAAATTAGTGGATTCAGCTATTTCAGCTCACACAACGGGACCGCCGAGTGCTGAAGCACGTAGCGCGTAAAAATAGTCTGTCCTCGGTTGCAACGCTCCAAACCTCCTCTAGAAGCAACGTCAGCACAATAACTTGTTGGGAGCATCATGAAATGGGGTTCCATGGCCAAGCAGCCGCACGCAAGCCTAAGATCACCAAGCGCAATGCCAAGTGTTGGCTGGGGTGGTGTAAAGCTCGCCACCATTGGACTCTGGAGCATTGAAAATGCATTCTCTGGATTGATGAATCACGCTTCACCATCTGACAGTCCGACGGATTAATCTGGGTTTGGCGGATGCCAGGAGAACACTACTTGCCCAAATGCAAAGTGCCAACTGTAAACTTTGGTGGAGGAGGAATAATGGTCTGGGGCTGTTTTTCATGGGTCGGGCTAGGCCCCTTAGTTCTAGTGAAGGGAAATCTTAATGCTACAGCATACAATGACATTCTAGTTAATTCTGTGCTTCCAACTTTGTGGCAACAGTTTTGGGAAGGCCCTTTCCTGTTTCAGTATGCCGCCGTGCACAAAGCGCGGTCCATACATAAATGGTTTGTTAAGATCGGTGTGGAAGAACTTGGCTGGCCTGCACAGAGCCCTGACCTCAACCCCATCGAACACCTTTGGAATGAATTGGAACGCCGACTGTAAGCCAGGCCTAATCACCTAACATCAGTGCCCAACCTCACTAATGCTCTTGTTGCTGAATGGAATGGAATGAAATGGAAGTCCCTGCAGCAATGTTACAACATCTAGTGGAAAGCCTTCCAAGAAGAGTGCAGGCTGTTATAGCAGCAAAGGGGGGGGGGGGGGATAACTCCATATTAACGCCCATGATTTTGGAATGAGATGTTCGACAAGCATGTGTCCACATACATTTGGTCATGAAGAGTATATGTATATAGCACCTCAGAGTTTGAATGCTGACTTAGGATCAGTTTTGCTTTTAGATCACAATGGACAGGGGAGAACCTGATCCTAGATCAGTACTCCTACTCTTTGATGCTTGGTATGTACATATGACTCCTGGTGTGACATTGTGAAATGATGTAAGTAAATGAGCCTTGTCAGAGCCATAACACTCCATAGTGCAGGAGCCTCTCCTGTTTCTGTAGAGTTAGCCAGCTTGATGTACAAATACACCCCCTGGACAGGACGCTAGTTTGTCGCAGGGCTATACACCCAATCAATCTCCTTAAGAGGCATCAGTTCCCATTTTTTTTTTTTTTACAAAGGTTCAAACCCCCAACCTTCCGATCTCAAGGCGGACACTCTAACCACAAGGCCTTTCAGCTGAGCACTGAGCAAGGCAAGGCCACTGAGTTGTTCCATGATGACAGGAATGTTATTTCCTACTAGTACGCCAGTCTAAAGAGAGCTATTTCAATGCTTTTCCACAATACCGTAAGTGAGGTACATGCTTTAAATAATAGTTACTAGTAGTTACTACCAACCACACTTACTGACATACTTTGAAAACGACATCCGTCCGATTGAACCTGCAACCTGCTGAATGAGGGAATCTTACTCCGGGGGGTGGGGGGGGGGGGGGGGGGGGGGGGGGGTTGGAGGCACAGAGGGATGGGAGGAATGAAGGGAGGGACGGAGGGATGGAGGGATGGAGGGACAGATCAGACACAACAGTATCCTATGGTCGGTGAAATATTTACTTGCCCTGGATTCATATCTAATGAGTTTAAAAAAAGAAAAATGCCTATTTTGACAGTTACGTAAGTGGGATCCTATTGAATATTTAATATGATCTGGTGTTCTGGACTCTTGCACTGACACACAAAGTACCCAGCTAGCACATAACGTTCTGAGAACCACATGTTTCTTAGAGCTTGGTGAGACCATTGTTGTCCTATGGGGATTTTGTTTATATGGTATTTCATTCTGTTTATCTGCTAGGCCCCAGGTCCTGTGTGTAGCACATCACATTTCTCTATCTGACCCTCTTTGTCCATATATCGCCATTACCCGTCGTTGTCTTAGCTCTCTTGATTAACTGTGTTTGTTTTTATGCCCCTTTCTTATTTCAATATGCCTTGTCTGCTGCTATTTAGGTTAGCTATTATTGTTTTATTTCACTGTAGAGCCCGCAGTCCCGCTCATCATGCCTCTGATAGCTCCTTTGTCTCACCCCCCACACATGCGGAGACCTCACCTGGTTTAACTGGTGTCTCCAGAGATGCAACCTCTCTCTTCATTACCCAACGCCTAGGTTTACCTCCACTGAACTCACATCCTACTATACCCTTGTCTATACATTGTGACGTCAATCTATTCCACCACGCCCAGAAATCTGCTCCTTTTATTCTATGTACCCAACGTACTAGAAGACCAGTTCTTAAAGCCCTTAGCCGTACACTTATCCTACTCCTCCTCTGTTCCTCTGGTGATGTAGAGGTAAACCCAGGTCGTGTAGCTCCCAGCATTACACCTATTCCCCAGGCGCTCTCATTTGTTGGCTTCTGTAACCGTAAAAGCCAGAAGTTTGAATTATTCACTGCTTTAGCACATTCCACCAACCCTGATGTCCTAGCTGTGTCTGAATCCTGGCTCAGGAAGGCCACCAAAAATTCAGAAATTTCCATCCTGCGTTAGTAATGGGGTCCGCGGTCAAACGACCACCCCTTGTCACCGTCAAACGCTCCCTAAAACAATTCTGCGAGCAGGCCTTTCTGATCGATCTGGCCCGGGAATCCTGGAAGGATATTGTCCTCATCCCGTCAGTAGATGATGCCTGGTTGTTCTTTAAAAGTGCTTTCCTCACCATCCTAAATAAGCATGCCCCTTTCAAAAAACTTAGAACTAAGAATAGATATAGCCCTTGGTTCACCCCAGACTTGACTGCCCTTGACCAACACAAAAGCATCCTGTGGCGCACTGCATTAGCATCGAAAAGCCCCCGTGATATGAAACTTTTCAGGGAAAGCAGGAACAAATATACACAGTCAGTTAGAAAAGCAAAGGCCAGCTTTTTCAAACAGAAATTTGCATCCTGTAGTAATAATTCCAAAAAGTTCTGGGACACTGTAAAGTCTATGGAGAATAAGAGCATCTCCTCCCAGTTGCCCATTGCATTGAGGCTAGGAAACACTGTCACCACCGATAAATTCACGATAATCCAACATTTCAACAAACATTTTGCTACGGCTGGCCATGCTTTCCACCTGGCTACCTCTACCCCGGCCAACAGCTCTGTACCCCCCGCAGCAATCTACCCAATCCCCCCCCGCTTCTCCTTCACCCAAATCCACACAGCTGATGTTCTGAAAGAGCTGCTAAATCTGGTACCCTACAAATCTGCTGGGCTAGACAATCTGGACCCTTTCTTCCAAAAATTATCAGCCAAAATTGTTGCAACCCCTATTACCAGCCTGTTCAACCTCTCTTTTGTATCGTCTGAGATCCCTAGAGATTGGAAAGCTGCCGCGGTCATCCCCCTCTTCAAAAGGGGAGACACTCTAGACCCAAACTGTTAAAGACCTATATCCATCCTGCCCTGCCTTTCTAAAGTCTTCGAAAGCCAAGTTAATAAACAGATCACTGACTACTTTGAATCCCACCGTACCTTCTCTGCTATGCAATCTGGTTTCCGAGCTGGTCATGGGTGCACCTCAGCTACGCTCAAGGTACTTACCGATATCATAACCGCCATCGATAGAAGACAGTACTGTGCAGCCGTCTTCATCGACCTGGCCAAGGCTTTCGACTCTGTCAATCACCGCATTCTTATTGGCAGACTCAACAGCCTTGGTTTCTCAAGTGACTGCCTCACCTGGTTCTCCAACTACTTCTCAGACAGAGTTCAGTGTGTAAAATCGGAGGGCCTGCTGTCCAGGTCCCCTGACAGTCTCTATGGGGGTGCCACAGGGTTCAATTCTTGGGTCAACCCTATTCTCTATATACATCAACGATGTCGCTCTCGCTGCTGGTGACTCTCTGATCAATCTCTACGCAGACGACACCATTCTGTATACATCTGGCCCCTCTTTGGACACTGTGTTAACTAACCTTCAAACAAGCTTCAATACCATACAACACTCCTTCCGTGGCCTCCAACTGCTCTTAAATGCTAGTAAGACTAAATGCATGCTTTTCAATCGAACGTTGCCCGCACCCGCCCACCGGACTATCATCACTACTCTCGACGGGTCTGACTTAGAATACGTGGACACCTACAAATACCTAGATGTCTGGTTATACTGTAAACTCAACTTCCAGACTCACATTAACCATCTAAAATCCAAAATTAAATATAGAATCGGCTTCCTATTTCGCAACAAAGCCTCCTTCACTCATGCTGCCAAACATGCCCTTGTAAAACTTACCATCCTACCGATCCTTGACTTCGGCGATGTCATTTACAAAATAGCCTCCAACACTCTACTCAGCAAATTGGATGTAGTCTATCACAATGCCATCCGTTTTGTTACCAAAGCCCCATATACTACACACCACTGCGACCTGTATTCTCTCGTTGGCTGGCCCTCACTACATATTCGTTGCCAAACCCACTGGCTCCAGGTCATCTATAAGTCTTTATTAGGTAACTCCCCGCCTTATCTCAGCTCGCTGGTCACCATAGCAACATCCACCCGTAGCATGCGCTCCAGCAGGTATATTTCACTGGCCACCCCCAAAGCCAACACATCCTTTGGCCGCCATTCCTTCCAGTTCTCTGCTTCCAATGACTGGAATGAATTGCAAAAATCCTTGAAGCTAGAGGTTCCTATCTCCCTCACTAACTTTAAGCATCAGCTGTCAAAGCTGCTTATCGATCACTGCACCTGTATATAGCCCTTCTGTAAATAGCCCACCCTACTACCTCATCCCCATATTTATTTTTTACTTCCGCTCATTTTGCACTCCAGTATCTCTATTTGCACATCCATCCTTCCAGTGTTAATGCTAATCTGTAATTTATTTCGCCACTATGGCCTATTTATTGTCCTACCTTCCTAACCTTACTGCATTTTGCACTACATTTGCACTCTGTATAAAGATTTTCTATTGTGTTGTTGACTGTACATTTGTTTATTCTCATGTGTAACTCTGTGTTGTTTTTGTCGCACTGCTTTGCTTTGTCTTGGCCAGGTCACAGTTGTAAATGAGAACTTGTTCTCAACTGACCTACCTGGTTAAATAAAGGTGGAATAAAAAATAAAATAAAAATGTTGCATACAACCTTCCCACAACTTTCTTGGAATGGTGCAGGATAGTTGCTTGGCTTTGGAATGTGCTCAGCACATTTAAGGAACTTAACGATCAAACATTTGGTGATGTTCTAGGAATGCTCTCCAACTGGTTTGTCATTGGGAATGTTCTCAAATAGTTCAGAGAACGTTAACAACATTCTTCTGTGGGAATTTCTGTAGATTCCTACATGTTTCCTCATGGTTCTATTTAAAGTCATGTTGTCAAACTGTTCCGCTAACGTTAAGAAAACTTTCCATAAAAACCACAAGAAAACTTTAGTAACATTCAGATAACGTTCTAAGAATTCTATTAAAAAATGTATACATTCCGTTATCAGCATCAGCAAAACTCTCTCTATGATATATATTGTTTAGTGTGTTTAGGTGTGTTGGCAACACACAGTAATTGGTCACACCTGATTTTAATGCTTGTTTCCTTTGAAATGGGGTCTGTTTGAATAGACTAAAATGAACAGCTTTGCAAGTGTAAACAAACATGGCATGCTAGCTCCATCCTTGTAGCATAGTGGACTTACTCCATAGATAGAGAAAAGATGATAATAGGTTTGAATCTCAATGATGCCATGTCACAATAAAAAATGCACATGTTTGCATGATTAACGCGTCCTATCTGTGCTTTGAGTAGAAAATAAATACTGCAAAATAAGCTAGCAGTCACTGAAACATTCAGTGAAGGTTTTAAGGAAGTTATTCCAAAACCTCCAAATAACCTATAATATCCATTCTCAGAGTGTTAATAAAACCTACCAGGAAAACGTTCATGGAGCCATAGTAAAACTCAGAACCTCGCTGTAACCTAAAAATGTTCACTTCCATTCTCAGAATGTTTAAAACACTTTTGCATACCGGTCAAGAAACTTATTTCCTCGTTTCCAGAACCATTATTGATCACATTATTATTGATCACATTATTATTGTTATTTCAAGACAATGAGTCATCAGTCTACTTACAGTACCGCTCAACACATAACTTTAAATAATCCTCACCACCATCATTGTCATCAGAGGTAGCACAACCTAAGATATCTTGGTTGTGAGATAGCAGAGAGACAAATAAATAATTGAACCAGTGAGCAGGACAGCAGGCGTTTTGATACTTGTTTTTATCTAGGCATTGAAATCATGACATTTTGTCCTTCAATGACATTCATCAGAATTAGAACACTTTTACCAGACTAAAACTAAACAATTGTACATAGCACTGGCCCTCCCTGCTAGAGTTCAGAACCGAAAACACAGATCACAGCTGGTTTTTGGCATTCCAGGAGAGGCTTGAGGTAGGTAAGGCTTCACAGAAGCTGAATACTAAAACACATTCTCTATTATGTGTAATTGCACCTTTTCCAGCTAAAGAAGGGACTTGATCAAACCCCAACACCGTTTTGTTATGCTAATTGCAAAATGCACAATTTAAAAAACCCTCCCCTTGAAACTTTACAAAGGGAAATGGCTGAACGCATCTTCTTTCTCCTTACAAAGTACAGCTAATTAGAATGGAACGTAAACACGAAGACTGTAATTTGAAACAGCGAGTCGTTTAAGTGTACACGTCAAGCGAGCTAAAGAAGATACTAGCTTGGTACGTAATGTGATTCAGAGGTAATTACAGGAACATGTGAACAAACAGATAGTGTAAAGTCCCAAATAGCACCCTATTGCCTGGGCAGAGTGTAACGAATCAGGGGGGTGAAGTACGGATCTGGATGGATTAAAGCATTGTTGCACAGGACTAGTAGACCGCATAAAAGTTTTCTAAATGTATGCACTAAAAATATATATTTTCACCATTGAGTCTGCTTAAAAATAAATGAGGTCCACAGTTCTGAAGCACCGTATGCTTTGCTTACAGGTTAGCTTCTTTCTCAAATATTGGACCAACCCGCAGCACTATAGTTGCTACATTTGTTTTCCAAACTGTCGCTACCATAGCAACCGTCTGCAGTTTGTGCGTTTTACATTTCCACGCTTGCGAGACCTGTAACAGACCTGTAACAGAATATTATTTGTTGTTCCAGTGTTAGTTGTTTTTTTACTATGTTTTTTTCTCTGAAGTTGCGGTTTTTAATATGAGTGCTGGACCAAGCAGCAAGAAACCGAAAATCTACCACTTTCACAGTGAGTGGGAGGAAGATTATTTTTTCACCACAACAAATTCAAAATATGTGTCTGTCTGATCTGCCATTCAAACCTAGCTCTTGCTAAGAAGAGAGGTATTTCAAAACTGTTCACAAGGATGGGGTGAGGGTAGACCGCGTTAGGAAGAGGGTGGAGAAAGTATATCCTATGTAACTAAAGTCTGGGCACCCCTGGGTTAAAGGATACACAGAAAGGATTGTCCGTTCCTCTATTCACCTGTAAGTGTGATTTTACTAAGGAGTCAAGAGACTTGTTGGGGTTTTAGATTGTGTTAAATAAAGGTAGCCTAAATGAGCTTCTTACTCATGGTTCTGATCCTCGCTCCTGTAGCTTAGCTAAAATATAAGACACGGTGGCATCCCAAATGGCACCCTATTCTCTATGTAGTGCGCTCCCTATTCTCTTGGGGCACAACCACAGTATTACAGAGAGCTAAATCTAGATATGGCTTAAAGGGGCAATCTTGGATTGATACATCCATTTATAGACTTTCAAATAAATTATACAGTATATAGCCATTGATTCTTGAAAAATATAACTTAAAAAGGCATCAGGAGCTTAGTTCAATTGTTGTACCCCATCAGAATCCAAAATATCAGCTTGTTTTACTCAATTGTTTGTAGTTAAACATTTTACAAAAAACGTGGTAGGGTGCCCATTCTTGTTGTATGAATCCCAGATTCCCCCTTTACCCAGCTTCATCTTGCCTTTGACAGGCCTTCAACAGTTGGGCCTGTTCACTGGTGGGCTATCTAATGATAGAATTGACATTGCAACTGAACTTGATATTGATAGTGATAGTGAGTGTAGTAGAAAGACGTGTGGCTCAGCTGACAAGAGTGCATGTGTGTGTTTGTGTGTAAACTATGTCAGGAAACAATAGTTGGGCTGCATATAACCTGTCAGACAACAGATGGCTGTATTGTAACAGCAGAGAGGCACAGGCATATGGCAAACCTCCCTTTGCGTAGGTAAATGTGATGGAAAGTGTAACCCCATGGCGGCTGGGGAAACGGTTGTGTTCCAAATGCACACTATTCCCTTCACACTGTACTACTTAGCCGTAGGGCATTGGTCAAAAGTAGTGCACTATTTAGGGAATAGAGTGCTACTTGGAATGCATTCTAAGCTGTGCAATCATCATTGCTGGGGGAAAGCATTAAAGCTAATGGCTAGCGTCTCACAGTCAGAGGAGGTACTTACTGAGAACATAACGAGTCTTACACAGACGACAATGGCAAAACCCACATGGAACATTACAGGCCATGGATATATACATGCTGTTGTATTCAACTGTGTGTGTGTGTGTGTGTGTGTGTGTGTGTGTGTGTGTGTGTGTGTGTGTGTGTGTGTGTGTGTGTGTGTGTGTGTGTGTGTGTGTGTGTGTGTGTGTGTGTGTGTGTGTGTGTGTGTGTGTGTGTGTGTGTGTGTGTGTGTGTGTGTGTGTGTGTGTGTGTGAGTGAGACTAACCTGCGATTCACACATAGACCTACATGCATACCACTTCCTCTTAATGTATGTTTCATGCATAATTATACTCTACCCTCTACGACACACACACCTTATCTAGCTGCATGCCAATCAAATCTGCAATAAGCAGAGGCCATTTCAGTAGCTAGGCCCGGGAGGGCTCCACATGCAACCCCTCTCTCCCTCCTCTCCTAGTGGGGTAAGTTGAGCTATTTTTTACATTCAGCATCACTCCATCAAGGGAAATATAGTATTCTTTCTAACAAAGATATCCGCATATAGAGTATTTCAGGATGTTGTGTATCCTTGGAAATAATCAGAATGTAGTTGAGCCGGCTACATATTTCTGTATTGAATTAAATATTGCTGCTACGTTGTTACCTCATATCCCAGCGATAATGCATTGCATTACATCTGGGATGAAAACACTTCAATTTGCTCAACTTGCCATTAGCTCAACTTACCCCATGGGCATTGACTCAACTTATCCAAGGCAAACATTTTGACTCTATTTGCCCTCAACATTTCCTGCACAACATTTGGAAAAGCCAGTGAAATACTGGGAGAATATAGTGTGGTCAGATGAGAGCAAAATTGAACTGTTTGGATGTCATAATACACACCATGTTTGGAGGAGAAATGGCACTGCACATCACCCTAAAAACAGTGAAGTTTGAAGGTGGGAACATCATGGTGTGGGGCTGCTTTTCAGCAAATGGTGAATACTGGCAAACTTCACACAATTGAAGGAAGGATGAATGGGCAAATTTACCGAGACATTCTTGACAAAAATCTGCTGCCATCTACCAGGATGATGAAGATGAAACGAGGGTGGACATTTCAGCAAGACAATGATCCCAAACACACAGCCAAGGAAACTCTCAATTGGTTTCAAAGAAAGAAAATAAAGCTGCTAGAATGGCCCAGCCAATCACCTGACTTAAATCCCATTGAAAATCTATGGAAATAACTGAAGATCAAGATTCATAGAAGAGGCCCACGGAACCTTCAAGATTTGAAGACTGTTTGTGTGGAAGAATGGGCCAAAATTACACCAGAGCAATGCATGCAACTAGTTTCTCCATACAGGAGGCATCTTGAAGCTGTCATTACCAACAAAGGCTTTTAACAAAGTATTAAATAAATATCAGTAAGTGTGTTCAATACTTTTTCCCTGTGTCATTTCACATTATTACACATAACTTATTTTCTGAACTTATTTGTTTTGGTTTCTTTGTATGTATGGATTACTTGGGTTGTTTCCAACATCTGGTCAACATTTCATGTCAATAGCACCTTTGGAAATATATTTACTGAGAAAAATGGTGACGTGTTCAATACTTATTTCACCCGCGGTATATTTTTTATTACAAAATAAAATGGGGGATTATTCTATCCCAGACAGACCCGCCAGAATATATCTGGGTTACCATCACCTGACTGGTCACTCAGGATCAGCTCCTTCAACCCACATGTTCTCGTGGCCCAGTCCCGGCGACCGCCTCTGTCTGCCTATAGGCCTTGAGATTGGTCAATATTGCTAGCACTTCTGCAGTTTTTTCAGTAAGAGCCGGTAACTAATTGGCCTCAATTATGCACCTTTTACACACTCTTTCCAGCACCCTAAACATTTTTCTGTAGACCCCTCTTCAGTGAGAACTGGGGTTGAGGCCTCAGAAGCCTCATCCTCAGCTCTCTGAGGTTCTGGGTCATGTACCGGGTTATCTGTCCTTTGTATGTTTTCCCCAGCAGGCTCTCGCCCTAGCTTCAAACACCTCCAACAATCACTTCCAGTTCCCAACCCCATAACTGATGTTTCCATTTATCCATCTCTCTACGCAGAGATTTTGTAGTATTTTCAGTTCTCTCAGCACATCAGACTGAAGCAAGGTTGTCATGGGTACCACTTGTGGTTGCGGTAACCCAGCTTTCTGTAGCGATCTGTCTGAGCTCAGATTGAAACTGCCAGCTCTTCCTCTCAAGGAAACACTGTGGGCCCAGGTGCTGTTGCTGTTTAACATCTCAGAGCTAGAGTCTTCAGCCTCTGAAATTCTAACTCGCCTTGTCTTTCTAGTCACAGCTTCTGCTTTCAGTTCCTTTAAAATTGTTCTCTTCAGTTCTGGTAACATAGCATTATGTGCTACTTCTATTATTTAGTTTTTTTACCGGGTCCCACTAGACTCCGAGGAGTTTCTGTTAGGCCCTGAGTTTTGGTAAGGGGGAGGTAGTAAATAAGGATGAGCCAACCCTTCAAGTTCTAGGTACTCTGGCCCTGGGTCTCTCCACCCTGGTTCTAAGTGTTCTTTACAATTCCACTTCTCATGACACTGTTTCCAGTTTGCGAACCATTCTTTGAGGGGCTTATAGTATATAGCAGTATATTGCTCACTCTTCCGCCTCTTCCCCAGTAGCCACCATTCATTGTTCCAAAACTGTAATACCTGTACAACTCCCCTTTCATAGTATAAGCTAAACTTTAGGGTGTCACGTTCATGGTTTGCTCCAGATCCACATACTCACACATCTTAATGCTTAAAGTGGGGTCATACTTGTTAAGCACAACCAACCACCAGTCCATCCTTGGGAAGGTACTGACTATTTTTCCTATGCTTCCGTCCTTTTCCTATGCTTTCGTGGTGTAGGTGAAAAAAGTTTGAGGCTCCATTTTCCAGGAGAGAGGCTCCCCAGAAGTTACTCCAGCTTCGGCAGAACTCTCTCAGTGTAACAGACTATGTGGTGGATTTCCGCACTCTGGTAGCGGAGGGTGCCTGGAACCCGAAAGCGCTGTTCAACACGTTCCTGCACAGATTATCGGAGGAAGTGAAGGACAAGCTTGCGGCCCAGGAACTACCGACGGATGTCGACTCACTCATCGCCTTAGCCGTCCGGATTGATGATACGACTACGGGAACGTAGGAGGGAGAGGAGATCTGATTGCGGTCCCAATTGCTCGCTCAAGGATCCCACCTTATCTCTGACAAACTCCGAAAATACCCGCCGTCTACGTCCCCGAGAGGATCCGGGCATACCCGAGTTCCTCCGAGAGCTTCCGAAGATTGCCAATTCACCTCTTCCCGAGCCTATGCAACTTGGCAGAGCTAGGCTGTCCCCAGCCGAATGCATACGCAGACGTGACACACAGAGTTGTCTGTATTGCGGAACTGCCGGTCATTACGTTTCTACCTGTCCCTTAAAGAGACCTAGCTCATCGGTAGGAGTGAGTACTCTGGTGAGTCTTATGAAGAATGTTTAATTCTCTCCGCCATGCCTGCAGAGTACCAGGACCTCCGGGAGGGGTTCAGGAAGGCCACTTTGCTTCCTCAGCACCGACCGGTATCCAAGAAGGTCAAGTCCAATGTGCTGGCACACCGCTATAGTCCCGTGGCTACACCCCCGGAAGCCAAGACCATTCTCCCCAGCTCCAAGATCACTCCCCACTGCTGTTCATTTTCTGTTGCCCTGTACCCTTCTTAGACGTCCCACTTTTCATGTGTCTAGAATGAAACCCATGTCTCACAGCCTTTTGTCTCCTGTTTCTAGGCCCACCCCTACTCCCCTTGTCATCGATTGTCATCCGGCTTACACAGTGAGACGCAATAGACCAACATAGCTACTGTAGTAGGTCAAGGTTGTATTCTGGAAAACCTTGGTAGAGCATGGGTGGAGAAGTCATTGAGATGCTGATGGGAATTTACTTTCTTTTTCGGCTTCAGACCAATGCCTACTTCCCACTTAAAACATAGTCTGTATTAAAAACTAAGAGTTTAGAAAGAAATATGTTCTTGTCAACTCAGAGTTTTCTTCACTGCATTGTTTACCAACATGATCGGTTGGTGTGTATAGAGCGGAGGATATTGGGCAAGAGGAGCGCAAATCCTGCCATTTCAACCAGCATGACACTAACTTCGTAACTTGCCATGCCTTGCTCAAATTAAAGGTTGCATCAACCCAATACACAGCAACCACAGCTCTTCATCACCCTCTCTCTCCTTCTCTTTTCCACTCCCTCTTCATCTCTGTCTGTCTGTCTGTCTGTCTGTCTGTCTGTCTGTCTGTCTGTCTGTCTGTCTGTCTGTCTGTCTGTCTGTCTGTCTGTCTGTCTGTCTGTCTGTCTGTCTGTCTGTCTGTCTGTCTGTCTGTCTGTCTGTCTGTCTGTCTGTCTGTCTGTCTGTCTGCTGGCTGGCTGTCTGGCTGTCTGGCTGTCTGGCTGTCTGTCTGTGGCTGTCTCTGTCTGTCTGGGTGGGTGAAGAGAAGAGAAGCCAGTGCAGCCCCTGTATGTTCCGTGGAGGAGAGGAGTATAGACATGTTCTCCTGTGGGGGTAGTAGGCGTTCATGATGTTAGACATATTCTCCTGTGGGTGAACTAGGCCTTCATGATGTTAGAAATATTCTCCTGTTGGGGAACTAGGCCTTCATGATGTTAGAAATATTATCCTGTTGGGGAACTAGGCCTTCATGATGTTAGAAATATTATCCTGTTGGGGAACTAGGCCTTCATGATGTTAGACATATTATCCTTTGGGGGAACTAGGCCTTCATAATGCTAGACATATTCTCCCATCAGACCTGCACTGAGCACGAGTGACATGTGGAGCTGGACGCCATGATGAGAAATAACCACTGCCGTGTCTCATCACCCTCAAAGGACTTCCACAATGTCAGCAGAGAGAGAGGAGGAAGAGAGAGGGATCTAGAGTGGGCAGATCTAGAGGGAGGAGAGAGGGGGAGAGAGGGGGAAGAGAGAGAGAGGGGGAGAGAGGGGAGAGAGAGAGCTGTTGAAGAGGAAGAGTGGGTAGAGGGAGGAGAGAGGGGGAAGAGAGATAGAGGGGGAGAGAGGGGTGAGAGAGAGCAAGAAGATGTAGAGCGAGGAGAGAAAGGGGAAGAGGCAGGGAGAGCTCACCCTGTTCAACCATATCTCCCTCTACACAATGAAAACATAGAGACAAAGAGAAGACCTCATACAAGGCCTTCCTCGCTCCATACAAGCCCTCTCTGTAGTTCACTCAGGTTCACTCAGGTACATACAGATACACACAGATACACACAGACACACACACACTTTTAACTTTCCATCTGAAATGCTGTCACAGCCATGGGAGGCCAGTCCTTGGATCAATGATCATTTATGATATTAATGCATCAGCCTTTTACAGATCCTGCTATTCAGCTTTAGTGTGGCAGGCTGGGAGCAGGCCTGAGTCACTCATCCATAACACCAGTGGGTGTGGGTGCGTGCGTGCGGCACTTATCTAAAACCCCACTGACTGGCTCGTTGAGGAGAGCCAGCACATATTACAAATGTGAACACTACATTAATCTTACTAGCTGCACACGCATGGCTGTTTCTGACACACACACGACAGCAACCTTTTTGATCTATGTCGCAAACGGCACCCTAAATCATATGGTGCACTTCTTTTGACCAGGTTAATAGGGCTCTGGTCAAAGGTAGTGCCCTATATAAGAAATAGGACACCATTTGGGACGCTGACCAAACTGCTTTCGTCTACTGTGTTTTAGTATCTGACATGTACCTGAAACAGAGCAAAGCACTTTGGAAAATAAGAATATAATTGTGGAGAGGAGAGGAGGAAGTAACATACAGATTGAATCCTAGAGAGGTGCCTCCATCTCTTGACGGTCAAAAGGAAAGCAAAGGTCAGAGACTCAGTTTGCGTCCCAAATGTCACCCTACTCCCTATGTAGTGCACCCTATTCCCTATGTAGTGCACCCTATTCCCTATGTAGTGCACCCTATTCCCTATGTAGTGCACCCTACTCCCTATCTAGTGCACCCTATTCCCTATGTAGTACACCCTATTCCATGTGTAGTACACCCTATTCCCTGTGTAGTACACCCTATTCCCTGGGTAGTACACCCTATTCCCTGTGTAGTACACCCTATTCCCTGTGTAGTACAACCTATTCCCTGTGTAGTAAACCTATTCCCTGTGTAGTACACCCTATTCCCTGTGTAGTACACCCTATTCCCTATGTTGTACACCCTATTCCCTGTGTAGTACACCCTATTCCATGTGTAGTACAACCTATTCCCTGTGTAGTACACCCTATTCCCTGTGTAGTACACCTTATTCCCTGTGTAGTACACCCTATTCCATGTGTATTACAACCTATTCCCTGTGTAGTACACCCTATTCCCTGTGTAGTACACCCTATTCCCTGTGTAGTACACCCTATTCCCTGGGTAGTACACCCTATTCCCTGTGTAGTACACCCTATTCCCTATGTAGTGCACCCTATTCCCTATGTAGTGCACCCTATTCCCTGTGTAGTACAACCTATTCCCTGTGTAGTACACCCTATTCCCTATGTAGTGCACCCTATTCCCTGTGTAGTACACCCTATTCCCTATGTTGTACACCCTATTCCCTGTGTAGTACACCCTATTCCATGTGTAGTACAACCTATTCCCTGTGTAGTACACCCTATTCCCTGTGTAGTACACCCTATTCCCTGTGTAGTACACCCTATTCCCTGGGTAGTACACCCTATTCCCTGTGTAGTACACCCTATTCCCTATGTAGTGCACCCTATTCCCTATGTAGTGCACCCTATTCCCTGTGTAGTACAACCTATTCCCTGTGTAGTACACCCTATTCCCTATGTAGTGCACCCTATTCCCTATATAGTGTACACTATTCAATATGTAGTGCACCCTATCCCCTGTGTAGTACACCCTATTCCCTATGTTGTACACCCTATTCCCTGTGTAGTACAACCTATTCCCTGTGTAGTACAACCTCTTCCCTGTGTAGTACACCCTATTCCCTGGGTAGTACACCCTATTCCCTGTGTAGTACAACCTATTCCCTGGGTAGTACACCCTATTCCCTGGGTAGTACAGCCTATTCCCCTTGCAGAGCACTATTCAATATGTATTTGTTTTTTAGAAATTTTGGCAAATTTGTTACAAATTAAAAACTGAAATACCTTATTAACATAAGTATTCAGACCCTTTCCTATGAGATCGCAGATGCATCCTGTTTACATTGGTCATCCTTGAGATGTTTCTACAATTTGAATGGAGTCCACCTGTGGTAAATTCAATTGATTCAATATGATTTGGAAAGGCACACACCTGTCTTTATAAGGTCCCACAGTTGAAAGTGCCTATCAGAGCAACAACCAAGCCATGAGGTCGAAGGAATTGTCCGTAGAGCTCCGAGACAGGATTGTGTTGAGGCACAGATCTGGCGAAGGGTACCAAAACATTTCTGCAGCATTGAAAGGTCCCCAAGAACACAGTGGCCTCCATCATTCTTAAATGGAAGAAGTTTGGAACAACCAAGACTCTTCCTAGAGCTGGTCGCCTTGGCCAAAATGAGCAATCAGGGGAGAAGGGCCTTGGTCAGGGAGGTTACCAAGAACCCGATGGTCACTCTGACAGAGCTCCAGAGTTCCTCTGTGGAGATGGGAGAACCTTCCAGAAGGACAACCATCTCTGCAGCACTCCACCAATCAGGCCTTTATGGTAGTGTGGCCAGACGGAAGCCTCTCCTAAGTAAAAGGCACATGAAAGCACACAGAGTTTACCAAAAGGCACCTAAAGACAAGATTCTATCGTCTGATGAAATTAAGATTGAACTCTTTGGCTTGAATGCCAAGCGTCACGTCTGGAGGAAAGCTGGCACCATCCCTATGGGGAAGCATGGTGGTGGCAGCATCATAATGTGGGGATGTTTTTCAGCGATCGAGGGAAAGATGAACAGAGCAAAGTACAAAGGCATCCTTGATGAAAATCTGCTCCAGAAGGTTCACCGTCCAACAGGACAACGACTCTAAGCACACAGCTAAGACAACACAGGAGTGGCTTCAGGACAAGTTTCTGAATGTCCTTGAGGGGCCCAGCCAAAGCCCAGACTTGAACCCAATCGAACATCCCTGAAAATAGCTGTGCAGTAACTCTCCCCATCCAACCTGATAGAGACAGGATTGTGTTGAGGATCTGCAGAGAAGAATGCGAGAAACTCCCAAAATATAAGTGTGCCAAGTTTGTAGCAGCATACCCAATAATTGCTGCCAAAGATGCTTCAACGAACTACTGAGTAAAGGGTCTGAATACTTATGTAAATGTGATATTTCAGTTTTGTATTTTTAATACATTTGCAAAAATGTCAAAACCTGTTTTTGCTTTGTAATTATGGGGTATTGAGTGTAGATTGATGAGGGGAAAAAACTATTTAATCAATTTTAGTGTGTATATACATGTGTGTGTGTGTGTGTGTGTGTGTGTGTGTGTGTGTGTGTGTGTGTGTGTGTGTGTGTGTGTGTGTGTGCGTGTGTGTGTGTGTGTGTGTGTGTGTGTGTGTGTGTTGCGTAGCACCATCCTCTCCTGTGGAAGCCATCTCACAGCGTAGGATAAAATAGCCTATGGCAGGCAGGCAGGCCTTTAAACCTTTTGAGCTTTGGGGTGAAGATTCCCCTAGGTGCATATCTAGGCTCAGCAATTTCACCCTAAATTGTGGCTGGTGGAATGTAATGGATGGAGAGGTATCAAATGTGTTTAGTGTAACTTAAAGCAGAGGCATAATTTTAAAAAGCAGTACAGTATTTTCTTCTGCAATCATATATGTTTTGGTGATTTAAATCCTTATATCAGCATTGTAATAAATCTTCCTGGTTTTAATGGTATGAAAGGCTGTCTACAGAAAACTATTGATAAAAATACCTGCGTGGGATTACCTGTGAGTGGAAATTCAATAACACTCATTTAATACACCCAACAACAGTGAAGAGATGGAGCATCAGGACTAGTGCTTTAAAATAAACAGATTTTGTGACAAGGCTGCCAACTAGAGGTGGAAAATATCTCAAACTCCTGGATCAACCATGCAGCACATGTCACATTCAGGAAACCAATGTCTTAACCACTTGGCCAAGAGCATATTCCATCTTGGGCAGGGGGTGACACTGATTTTGAATATAGGCAGGGCTACCTCATCATTAGAACACACACACACACTCCTCCGTCTCTGTGCATGATAGTCCACAGGGGAGGATTCATCCTTGAACCACGCTAACTATCTAATCTTCCCTGTATATGCCGTGCTACACTGTGCATTTGCATGCTAATCTAGAGAGAGAGGGGGAATGACGAGGGGATCATACACTAGCACTACTATTCATCTGCTTATTGATGATTTGTTAAGAGACACAGAGAGAGAGCAAGAGAATCTGAGAGAGAGAGAGAGAGAGAGATAAAGGAAGGAAGACGGAGAGAGAGAGGAAGACGGAGAGAGAGAGGAAGACGGAGAGAGAGAGAAAGACGGGAAGAGAGAGAGGAAGACGGAGAAAGAGAGGAAGACAGGGAGAGAGAGAGAAAGACGGGGAGAGACAGGTTGAGAGACAGAGAGAGAGAGAGAAAGACGGAGAGAGAGAGAGAAAGGAAGACGGAGAGAGAGAGGAAGACGGAGAGAGAAAGGAATACGGGGAGAGAGAGAGGAAGACGGGGAGAGAGGAAGAGAGAGCGAGAGAGAGGAAGACAGAGAGAGAGAGAGAGAGAGAGAGAGAGAGAGAGAGAGAGAGAGAGAGAGAGAGAGAGAGAGAGAGAGAGAGAGAGGAAAACAGAGAGAGAGAGGAAGACAGGGAGAGAGAATAAGAGAGAGGGCGAGAGAGCGAGAGAGGGAGCGAGAGAGAGAGAGGAAGACAGAGCAAGAGAGCTGAAGAGAGAGCGAGAGAAAGGAAGAGAGAACAAGAGAGAGGAAGACAGAGAGAACAAGAGAGAGAGAGAGAGAGAGAGAGAGAGAGAGAGAGAGAGAGAGAGAGAGAGAGAGAGAGGACAGAGAGAGGAAGACTGAGCGAGAGAAAAAGACTGAGGGAGAGAGGGAAAGGAAGATAGAGAGAGAGAGTGAGGGAGAGAGAGAGGAGAAGAGAGCGAGAGAGAGGAAGATAGAGAGACAGAGAGAAACAGAGAGAGAGAGACCAAATGTCAAAAATATCAAACTATCAGAGAGAGTCACTTCCCCAAATTTGAACAAGTAGTCCGGGGCTTTGAGGACCTCTCTGAAATAGAAAGGCTGCCGATCCTTTTGGGGGAAGACATGGACAGCTGTGCGCTGGCAGCATGCTATGTTGCTGACTGCCACAAGTTGAGGGACAGTGCCTGACATATTTAATGCCTTTTTTCCCTATGTTGTTATTTTGTTCTTTGATGTAATTATATTTTCCCATTATGTTTTCCCACTTACAAAGCATGTAGAAGTCTGTAATTTTTATCATAGGTTCTCTTCAACTGTGAGTGATGGAATCTAAAACAAAAATCCAGAAAATCACATTGTATGATTTTTAAGTAATTCATTTGCATTTTATTGCATGACATAAGTATTTGATACATCAGAAAAACAGAACTTAATATTTGGTACAGAAACCTTTGTTTGCAATTACAGAGATCATACGTTTCCTGTAGTTCTGGACCAGGTTTGCACACACTGAAGCAGGGATTTTGGCCCACTCCTCCATACAGATCCTTCAGGTTTCGGGGCTGTCGCTGGGCAATACGTACTTTCAGCTCCCTCCAAAGATTTTGTATTGGGTTCAGGTCTGGAGACTGGCTAGGCCACTCCAGGACCATGAGATGCTTCTTACCGAGCCACTCCTTAGTTGCCCTGGCTGTGTGTTTCGGGTCGTTGTCATGCTGGAAGACCCAGCCACGACCCATCTTCCATGCTCTTACTGAGGGAAGGAGGTTGTTGGCCAAGATCTTGCGATACATGGCCTCATCCATCCTCCCCTCAATACGGTGCAGTCGTCCTGTCCCCTTTGCAGAAAAGCATCCCCAAAGAATGATGTTTCCACCTCCATGCTTCACGGTTGGGATGGTGTTCTTGGGGTTGTACTCATCCTTCTTCTTCCTCCAAACACGGCGAGTGGAGTTTAGACCAAAAAGCTCTATTTTTGTCTCATCAGACCACATGACCTTCTCCCATTCCTCCTCTGGATCATCCAGATGGTCATTGGCAAACTTCAGACGGGCCTGGACATGCGCTGGCTTGAGCAGGGGGACCTTGCGTGCGCTGCAGGATTTTAATCCATGACGGCGTAGTGTGTTACTAATGGTTTTCTTTGAGACTGTGGTCCCAGCTCTCTTCAGGTCATTGACCAGGTCCTGCCGTGTAGTTCTGGGCTGATCCCTCACCTTCCTCATGATCATTGATGCCCCACGAGGTGAGCCGGAATTCTTACTGGTTGGTAGGTGATCAAATACTTATGTCATGCAATAAAATACAAATTAATTATTTAAAAATCATACAATGTGATTTTCTGGATTTCTGTTTTAGATTCCATCTCTAACAGTTGAAGTGTACCTATGATAAGAATTACAGACCTCTACATGCTTTGTAAGTAGGAAAACCTGCAAAATCGGCAGTGTATCAAATACTTGTTCTCCCCACTGTATATATATATATATATATGTATGTGCGTGTGTATGTATATGTATATATATATATATAAAAAATAAAATAAAAATATATATAAATATATATATTTAAAAAAAAAATGATGTATGATACTTTGGCAATATGTACATTGTTGCGTCATGCCAATAAAGCCGAATTTGAATTTGAATTTGAATTTGAGAGAGAGAGAGACAGACAGAGAGAGACAGAGAGAGACATAGAGAGTGAGAGAGAGAGACAGAGAGAGAGACAGAGAGAGAGTCAGAGAGAGAGACACAGGAAGACAGAGAGAGGAAGACAGAGAGAGTGAGAGAGAGGAAGAGAGAGAGAGCGAGAGAGAGGAAGAGAGAGCGAGAGAGGAAGAGAAAGTGAGAGGGGGAGTGAGAGAGGAAGACCGAGAGAGACAGAGAGAGAGGCAGAGCGGAAGAGCAAGAGAGAGAGGAAGAGAGAGAATTAAAGAGAGGAAGACAGAGAGAACGAGAGAGAGAGAGAGAGAGAGAGAGAGAGAGAGAGAGAGAGAGGAATTAAACCGAAGTTCTCAATTGGTGCAAAACATATAGAGTATTGCACACAATACAACTATTAAAAAATACATTTGTTTGACTGGACACCTAAATAATGCAGTGAAGGAACTGAGTGAGAGACAAAGCACGCAGGGCAATCTACGCCATTAAAAAACAAATCCAAATTGAAATACCTATTACAATTTGGCAAAAACGAATTAAATGCTTGATTGAACCAATCGCACTCTATGGCAGCGAGGTGTGGGGTCCACTTACAAAACAAGATTTTACCCACTGGGACAAACATCCCATTGAGACCTTGCACGCGGAACTTTGTAAGATTCTCCTACATGTCCAGAGGAAAACTACAAACAATGCATGCAGGGCAGAATTAGGCCGATATCCACTAATATTAAAAACTAAAAAAAGAGCAATTAAGTTTTGGAAACACCTAAAACACAGTGACCCCCTCTCATATCATTACCATGCCCTGCAATACCAAGAGTTGAGCAGAACAGAGTCCCTTCATCCAACTGGTCCGGGGGCTAAGTTCACAAACTTGTTCCACTAACACACTGAAGCCTCAGTACCAGAACATCCAATCAATCAGAATTAACCAAATTACAAAACATCTAAAACAAAACTACATTACCTACTGGAAAACACAAACACAAGCACAAAGCAAAATGCAGTGCTATCTAGCCCTAAATCGACAGTACACCACGGCAAACTATCTGACCATGGTGACTGATCAAAACCTCAGGAAAATCTTGACAAAGTACAGGCTCAGTGAGCACAGCCTTGCTATTGAGAAGGGTAGACACAGGAAAAACTGGCTCCCTGAAGAGGAAAGGCTGTGCAATCACTGCACCACAGCAGAACCTGAGACAGAGCTGCACCTCCTCACAAAATGTGAAAACTTTAAAACTATCAGAGAGAGTCACTTCCCCAAATTTGAACAAGTAGTCCGGGGCTTTGAGGACCTCTCTGAAATAGAGACAGCTGTGCGCTGGCAGCATGCTATGTTGCTGCCTGCCACAAGTTGAGGGACAGTGCCTGACATATTTAATGCCTTTTTTTTTTCATATGTTGTTATTTTGTTCTTTGATGTAATTATTTTAAAAAAAATGTATGGTACTTTGGCAATATGTACATTGTTGCGTCATGCCAATAAAGTGAAGTGAATTGAATTGAGAGAGAGAGAGAGAGAGAGAGAGAGAGAGAGAGAGAGAGAGAGAGAGAGAGAGAGAGAGAGGAAGACAGAGCGAAAGCCAGAGAGAGAGAGCGAGAGAGAGGAAGACAGAGAGAAAGAAAGAGAAGGAGCGAGAGAGAGGAAGACAGAGAGAGAGAGGGAGCGAGAGAGAGAGAGAGAGAGAGGAAGAGAGAGAGAGAGAGAGAGAGAGAGAGAGAGAGGAAGACACAGAGGATTCAGGTTTTTGTGACAATCAGACATTCCAACTGGTCTTGTCCCTTTTTTTCCATTCACAGATATCCAGAATTGTGGAAAAGAAAAGTAGCTGCTATGTGAGTAAGCTGTATGCATGGGTAGAAATACTACAAAATACATTTGCCATGTTGTGCTTATTGCTGTACATTATTTTTTTAAATCTACACACAATACCCAATAATGATGAAGAGAAAAACATTTCTATATATATATTTTTTGCAAATGTAGAAAAAAACAAAAAACAAATTCAAACCCTTTACTCAGTACTTTGTTGAAGCACCTTTGGCAGCGATTACAGCCTTGAGTCTTCTTGACGCTACAAGCTTGGCACACCTGTATTTGGGGAGTTTCTCCCATTCTTCTCTGCAGATCCTCTCAAGCTCTGTCAGGTTGGATGGGGAGCGTCGCTGCAGATAGATAGATAGGTACTTTATTGATCCCCCGGGGGGGGAAATGTCATTGTCAAGCAGCTACAACAAAACACAGGGCAGGTGCAAAATGCCACAACGAAAGTACACAAAAGACAGATACACGGTACATCATACATAGAGCGGCAGTATGAAAAAGTATAGAAATACAAGATATCTGGAGTGCAAAAAAATAAAAGCTATAAAAAAGACATTGCATAGTATGGGTGGTTGGCTGAATATGTACACTATACATTGGTGGATGTTGGATGGTTAACTATACTATACAGGTCGATGGCAGAGAAATACTTCAGTAGCTAAAAATGCGTATGATATGAGCGATGGTAATAATAGTTTACTTAATAGACAGACTGGGTAAATGAACAGGTAAGTGAAAATTTTGCATGGTTAAATTAGCTGTACAGTTAGGTATACAGTTATATTTACAGATAAGTGAATACTTGCATGGTTACACAAACTGTACAGGTAAATGACAGGAAGAGATACTTTAATAGCTAAATGTGTGTATGATATCATTAGTGCGCAGGGTTTAATTACAGACAACTGCACGTATTGCACATTCGATATACTAAAAGCAATGAGAAAAGGTGCAACTGGTAGGATACTAATATGCATTCCTGAGTGAATTCCTACGTAAGTTAAGTCCAATAATTACTTACAATATTGCATGTGATATGATATAACAACTGTATATGAGTATGTATATACAGACCTGTATGAATAAATAGGTCCAGAGTGGATGAGTGCTGACGGACCAGAGTTACTCACGGATGGATGCATAATTGTTAAACTAGGTCCTAGCACCCCAACAGTTCCAGATCTATGTTGCCGACGGCACGGCACCCCGGTGAGGCATTATATAGTCTAATAGCCGCCGGCAGGAAGGACCTCCTGTAGCGCTCTCTGGCACACCGTGGTGGGATCAGTCTGTGATTTTCAGGTCTTTCCAGAGTTGTTTGATCGGGTTCAAGTCCGGGCTCTGGCTGGGCCACTCTTGTGTTGTTTTGGCTGTGTGCTTAGGGTTGTTAACCTGTTGAAAGGTGAACCTTTGCCTTAATCTGAGGTCCTGCATGCTCTGGAGCATTCTTTCCGAAGGATCTCTATGTAATTGGCTCTGTTCATCTTTCCATCAATCCTGACTAGTCTCCTAGTCCCTGCCGCTGACAAACTTCCCCACAGCATGATGCTACCACCACCATGGTTCACCGTAGGGATGGTATTGGCAAGGTGATGAGCGAAGCCTGGTTTCCTCCAGACGTGACGCTTGGCATTCAGGCCAAAGAGTTCAATCTTGGTTTCATCAGACCAGAGAGTACTTGAGGTGCCTTTTGGCAAACTCCAAGCGGGCTATCATGTGCCTTTTACTGAGGAGTGGTTTCCCTTTGGCCACTCTACCATAAATGCCTGATTTGTGGAGTGCTGCAGAGATAGTTGTCCTTCTGGAAGGTTCTCCCATCTCCAAAGAAGAACTCTTGTTCTCTCCCTGACCAAGGCCCTTCTCCCCCGATTGCTCAGTTTGGTCGGGCGACCAGCTCTAGGAAGAGTCTTGGTGGTTCCAAACTTCTTCCATTTAAGAATGATGGAGGCCACTGTGTTCTTGGGGAACTTCAATGCTGCAGACACTTCAATGCTGCAGAGCTCTACAGACAATTCCTTCGACCCCGTGGCTTGGTTTTTGCTCTGACATGTACTGTCATCTGTGGGACGTTATAATAGACAGGTGTGTGCTGTTCCAAAACATGTCCGATCAATTGAATTTACCACAGGTGGACTCCGATCAAGTTGTAGAAATATCTCAAGGATGATCAATGGAAACAGGATGCACCTGAGCTCAATTTCGAGTATCTTAGCAAAAGGTCTGACTACTTGTGTAAATAAGGTATTTCTGTTTTTAATTTTGAATAGTTTTCACAAATTTCATTATGGTGTATTGTGTGTAGACTGATGACAAAAAAGATATTTAATCAATTTTAGAATAAGGCTGTAACGTAACTGTATAGTTCACTAATGTTGACCAGAGCCTAAAACAAGTAGTGCACTATATAAGGAATAGGCTGACGTTTGATTACACAACAGTGACTTAATAGGCTGAAGAAAATACCCAGCTTCTTAGTTCTAACATGTTTCTTGAGCTTAAGAGAAGATGAAATGAAGGAATGGAGGGAGGGAAGGAGGGGAGATACGAGGGTAGAGGAGAGTATGAGATGAAGATAAGAGAAGGGAAGGAGAGGATGGGATGGGATTTAGGGAGGGAGAGAAGGAAAAACAGATAAAACACAGCCTTGCTGGTCTCTCAGGGTGGAGGGAGAGCTTTGAACCTGTTGCTTGTCGGTATTAGCAGAGACGTTGAGAGAGGAGACAAGAGAAGTGAGATCGTCTTGGACAGGAGATGAGAGTGGAAGAAGACTGCATAATGTATTGATGCATTTCAATGTGTTTACTGTCTCTGCCTACCGTTAACATATGTCTGTGTACCTGCCGGTTTGTCTGCCTGTCACACGCTTGGTGAGGGTTGGTCTGTGTACGAGGTTGAGATTATGTTGTGGGTTGGCTGAGAGAGAGAGAGAGAGAGAGAGAGAGAGAGAGAGAGAGAGAGAGAGAGAGAGAGGACTGGAGTATTCAATACTCTGTTTAATATTCTCCTCCACACACGCTTGGATATTGAGAAGTTAGTGAGAGGAGAGGAGACAGGGATTATACCTGGCTTATTGCCTCCCCATTCCTTCCCTCCCCACCACAGGCATTGTGCTGTCTCTCCTTTGTAATTACAACAGGAAATTAGTTTTGGAGAAAACAATGTTTGAGCACCAGCTGGCTGGCTGGCTGGCTCCACACTCACACATTACAATCTACCAGCTTAGTTTAGTTAGTCACTGCTTTAACACTTAAGAGGCTCAAATTAAGAGTCTCAAATTCCCTATATAGTGCACTACTTTTGACCAGGGCACAGGCACCCTGTTCCCTATATATATCAGCTTATTGGGTGCACTAAGCAGGGAATTGGCCAAGTGCCATTTGGGAAGCACCCTTAGGTTCCAAGCAATTCGGCACTAAACTACAGAGATGTACTTCTCTTAATTGTCTCTTTTCCACCCCATATTCATTGGAAGTATCAGTGTCGTATAGCCTAATAGTCTACATGTGGCTAATAATACTTGTGTCTAATGGTATTGTACATCTATCACCCTGCTGGGACCTTTCTACCCTGTTTAATAAAGCATTACAATAGTGTGAAGCAGCGTTCTACCCTGTTTAATAAAGCATTACTGTAGTGTGAAGCAGCTTTCAACTCTGCTTAATGTCAGGTCCGGACTGTAGAGAGGCCACTGTGGTTGTCACGGTCAGGGCTTGACAGTAGAGTTCTAGTGAACTCTATGTTTGGTTTTTGTGTTGGTCCCCAATTAGAGGCAGCTGCATTACGTTGTCTCTAATTGAGGATCCTATTTAAGTTAATTGTTTTCCCACCTGCATTGTGGTTTCTTGCGTGTGTAATGTGTGTTTGTTTAACGTGCACAGCAGTTTGTGGTCTCTGCCTCTCCTTTGTTGTTTTTGGTTTAACAAAATAAAAGGAATGACTTATTACTACTCCTCTGCGCCTCGGGTCAATAGTGTGAAGCAGCTTCCTACCCTTCTTAATAAAGCATTACAATAGTGTGAAGCAGCTTTTTACCCTGTTTAATAAAGCATTACAATAGTGTGAAGCAGCTTTTTACCCTGTTTAATAAAGCATTACAATAGTGTGAAGCAGCTTTTTACCCTGTTTAATAAAGCATTACAATAGTGTGAAGCAGCTTTCTATCATGCTTAATAAAGCATTACAATAGTCCCCAGCAGTTCACTGCAGGCCATGCCAGGCCAAGGAAGACATGGACATTATGAAGGTAATTATAGAGGCTAGAATAGGTAGAAATGGCAGTAGGAGAGGTTGCTGTCTCCTCTTTAGTCTTTAGTCTCTAAGACTATTCAATAGACTGCATTGCAGGTAAGACACTAAGGGCCAGTTCCCCCGACCAAGATTAAACCCACTCCTAGACTAAAACACATGCTACTTAAGGAATTTACACTGAAAGTGTTAGTCGAAAAATAGTCTTTATCTCACTCAGTCACTCATCCCTGTCGCGGTGTCTAGAATATGTGTGTCTCACTTGGTAGAGCATGGCACTTGCAACGCCAAGTGTGTAGTGTGTTTGATTCCTGCTGGAGCCACTCATACAAGAATGTATGCACCCATAACTTTAAATTGCTTTGGATAAAAGTGTCTGCTAAATGTCATTATGTTATGTTAACATAGGGAATGTCCATTTCTGTCAGTCTTTGACCAGAATATTATCCTCCACTCTGCTCCAGCTCTGTTGATCCTGTTGTGAGGGACACCAGCCGAAAGAAACACAGTTGATCACCTTGATTCCCACATAGTGGACGGGGATGATAGGGTTCTTCAGTGACGGTAGCTAAGTAGTGTGCTAGTGTGGATATTGGGACAGAGCCGTGCAGTCTCAACTTTAGGGTTGCAAAATTCCAGTAACTTTCCCCAAATTCCCAGGTTTTCTAGAAATCCTCCAACTGGGATGTCTGTAAAACCTGGGAATTTGGGGAAAGTTACTGGCATTTTGCAACACTACTCACCTTGATTCCCATATAGTGGACAGGGATGATGGGGTTCTCCAGAAAGGGCAGAGCAGTCACGTCCTGGGGTTGACCGACCATGACCCGTGAAGCCACGCTAATGAAGTCCAAGCCGGTGGTCTTAGAAATGAAGGGGAAGGAGAGGGACGCTCTCAGGTTACGCTCACGTGTCAAAGAAGGAAGGAACACACACTTTATGACTGAGATTCTCATTCTAAAAGAGTGTAAAAAGGGCTGCGTGAATACTTTTGATTGATCATTATTTTGAACGAGTTTCTGACTCTTTCGGTCTGTTTTGGCTCAGATGGTCTGTGTGGACGTAGCGTTAAACTGACCCAGGCTTCACATACATACTGTACTGTATGTATACACTTTCCACACTACAGTGCTAACTATAGTGCCAACACGAACTGTACTGTTCTGTGAAAAGGGTGTTAAGACCTCTCGTCTAAAGTTTGTATTTTTGTTTCTTTTACATGTTTATTGAATGACTAAAATAACATTTCAAGAAATAAAACTATTAAGCCAATAAAGAGGTGTGACCAGATTGACCCAGCAAATAGACACATTTGACAAATGACATTTCAGAACAGTATTCATAATGAAATCTATCCATCTATTCACATTTGTAATTCACTGTGACCCACCCACACTGAGGTTCCGTATTTCAATTCATGACCAAATATAATTTTTGTGGCAGTGAAAACGTCAATCCATCCTGTGTCGCTCTCTGGAATGCATTCTGTCATGCATCACACACACACACACACACACACCAGATACAAACCATTTCTTACCATGACATCATTGCCTTTCACTAGGAACTGAGTACTGAACGGCCCAGAGATCTCAAACGCCTTCACAATTTTCCATGTGACAGTCTTCACCTGAGAGTAATAGAGGACAAATACTAAGGTGTGTCCCAAATGACACCCTATTCCCAACATGCACAACTAGTCAAAAGTAGCACTATAGGCAATAGGGTACCATTTGGGAGGCAACCTAAATATGACACTTCCATCAAAGATAAACCTCTTACTCAGTATAAATTATCTGCATATTCACAGAGATGAACCTCTAACTCAGTATAAATTCTCTGCATATTCACAGAGATTAACCTCTAACTCAGTATAAATTCTCTGCATATTCACAGAGATGAACCTCTAACTCAGTATAAATTCTCTGCATATTCACAGAGATGAACCTCTAACTCAGTATAAATTGTCTGCATATTCACAGAGATGAACCTCTAACTCAGTATAAATTCTCTGCACATTCACAGAGAGCCTAGTGGTATATAAATACAAAGCACAGCCAAATAATTGATTCCCTGTCAGGGAGTCAGAGTGCCACTAAATATAGGCAGGCCTACAATCTAACGCCATACCAACCTTTCATTACCACACTTTCATGATTGATGAGAGGCAGGTTGGTAAGGAAGCAGCATGACACACACACACACGCACACATACACTGACCTTCTCTAGGGCCCCCTAGCTGATACTCAGGGTAGGCAGTATGAGTGTGGCTGGGTAGGCATTATGGCATCTCCAGAGTGGACCACAGCATCCTCCACATGCTCTGCTAAAGCATGGGCCAGCACCTGAGAAGAAGGCACAGTGATGCCGAAAAGTTGATGTTTTACCCAATAAATTACTTGAGTTTATATATATATCGAGTGTGCGACTATCTTTATTTATTTTTATAGCATGGGCCAGCACCTGAGAAGAGGCTATAACATGTTTATGTCTGAACAAAACCACTGTTCCGAACAGCAAAATAAAGGTTATTATCGTTCCTTTCTGTTCCTTTTTTAACCTCTGAAGTTGTAAATGTTTTACATTTAACTCAACATCACATTACTACACCAATCCTGCAGTGCAGATAGAGCAACTTGCTATGGAGTGGGCAAGCTATAGATCAGTGAGTTGTTTAGGGTGAGAATAGAGTGAGAGGGTGGGGATAGAGAGAGAGAGAGAGAGGGTGGGGATAGAGTGAAAGAGAGAGGGTGGGAACAGAGTGAGAGAGAGAGAGAATGGGGATAGAGAGAGAGAGGGTGGGGATTGAGAGAGAGGGTGGGGATAGAGAGAGAGAGGGAGGGTGGGGATAGAGGGAGAAAGAGAGGGTGGGAATAGAGTGAGAGAGGGTGGGGATAGAGTGAGAGAGGGAGGGTGGGGATAGAGTGAGAAAGAGAGGGTGGGGATAGAGTGAGAAAGAGAGGGTGGGAATAGAGTGAAAGAGGGTGGGGGTAGAGTGAGAGGGTGAGGATAGAGTGAGAGAGGGTGAGGATAGAGAGAGAGAGGGTGAGGATAGAGAAAGAGAGGGTGGGGATAGAGTGAGAGAGAGTGAGGATAGAAAAAGAGACATTGTGGATAGAGAGAGAGAGGGTGGGGATAGATAGAGAGAGAGAGAGATTTGGGGATAGAGAGAGAGAGTGGGGATAGAGTGAGATAGAGTGGGGATAGAGTGAGAGAGAGTGGGGATAGAGTGAGAGAGAGTGGGGATGGAGTGAGAGAGAGGGTGGGGATAGAGAGAGAGAGGGTGGGGATAGAGCGAGGTGGGGATAGAGTGAGAGTGGGTCGGGATATAGAGATAGTGGGGATAGAGAGAGAGTGGGGATAGAGAGAGAGAGAGAGAGAGTTTGGATAGAGAGAGAGGGGTGGGATAAAGAGAGAGTGGGGATGGATAGAGAGAGAATGGGGATAGAAAATGAGAGGGTGGGGATTGAGAGAGAGTGGGGATAGAGAGAGAGAGAGAGGGTGAGGATAGAGAAAGAGGGTGAGGATAGAGTGAGAGAGAGTGGGGATAGAGAGAGAAAGGGTGGGGATAAAGAGTGTGGGGGGAGAGAGGGTGGGGATAGAGTGAGAGTGGGGATAGCGAGAGAGGGATAGAGAGAGAGAGGGGATAAAGAGAGAGAGAGGGTGGGGATAGAGAGAGAGAGAGAGAGAGAGAGAGAGAGAGAGAGAGAGAGAGAGAGAGAGAGAGAAGAGAGAGAGAGAGAGAGAGAGAGTGGGGATAGAGAGAGAGAAGGTTGGGATAGAGAGAGAGTGAGAGTGGGGATAGAGAGAGTGGGGATATAGAGAGAGTGGGGATAGAGAGAAAGAGAGAAGGTGGGGATATAGAGAGTGAGTGGGGATCTAGAGAGAGAGAAGGTGGGGATAGAGAGAGAGAAGGTGGGGGATAGAGAGAGAGAAGGTGGGGGATAGAGAGAGAGAGGGTGGTGATAGAGAGAGAGAGGGTGGTGATAGAGAGAGATAGGGTGGTGATAGAGAGAGAGAGAGAGGGTGGGGATTGAGCAAGAGAGTGTGGAGGAGGATTATCTGAATTAGGCCAACACAATTATAGCTACGAGGAGCGGCTTCTATAAATGAACTTTGAATGTCTTTGAACTTCAAAGTTGGTTAAAAGTTGGACCGGTGAAGCTAGCCGGAGAAGCTAGCTAACAAGCTTGTGTGTGTAGAGTGGCACCAAAATTCAAAACGTCTTACCTTTTTGTAGTTAATAAATCCGATGTGAAATGTATGAGATGTGCATGATAGCTATATTATCCCTCATTTATCTAATAGAAAAATCTCTCTCCCTATCTTCTGAATCACACTTGGAACTTCAGTAGGCTAAAGTTATGCTTCGGTGTAGAATCACTGATCTACACATAGCATTCCTTGCCAAATAATAAGCTAAGTGCAATTAAGATTCACAGAGCTAATCCTGCCCTCGCTTAGGCAATCCCCCCACCAAACACACACGTACAACCAGACATTGATGATGGGTTGATTGACGGATTGATTTATTGATTGACTGGAGACAGCTTGTGTCAATAAAATTACATTTCCTAAGATTTTATACCTGCAGCAAACCTAGTGGATCATGCTGGAAATACAGGTAAAAGCAAAGCGCAAAACAAAAACTACCAAAAAGCATGGCCCATGTTATAAGACATGTTATATCATGGACCAGCTCTTGAGAAGACAAAACAAATAACATAAGATACAACTGTATTTATCCTATTTGTCATAGCTACATACATAACACCTTTATTTCAAGTCTTCATGATCAGCACCCCTCTTCACACACATTTGTACAAATGAATTCATCAATAGATAAACTATATAATTGATAGCAGGACCATACTTTAATCTATATCAATAACGACTAGGGTTGCAAAGGGTCGGAAACTTTCGGGTAAATTACCAGAATATTTCCGGAAATCTTCCATGGGAAGTTAAGCCTGGGAATTTTGGGAATTTTGCTTAAATTCATCAAAAAAGTTAGCTTATAACATTGAAAACTTTTTGTGGGATACACATAAGTCAATTCTAGGTCTTGTGGCAGACTTTAGTTAAACTATCCCCAATTCAATGGAATTGCAACCCTCAGTGCATTCTTCCATCACATGTGCAGTGCACTCTTCCATCACATGTACAGCTGATTCTCAAGATCTTGCACACTAATAAGGTTATATTGAGCCCACACTACTACACTGTCTGAGCCAAGGACTACATGCTTTCTGGTAAGTTTTGATTACAATACTGGGTGGGGTGATTTTATATGACATACATGGTTTATTGTTAACTAGTAAATAGTAACCTACAGCAAAGTGTGTTTAAATCATTTCTAACTTGTTTACAATTTCTGCTAGTTGGTTTTTGCTACCATGTGTGTTTTAGCTTGCTTGAGCCTGCTAACTGAGGAGTGTTCATTCACCTGTTTCCATACATGTTTCATTTTAAAACATTTATCTTACAAAGGAGTTGTTTAATCTAACTGCTTAACTATTTATCTGTACATGAAATTGTTTTTGGGTTTTCTTTTTTACAAAACATGTTCTAATCTTTACAGGAAAATGCCATAGGCACTATCTGATGTGTGGAGACATTTCCCTGCAACTAATGTAGAAGGAAAAGCTGTGTATATTTGCAAATACTGCCAAATCATATGTGAAGAATGCAACAAAGATGCAGAATCATCTGGCCAAATGCATAAAGTTCCCTCAGCGCTCACAACAAGCAACCCCTGACAAAAGTCCCTCTACTTCTATTCGAGGTGAAAATGATGAATCAGACACCTTATCGATAGCAACAGCTAATGGTTCTCCCTTGAATCAGAAGTTTTTTTTGACTGGAGGAACGTAGTCAGAGAAATGCTGATGAATGTCTTGCTCGAGCTGTGTATGCAACTGGTTCACCTCTGATGCTCACAGGTAATGTGTATTGGAAGAGATTTCTGAATGTTCTTCTCCCAGCATACACCCCTCCAACCAGGCATGCTTTATCTATTCATTTGCTGGATGCAGAGTTCAACAGAGTTCAAGTGAAGGTCAAGCAAATCATAGAGAAAGCAGACTGTATTGCAATCATCTCTGATGGGTGGTCGAATGTTCGTGGGCAATGAATAAATAACTACATAATCTCCACTCTTCAACCAGTATTCTACAAGAGCACAGACACAAGGGGCAACAGACACACCGATTTCTACATTGCAGATGAGCTGAAGGCAGTCATCAATGACCTTGGACCACAGAAGGTATTTGCACTGGTGACAGACAATGCTGCGAACATGAAGGTTGCTTGGTCTAAAGTGGGGGAGTCCTACCCTCACATCACCTCCATTGGTTGTGCTGCTCATGCATTGAGTCTGCTCCACAAGGACATCATGGCACTGAAAACAATGGCTCTACAAGAGAGCCAAGGAAATGGTTAGATATGTGAAGGGTCATCACGTTATAAAAGCAATCTACCTCACCAAGCAAAGTGAGAAGAATTAGAGCACCACATTTAAGCTGCCCAGCAACACCCGTTGGGGTGGTGTTGTCATCATGTTTAACAGTCTCCTGGAGGGGAAGTAGTCTCCCCAAGAAATGGCAATATCAAAGTCTGCCGATATGGACAGCCCCATCAAGAGGATCCACCTGGATGATGTATTTTGGGAGAGAGTGGTAAGCAGCCTGAAACTCCTGAAACCTGTAGCAGTAGCCATTGCAGGGATTGAGGGAGACAATGCCATCCTGTCTGATGTTCTTGCAGATGTAAGAGAAGAAATCTGTACTGTCCTGCCCACTTCACTGTTGCTCCAAACAGTGTACATGTTGGACCCCAAGTATGCTGGCAAGAGCATCCTGTCTGGTGCAGAGATCAACAAGGCCTATGGTGTCATCACTACCGTGTCTCGCCACCTTGGCCTGGATGAGGGCAAGGTTCTTGGCAGTCGTGCCAACTTATCTCATCAGCCACCTGGTGGAAGGGACTTTGTGGAGCTGAGGCTCTTTCCCCTGTTGCCTCCATCATCCTCCAAATACCACCAACATCAGCCGCCTCAGAGCGCAACTGGTCCTTGTTTGGGAACACACACACCAAAGCATGCAACAGGCTGACCAATACAAGGGTTGACAAATTGGTGGCCATCCGGGCAAATTTGAAGATTTTTGAGCCTGACAATGAGCCATCCTCAACAAGGTTGGAAAGTGACAGTGAAGATGAGGCCTCAGAGTCTGATGTTCAAGAGGTGGACATTGAGGAGGTACAGGGAGAAGACATGGAAGCCTGAGAGGAAGACAACCAAAGCTTTAGCTTCTAGACTATCATTTTACAGATGTATGTTGAAAATGTTTTTGGGAGTTGCAATGGATCATTGGGGATCATTCAATATGCCCTTTCTATTGTTGTTCAGTGAAATCATCCCATGTGAAGAGTCAACTCATTTAATTGAAGTTCAATTCGTAACTATTGGAAGGATTTAATAATTTGCAATTATGTCTACTTATGATAAGGTAAAAGGTTTATGTTTCTGTCTCCAGATGATATGGTAAATATATCCAATGCAAAAAAACATCTACATTTAATCAGTATTAATATCAATCTGCATATATTTCTGTTAATTCCCATATATTCCCGTTAATTCCCATATATTCCCATTAATTTCCATGGAAAGTTTCCACCTCTGAATATTCCCCAAAATGTGCAACCCTAAAATGACATATATTTTTTGTTTCTATTGCAAAGTATGTAATTTGGCTCCCAAACAGCTCTTAGTTCAGTAATGCTTAGAAATTGACCTAAAACCATTAAAAAACGTGTTAATCTCTAATTTAAAGGCTTAAACACTGCTCAGAAACCTTAAATGGATGAATGTGTGAAACAAGGCAATAACGTATTTTTCTCTTAGCAATAACATGCTCTCCTAATGAAGAAAGTGTCTTTGCTACATCCCAAATTGCAATCTATTCCCTATGTAGTGCATTAGATTTGACTAGGGCCCATAGGGCTCTGGTCAACGGTAGTGCACTATATAGGGAGCCATTTGGAATGCAGTAAAGTATCTGTGTTGCCAATTTACCACTGAAACTATTAGCTAAAAGATTACCTCTCCCACCCCCTCCCCATCACACCAATCAAAGGGAGTAGTGTTTCAATGAACTGCGGTGTTGTTAGTACATATTAAACACCTACTAACTGCAGCATTCATTAGCAGTTCACTCCTGACAAACACACACACACACAAACACAATCTCCTGAGGAACACACACACACTCAGGGCCAGCCCTAGCTATTTGGGGGCCCTAAGCGATATTTGGTTTTCGGGCCCCCAACTTCACAGGTAAAACTTTTGGTGGTCCCCCTCTTGATGGTAGAGATTATTTTTGTACATTTCCTGTAATTTTCTCAATTTTGCCATGAGGCATAGAGAAAATGTTGTGGTTTTAAAGCAAATTAGGGGGAGTTGGGGGCCCGCTAGCAGCTGGGGGCCCTAAGCGACCCCTTATATCGCTTATGCGATATAAAGCCTATAATTAATATGGGGCTTATAATGAGCTCTCTGCCTGCTCTGCTCCCAGTCTCACACACACACACACACTGTCACACACACAGTGAATAATAAGACCTGTTTGGTTAACTCATTCAGTGGATGAATCGTTAATGTAGGAGGTAAAAGAGGCGTGTATGAAGGCAGCCGTCAAAATGTTTATTACATGTATTGCATTGGCGCCATGAGAGAGAGAGGGTGTGTGTGTGTTTGTGTGTCTTAATCATGTATGAACATTAAAACATTACAATGGCAGATCCAATGAAGACACACTGTAACACTATAGGGGAATAGTGATGAGATATTCATGTTGAACTAAAGATGCGGCCAACCCTCCCCCGAGGCCCATACCCCTGTTATCATTTTTCATCCCAAACCAAACACCAGCTTTGACATTTCTATTTAATTGTTGAGATTTCCACATATGCTAACCATGGGAAATTACAGTATCTCCTTATGGATCCATTTCATTGAAAACAATGGACCACAATGGAATTAACATTTGGGCTTCATGGTGTTTTTATCCTCAATCATGTTTAATGTATGTGATGTTGTCTCTGGCTGGAGCAGATCACTTTGATCAATGATCAAATCAATCAATCAATAAATTAAGATAGATAGATAGATAGATAGATAGATAGATAGATAGATAGATAGATAGATAGATAGATAGATAGATAGATAGATAGATAGATAGATAGATAGATAGATAGATAGATAGATAGATAGATAGATAGATAGATAGATAGATAGATAGATAGATAGATAGATAGATAGATAGGTACTTTATTGATCCCCGAGGGGAAATTTCTTCGTCAAGCAGCTACAAAAAAACACAGGGCAGGTGAAAAATGCCAGAACGAAAATACACAAAAGACAGATACACGATACATGATACGGCAGTATGAGCGGCAGTATGATAAAGTATAAAGTCTGGAGGGCAAAAAGCTATAAAAAGACATTGCATAGTATGGGTGAATGGCTGAATATGTACAATATACATTGTTACAGAGTGTTAGGTGAAAGAAAATTAAATTATAAAAAATATTGATATAGATAAATAAGAAATCTTTGCATGGTTAATTATGCTATACAGGTCGATGACAGAGAAATACTTAAATAGCTAAATGTGCGTATGATATAAATGAGGGTAATAATAGTTTACTTAATATACAGTCTAGTTAAATGAACAGGTAAGTGAATATTTTGCATGGATAAATTAACTGTACAGGTAAATGACAGGAATAGCTTAAATAGCTAAATGTGTGTATGATATAATTTAGGGTAATAATAATAATTCCCATAAAATACAGTCCTTAGTGCAGGGTTTAATTACAGATAAATGCATGTATTGCACATTCGATATACTAAAAGCAATGAAAACAGATACAACTGACAGGATACTAAAATGCATTCATAAGTGAATGACTATGTAAGTTAAGTCCAAGAATGACTTGCAATATTGCACGTGATATGATATAACAACTGTACATGAGTAAGTATATACAGACCTGAATGAATAAATAAGTCCTGAGTGAATGAGTGATTACGGACCAGAGTTACTCACGGATGGATGCACAATTGTTAAGCTAGGTCATAACACCCCAACAGTTCCAGGTCTGTGTTGCCGACGGCACGGCACCCTGGTGAGGCATTAAATAGTCTAATAGCTGCCGGCAGGAAGGACCTCCTGTAGCGCTCTCTGGCACACCGTGGTGGGATCAGATCTGTGACTGAAGGTGCTCCTCTGCGTCATAACCATGGCATGCAGAGGGTGGGTGACGTTGTCCTCGATGGCCAGCAGTTTGGCCAGGATCCGTCTCTCCGCCACCTCCTCTAGAGTGTCAAGGCTCATCCCCAGGAGAGGAGAGGAGAGGAGAGGAGAGGAGAGGAGAGGAGAGGAGAGGAGAGGAGAGGAGAGGAGAGGAGAGGTCAAGACAGGAAATGGCTGTTTCAAAGGAAGGGAAGGAGGGGAGATGTGAAGAGGGGGCTAAGTAGAGATGATCAAGGAAGTTTCTCTTATAAAAGACCCCATGTGTTCCACCTGCTCCATCACGTGAGGCAGAGAGGTCACACATCTAGGTTGTTAAAATGTCAAGGTCGTGGGTTCAGTCCCCGTAGGGATCACATACATATAATGAAAATATAGACATGCACTCACTGTTACTGCAAGGCACTGTGGGGGAAGAAGTTTCTGCTAAGTAGCATACACAGTAGTGCACATAGCACTTTAGTGAGGTGTGTGGATGTGTGTGTGTGGTACATCAAACTGGTTCCTTTTTTCGCTAGTGGCTGGGGGCCCTAAGCGACCCCTTATATCGCTTATGCGATATAAAGCCTATAATTAATATGGGGCTTATAATGAGCTCTCTGCCTGCTCTGCTCCCAGTCTCACACACACACACACACTGTCACACACACAGTGAATAATAAGACCTGTTTGGTTAACTCATTCAGTGGATGAATCGTTAATGTAGGAGGTAAAAGAGGCGTGTATGAAGGCAGCCGTCAAAATGTTTATTACATGTATTGCATTGGCGCCATGAGAGAGAGAGGGTGTGTGTGTGTTTGTGTGTCTTAATCATGTATGAACATTAAAACATTACAATGGCAGATCCAATGAAGACACACTGTAACACTATAGGGGAATAGTGATGAGATATTCATGTTGAACTAAAGATGCGGCCAACACTCCCCCGAGGCCCATACCCCTGTTATCATTTTTCATCCCAAACCAAACACCAGCTTTGACATTTCTATTTAATTGTTGAGATTTCCACATATGCTAACCATGGGAAATTACAGTATCTCCTTATGGATCCATTTCATTGAAAACAATGGACCACAATGGAATTAACATTTGGGCTTCATGGTGTTTTTATCCTCAATCATGTTTAATGTATGTGATGTTGTCTCTGGCTGGAGCAGACCACTTTGATCAATGATCAAATCAATCAATCAATAAATTAAGATAGATAGATAGATAGATAGATAGATAGATAGATAGATAGATAGATAGATAGATAGATAGATAGATAGATAGATAGATAGATAGATAGATAGATAGATAGATAGATAGATAGATAGATAGATAGATAGATAGATAGATAGATAGATAGATAGATAGATAGATAGATAGGTACTTTATTGATCCCCAAGGGGAAATTTCTTCGTCAAGCAGCTACAAAAAAACACAGGGCAGGTGAAAAATGCCAGAACGAAAATACACAAAAGACAGATACACGATACATAGAGCGGCAGTATGATAAAGTATAAAGTCTGGAGGGCAAAAAGCTATAAAAAGACATTGCATAGTATGGGTGAATGGCTGAATATGTACACTATACATTGTTACAGAGTGTTAGGTGAAAGAAAATTAAATTATAAAAAATATTGATATAGATAAATAAGGAATCTTTGCATGGTTAATTATGCTATACAGGTCGATGACAGAGAAATACTTAAATAGCTAAATGTGCGTATGATATAAATGAGGGTAATAATAGTTTACTTAATATACAGTCTAGTTAAATGAACAGGTAAGTGAATATTTTGCATGGATAAATTAACTGTACAGGTAAATGACAGGAATAGCTTAAATAGCTAAATGTGTGTATGATATAATTTAGGGTAATAATAATAATTCCCATAAAATACAGTCCTTAGTGCAGGGTTTAATTACAGATAAATGCATGTATTGCACATTCGATATACTAAAAGCAATGAAAACAGATACAACTGACAGGATACTAAAATGCATTCATAAGTGAATGACTATGTAAGTTAAGTCCAAGAATGACTTGCAATATTGCACGTGATATGATATAACAACTGTACATGAGTAAGTATATACAGACCTGAATGAATAAATAAGTCCTGAGTGAATGAGTGATTACGGACCAGAGTTACTCACGGATGGATGCACAATTGTTAAGCTAGGTCATAACACCCCAACAGTTCCAGGTCTGTGTTGCCGACGGCACGGCACCCTGGTGAGGCATTAAATAGTCTAATAGCTGCCGGCAGGAAGGACCTCCTGTAGCGCTCTCTGGCACACCGTGGTGGGATCAGATCTGTGACTGAAGGTGCTCCTCTGCGTCATAACCATGGCATGCAGAGGGTGGGTGACGTTGTCCTCGATGGCCAGCAGTTTGGCCAGGATCCGTCTCTCCGCCACCTCCTCTAGAGTGTCAAGGCTCATCCCCAGGAGAGGAGAGGAGAGGAGAGGAGAGGAGAGGAGAGGAGAGGAGAGGAGAGGAGAGGAGAGGAGAGGAGAGGAGAGGAGAGGAGAGGAGAGGAGAGGAGAGGAGAGGAGAGGAGAGGAGAGGAGAGGAGAGGAGAGGAGAGGAGAGGAGAGCTCTTATAAAAGACCTCATGTGTTCCACCTGCTCCATCACGTGAGGCAGAGAGGTCACACATCTAGGTTGTGTGTGACTCAGTTGATAAAATGTCAAGGTCGTGGGTTCAGTTCCCGTAGGGATCACATACACATAATGAAAATATAGACATGCACTCACTGTTACTGCAAGGCACTGTGGGGGAAGAAGTTTCTGCTAAGTAGCATACACAGTAGTGCACATAGCACTTTAGTGAGGTGTGTGGATGTGTGTGTGTGGTACATCAAACTGGTTCCTTTTTTCCATCTTGGTCTCAGCATCCACCACTCTGGCTCCATGGATGAACTTGGTGATGACCACTAGATGCTCCTGTAGGAATAAGAACCACAGCAGCAGGGCATATCAGATATCAAAAATACAGAATACAGACAAATGGCACCCTATTCCCTATAGGCCGTAGGCCTCTAGTCAAAAGTAGTGGACTATATAGGGAATAGACGCACATTCGGAGTGTGCTCTGTAGCAGGGCTCTCGTCGAAAATTGCATGCGGGTACTTGCATTACTGTTGTATGTGTATACACGTGTGTGCATGGGTACTTGCTTGCATGGTTGTCTGATGTGTGTGTTTGTGCATTTGTGCATGCGTGCTTCATTCAGTTTGAAGTCAGAGCTGAATGTGTTGAGAGGTAGTTGAGATGGAGGAAGATAAGGGCCAGGCCTGGTGTGGTGTGGCCAGCCATGACAGGCAGGGGCATGTTGATGGACCAGGTGGACCACCAGCATCCAGAGGGAGTGTGTATCTGTGTGTGTGTGTGTGTGTGTGTGTGTGTGTGTGTGTGTGTGTGTGTGTGTGTGTGTGTGTGTGTGTGTGTGTGTGTGTGTGTGTGTGTGTGTGTGTGTGTGTGTGTGTGTGTGTGTGTTTGCACAGTAGCTAGGTGTGAAGACCATTAGACAGAGGTTGCATCCCAAATGGCACCCTATGTTGATATCCCTCTATTGGTGTAGGGGCGATACTTGGCAGAGTGGGTGAGGTTATATCCTGCCTGGTTTGGCCCTGTCCGGGGGTATTGTCTGGGTATTGTCGGAGGGGGCCACAGTGTCTCCTGACCCCCCCTGTCTCAGCCTCCAGTATCTATGCTGCAATAGTCTATGTGCCGGGGGGCTAAGGTCAGTTTGTTAAATCTGATGTTATTATCCGGTGTCTTGTGTGAATTAAAGTATGCTCCCTCTAATTCTCTCTCTCTCCCACTCTACCTCCTCTCCCGGAGGACCTGAGCCTACCCGGAGGACCATGCTTCAGGACCACCTGCACTGATGAACTTTTGAACATCTTGGAGAAAGAACTGGCCTTAATGGCCATGAATTGTTATAATCTCCACCCGGCACAGCCAGAAGAAGACTGGCCACCCCTCAGAGCCTGGTTCCTCTCTAGGTTTCTTCCTAGGTTTTGCCTTTCTAGGGAGTTTTTCCTAGCCACCGTGCTTCTACATCTGCATTGCATGTTGTTTGAGGTTTTAGGCTGGGTTTCTGTATAGCACTTTGTGACATCGGCTGATGTAAAAAACGCTTTATAAATACATTTGATTGATTCCCTATTTAGTGCACTAGTTTAACCAGTCATACTAGCTACTGTGGACACACACATATGCACGCACACACACACACATAGGGAATAGGGTGCCATTTGGTCGAGTTAAATACATTCCTTGGCTTATCTGAGACAACTGAGTAGCGAGAGAGAGATAGAGAGACAGAGAGAGAGAGATAGAGACAGAGAGAGAGGGAGACAGAGAGAGAGACAGAGAGAGAGACAGAGAGACATCGAGAGAGAGACAGAGAGACATCGAGAGAGAGAGAGACAGAGAGACAGAGAGAGAGAGAGAGACAGAGAGAAAAAAAAGGAAACAAGAGGAAAATAATTTGAAACGTAAGGTTTTTCGCTCGATTGTTGATATCTCCCAGTTGCATCATTATTACCAGGAGGAAAACATGTTTTAAACAGCAAAACAAAAAAGTAAAGAAAGAGAAAGAGAGAAAACAGATTAGGTCTGCAGATACTCCAGGCTCTTTAGAATACATAATAAGTATTTGGTTGTATTGATGTTTTCTCACTTCTTCTGTTGGCTGGCTAGTTGGGCATCCAGCTGCTGCTGAACTCAGCCAAGGGCAGAGGGGGTAATCTGCGTCCCAAACGGTGCCCTATTTCCTAGATCAAATCAAAATCAAATCAAATGTTATTTGTCACATGCGCCGAATACAACAGGTGTAGACCTTAGCGTGAAATGTTTACTTACATAGTGTAATACTTTTGACCAGAACCTTATGGGTTTCCTTATAGGCTCTTATCCAAAGTAACGCACTATAAAGGGAATAGGGTGCAATTTGGGATGCAGCCATAGACTAAAGGGACATGGTAGGGTCAGGCACAGTCACAACTCCTGTGGCCTGACTGTTGCCAGGCACACATATGGCCACCCAGTCAGCCACCTGTCTTTAAAAAGCCATGTACGTTATAAGAGGTTCAGGGTGCAGAGATTCCTCTGTGGCTCAGTTGGCTGCAACGTCTCGATTAGGGGTTTGACTCCCACTGGAACCACCCATACGAACATGGATGCATGCCTGACTGTAGTCGCTTTGGACAAAATCATCTGCTAAGTGGGCATATATCACAATCAATCATTGTCTTAGTGCTTTCATTCTTTGAATTACGACTAACTCAAACAATGTATATCTAGTATGCGTCCAAACTGCATCATCACCCAAGCTATTAATGGTTAGTTACTGTATAAATAGAGACAGACAGATGGACGGACTGATGGACAGGCAGACAGAGTGAGCTCCTACACTTCACTACTAGGGCCGGTACGATACCAGTATCGTGATACTCGTTAGTATCTTCTCAAGAAAACAGAACACAACGCATATTTAACTTCTTTAGGAAAACAGCCCTAATGTTGAAAACAAACATCATTATGGTGTCATCCAGAGTCACATGTATTTTACATACAGCAGGTTTTTAAAAGACCAAGAGTTTGGTCTGCTTTTTTTTTTTCATTTTTTTTATGGAAAAACATTTTGCAATACTGGTATCATCACAGCCCTATTCACTATGTGGTTTGTGGTGTGTGGTGTGGTGTGGTGTGTAACACTCTAAAACCATTGACTGACATGTCAAAGGGACAAAAAGATCTGAGGGGCCAGACTAGTTTGGCCTGAGGCTATGGAGTACAGACACACACACAAATACACACACTGAAGACCTTGGACACAAACAAGTCAATCTGCACTATGTGTGTGTGTGTGTGTGTGTGTGTGTGTGTGTGTGTGTGTGTGTGTGTGTGTGTGTGTGTGTGTGTGTGTGTGTGTGTGTGTGTGTGTGTGTGTGTGTGTGTGTGTGTGTGTGTGTGTGTGTGTGTGTGTGTGTGTGTGTGTGTGTGTGTGTGTGTGTGTGTGTGTGTGTGTGTGTGTGTGTGTGTGTGTGTGTGTGTGTGTGTGTGTGTGTGTGTGTGTGTGTGTGTGTGTGTGTGTGTATAATATTCACAGTGGTTGTAGCACCTCAGGAGAAAATGCCAGTTGGCTTTTCATAGCTGAGCATTCAGAGATCGACACAGCAGGTAGAGAGAAAGAGAGAGAGGGAGGGAGAGTGAGAGAGAGAGAGAGAGAATTACACCAGATAGGACAGGCTGACACTAGCCCCCCTGGCACATAGACTATTTCAGAATAGATACTGGAGATCTACGCCCAATATACTTCCAATGCCTATTAAAACCAAAGCTTGATTATGTGTAAATGAGCAATCCAGATCTCTCCAATACCAGCGGCACATTAACACGCACACACACACATATTGTTAACACTGTTGAGACGTGTTCTTCCCAGGATGCATCTTTTCTGGTAATTGAGCAGCATCACAGTGGTAGCCGTGACAAAATATTAAACGCTAAATTGAGCCTCCGCTTCAGCTAATCAGTATCTCGCTGCTTTTTATACCCTCTCCTTCATATTTCAATTTGCATTTCATTTTGTGTTTCTTCACACTGACTGTGGTATTTATTTATTCTTCTGAGATGCACTCAATTACTCTAACATCGGTTTTCAATTTGGACATATGGAGTGGCTGTACAAACAATGTATGATATTACATCACATTACAGTCGACATACTGTAGAGGCCTGGCCAATGTAAACGAGGCAAGATTGGTTATGAGCACAGTTGGGGTCCATTCCATTTCAATTCTGTCCATACAGGAAGTAAACCAAAATTCCAATTACTAATTTGAAATGGAATTGACCTCAAGCCTGGTTATGAGAGTGCTGTGCCTTCCCCAAGACTTACCTCAGTACGTAAGAGTTACGCAGGAGACAGGGGATATGAAGGTTCTTATATTATAGCATCAAGTGCAGCCTTTTTTTCTGCCTATCTGTCTCTCCCCCTCTCTCTCACTCTCTCAGTCTCTCTCTCATTGTCTTTCTCTTTCTGTCTCTCTCTCTCTCTCTCTCTCTTTATCTGTCTAACTCTGTTTTCTCCATCATTAAACAGCATATGAGCAGAACAGAGACACAGATTGGGTCCTAGGGAGTCTGGACTCCGTTGGCTGTCCTGGATTATTCTGAAGTCTAAAATGAGGCCCATTAAAATACAAGAGAGAAGTAGATAGAGAGAGAGAGAGAGAGAGAGAGAGAGAGAGAGAGAGAGAAAGATAGAGAGATGGAAGGAGAGGGAGAGAAATGGAGGTAGAGAGAGAAAGATGGAATGTGTAGGAAGTATCAAGGAAGACAAGGAAGACTTGTCCTCTCCCTCTCTGTCTGTCTCCTTCCCTCTCCCCACTCTCTCTCTCTTTCCCTTTCCCCCCCTCTCTCCCTCTCTCTTCTATAGTAGCCCTGTCTAAGCCGAGGCAGCCTATCCCCTCTCCACCTCTCCCTGTAGGCCCAGCTGAGAGCCAGCAACAGTGCAACACTAATGGAGCGGATAGTCAGACACGTTTCAGCACTACAGTCTCTCTCCTCACGTCTCTGCACTTCTGATACTAAGGGGCCAGTTTGATTGTGTGTGTTTGTGTATG
>CM042407.1:29230244-29307744 GCA_023634145.1 Thymallus thymallus | reverse complement strand
AAACAATTTGCTATTGCTTCCATCTTAACACACACGTATGAACATGCATGAAGGCAGGCACACACGCAAGCACAAACTCACACACTCACACACTGGTTGCAACTATTGAGAGTATAGTCTACATTATTGAAAGCCTTGCATGAAGAAGTGAGGATAAACATTGGACATTCCTCAACATGGTTATAGTCTACTTGTCTGTCACTAATTATTTATTCCTAGCTTCACAGTGTTCTCTGTCTGCATCCTGAATGACACCATATTCTCTACAAAGTGCACTACTTTTGACCAGGGGTTAGAGGTTGCATCCCAAATAGCACCCTATTCTTTATTAAGGGCCCATAGGGTGTGTCATAATTTAATCATTTATGTCTCTGTTCGTGACAGAAACAGGGTCTGAATGTTCTCATGTTCTATGGATGATGGGACGGAGGTTTGGTGACCTCTCTATAATGTGTGTGTGTGCGTGTGCGTGTGTGTTGACCTCTCACCTTTTGTTGTGTGATGTCCAAGATTCGCTCCAAGATCAGCTCTTCGAAGTATAGCCGGTCATATTCGTCAAAGTCCATGCTGACCGTCTCAGAGTTGTGGTTAACCATCATCGTCCACCTGCCGAACTGATGCAGGGTTCGGATACTGGACACAGCACACATTTAAACTCCACACTGCTCCCAATGCAATAGGGAGCACATCCCAGAACCATGACACCCTGGTCCTTTATCTCCAAGTCATACTCCTGTTGAATGGGCACAATGACACACCTGACGCAAACTACGCCAATGCAGTGATGTAGGGTCGTTTCCTACGTAGTTCTACGTACTTTTGCTAAAACTTTGGAATATACGGCGCTCCGTCGGCCTGTTTTTGTAGGGTATGTAGGCCCCTTTATACAGTGTATTTTAGTGTCACTACTCAAATAACATTTGATTAAAAAAATTGTATTAAAGTGTCACTCCTCAATATAACAACATTTGATAAACACAATGCATGGGAAAACACCACATTCTAAGATCTTGTCAAATACAGTAGAGGTAAAGCTTACACAATTACTTAAAAACTAACCAAGTGCACCATAAAGCTGCTGGCCATTAGGAAAATAGATATAGATGATGGGTTGATTTTCTGGACACAGATTAAGTCTAGTCCTGGAATAAAACATGCTAAATGGAGATGTTCCATTGAAATAGATTTTTAGTCCAGGATTAGTCTTAATGTGTGTCTGGTAAACCAGACATGTACATTTACCTGAAAGCAGAACAAGGACTCACCTGTCCGTGGTAGGGTTAGGGTTAGACCCACCTGTCCGTGGTAGGGTTAGGGTTAGACTGACCTGTCCGTAGTAGGGTTAGGGTTAGACTGACCTGTCCGTGGTAGGGTTAGGGTTAGACTGACCTGTCCGTGGTAGGGTTAGGGTTAGACTGACCTGTCCGTGGTAGGGTTAGACTGACCTGTCCGTGGTAGGGTTAGGGTTAGACTGACCTGTCCGTGGTAGGGTTAGGGTTAGACCCACCTGTCCGTGGTAGGGTTAGGGTTAGACCCACCTGTCCGTGGTAGGGTTAGGGTTAGACCCACCTGTCCGTGGTAGGGTTAGGGTTAGACCCACCTGTCCGTGGTAGGGTTAGGGTTAGACTCACCTGTCCGTGGTAGGGTTAAGGTTAGACTCACCTGTCCGTGGTAGGGTTAAGGTTAGACTCACCTGTCCGTGGTAGGGTTAAGGTTAGACTCCCCTGTCCGTGGTAGGGTTAAGGTTAGACTCACCTGTCCGTGGTAGGGTTAAGGTTAGACTCACCTGTCCGTGGTAGGGTTAAGGTTAGACTCACCTGTCCGTGGTAGGGTTAAGGTTAGACTCACCTGTCCGTGGTAGGGTTAAGGTTAGACTCACCTGTCCGTGGTAGGTGCAGTACAGGTAGTTGGTACTCTGCAGCCAGCGTGTCAATCTGAACAGAGAGGAACATGTCTAGTAAAAAACATGTCTAGTAAGATATGTTGCTATGAGATAAAGAAGATTCATTAGAAGATTATAAACACTTACACTTGGCACATCAGTGCCAGGAAAAGAGTCGGTTGTATGTTCAGTATACCATCATAAAATCTAATCAAATTGTAATTGTCACATGCGCCGAATACAACAGGTGTAGACCATACTGTGAAATGGTTAATTACAAGCCATTAAGCCCTTGACCAACAATGCAGTTCAAGAAATAGAGAAATAAACTGAAGCAAAAACTAAAATAAAAAACAATAAGGAGGCTATATACAGGGGGACCGGTACTGAGTCAATGTGCGGAGGTACAGGTTAGTTGAGGTCATTTGTACATGTAGGTTGGGGTAAAGTGACTATGCATAGATAATCAACAGCGAGTAGCAGCAGTGTAAAAACAAAGTGGGGGGGGGGGGTTGGGGGGGGGGGGGGGGGTCATAAGTCTGAGGGTGTGTTCAGATGGAAGGTGGAAATGCATGAATGCCCTGTGAAAACTCACTAAATAAAAATGTTCTCCCCAAAAATAAACCTGGGCATTTATACCTGTTTGTTGGAGTTGACTCTAACGTATCCTGGACTTCACACAACATAAAGATGAGGGACGATGTTAGCTAAATTAAGTTTACATCAGCATCATTGGGAGATCCTTGAGGCTTCCCAAATGGCATCCCTTCCCATACATAATAGATTATTTGACCAATGCCTATACATACTCTTCCCTATATAGCAAATACAAAAGGAATAGGGTGCCATTTCATAAGAAGATACAGCCTCAGCGCTCTGGCCTCCCCCTCACTGGAGCCTAAGGCCTGGCCCACCTGGCGGTCTGAGAAGCCTTCCTGTTTAGCCTTCAGCAGCAGGGTCTGGGGTACTGTGGCACTGAGGAGAGAAACCAAGATCAGTGTGTGTGTGTGTGTGTGTGTGTGTGTGTGTGTGTGTGTGTGTGTGTGTGTGTGTGTGTGTGTGTGTGTGTGTGTGTGTGTGTGTGTGTGTGTGTGTGTGTGTGTGTGTGTGTGTGTGTGTGTGTGTGTGTGTGTGTGTGTGTGTGTGTGTGTGTGTGCGTGTGTGTGTGTGTGCATGTTTTGTGTCTGTATTCTCTTGCAGGGTCAACAATAGAAGTCAAACTAGTGAGGTCAGACCTGGCTGGCTCATCCAGAGAGGTAAGCCGGAGAGCTAATCAATAACACATCAATAAACCATCTCAGAGCCCCTCCCTCTGCACCAGGTCAGTGAGTGGAGCCGTTTAAAAACTCATTCTAATCGATAAAAGTTTTATGTGAGAAGGGTGTGAGGGTCCACCAAGACTGAGAAAGCAAAAAACAGGAAAGAAAACCTTACTTGTGCTTTTCTTTTTCTTCACGGCTGAATTATTAAAGAGCTCACAGCATAACCATGTTGAAAATGTCAAGAGTGTTTTAAATTCCACTGCAGTTTGTCTGCCTTGAGACGACAGGTCTAAAAAGGAAAAGAAAAGAGTAAGAGTGAATCACAATACGAGTAGACGAAGTGAATATCCCTGGTGGTATAGTGGTGTGTGTTTGTGTGTGTGTACAGACAACCACACACACACACACACACACGACACAGCCAGGCCATGGGTTGTGTGACTCAGGTAATTGACATGCCTGAAGCACATCTGTGTCTGCTGTGCATCAGCTGCTCCATCTCTCCATCCCCTATAGTCAACCTGGGCAGAGCCGTGGCAAGAGGGTCAAAATGAAAAAATTAGAAGAGGAGAGGTGGATGGATAGAGTGAGAGAGACTGGGAGAGACTGGAGAGAGAGAGAGAGAGAGAGAGAGAGAGAGAGAGAGAGAGAGAGAGAGAGAGAGATAGAGAGAGAGAGAGAGAGAGAGAGAGAGAGAGAGAGAGAGAGAGAGAGATGTGCTAAGACAATGGAGGAGGAGAGGATGACTGGCTGAGAGGGATGGAGGGAGGTTGAGTGTATTACTATAGCAGGAGGGATAGAGTAGTGGTGAGCAACTAGAGGGTATTTAAACTTTTTTTTTTTTAAGTAACCTTTATTTAACTAGGCAAGTTAGTTAAGAACAAATTCTTATTTACAATGACTGCCTACACGGCCAAACTCGGACGACTCTAGGCCAATCGTGCGCAAGACATCCCCATAGTATCTGGGGATTATATTGACGTCAGATTTAGATAAATAAGTGGATATGCTTCCAGTCCTAAAATTTATTTTACAAAACATTGACCAGTGGAAATGTTAGTTTCCGGGGGGAAAAAATCTATTAAAATTATGTCTGTTTCTAAGTTTAATTATATTTCAATGATGCTACCGATATGCCTTCCATCATACATTTTGAAGCAGCAAAATGGTATTATTAAATACTTTATATGTGAGAGAAAAAGACCAAGCATCAGTATGCAGAAAATGAATGCCCCTAAAGAAAGATGGAGGTTAGGACTCCCAGATGTGAATCGGTACAATGTGGCTTTGGAGCTATCCAGAATGGCTAAGCACTGGAGGAGAGATGCGGTTGAGGAGGAATGGGTTACGCTGGAAAGTGGTTTGACAGCTCCTTTTGGACCGTTACATAAACTACATGACCAAAAGCATGTGGAGACCTGCTCGAATGAACATCTCATTGCAATATCATGGGCATTAATATGGAGTTGGTCTCCCCTTTGCTGCTATAACAACCTCCACTCTTCAGTGAATGCTTTCTACTAGATGTTGGAACATTGCTGCGGGGACTTGCTTCCATTCAGCCACGAGAGCATTAGTGAAGTTGGACACTGATATTGGAAGATTAGGCCTGGCACGCAGTCGGCATTCCAATTGATCCCAAAGGGGGTGCAGGTAGCGTTTTCCTGGCATCTGCCAAACTGAGATTCTTCTGTCGGGCTGCAAGATGGTGAAGCGTGATTCATCACTCCAGGGAACGCGTTTCCACTGCTCCAGAGTCCAATTGCTGCAAGCTTTACACTACTCCAGCCGACGCTTGGCATTCCACATGATGATCTTCGGCTTGTGTGCAGCTGCTCAGCCATGGAAACCCATTTCATGAAGCTACCAATGAACAGTTATTGTGATGACGTTGCTTCCAGAGGCAATTTGGAACTCCGTAGTGAGTGTTGCAACCGAGGAGAGACCATTTTTAAGTTTGTGTTGCCTACCACTTTGCGCTGAGCCGTTGTTACTCCTAAACAGTTCCACTTCACAATAACAGCACTTACAGTTTACGGGGCAGCTCTAGCAGGGCAGAAATTTGACAAACTGACTTGTTGGAAAAGGTGTCATCCTGACGGCGCCATGTTGAAAGTCACTGAGCTCTTCAGTAAGGCCATTCTACTGCCAATGTTTGTCAATGGAGATTGCATGGCTGTGTCCTCGATTTTATACCGCTTTCAGCAACAGATGTGGCTGAAATTCCCTGTCTTAGGTCAGTTAGGATCACCACTTAATTTTAAGAATATGAAATGTCAGAATAACATTAGAGAGAATGATTTATTTCAGCTTTTATTTCTATCATCACATTCCCAGTGGGTCAGAAGTTTACATACACTCAATTAGTATTTGGTAACATTGCCTTTAAATTGTTTAACTTGGGTCAAACGTTTCGAGTAGCCTTCCACAAGCTTCCCACAATAAGTTGGGTGAATTTTGGCCCATTCCTGACAGAACTGGCGTAACTGAATCATGTTTGTAGGCCTCTTTTTCAGTTCTGCCCACAAATTTTCTAGGATTGAGGTCAGGGCTTTCTAATGGCCACTCCAATACCTTGACTTTGTTGTCCTTAAGCCATTTTAAAAGACCCATTCGCGACCAAGCTTTAACTTCCTGACTGATGTTGCTTCAATATGTCCACATAACTTTCCTTCCTCATGATGCCATCTATTTTGTGAAGTGCACTAGACCCTCCTGCAGCAAAGCACCCCCACAACATGATGCTGCCACCCCCGTGCTTCACAGTTGGGATGGTGTTCTTCGGCTTGCAAGCCTCCTACTTTTTCCTCCAAACATAACGATGGTCATTATGGCCAAACAGTTCTATTTTTGTTTCATCAGACCAGAGGACATTTCTCCCATGTGCAGTTGCAAACCGTTGTCTGGCTTTTTTATTACGGTTTTGGAGCAGTGGCTTCTTCCTTGCTGAGAGGCCTTTCAGGTTATGTCGATATAGGACTTGTTTTACTGTGGATATAGATACTTGTGTACCTGTTTCCTCCAGCATCTTCACAAGGTCCTTTGCTGTTGTTCTGAGATTGATTTGCACTTTTCGCACCAAAGTACATTCATCTCTAGGAGACAGAGCACGTCTCCTTCCTGAGTAGTATGATGGATGCGTGGTCCCATGGTGTTTATGCTTGCGTACTATTGTTTGTACAGATGAACGTGGTACCTTCAGGCATTTGGAAATTGCTCCCAAGGATGAACCAGACTTGTGGAGGTCTACAATTTGTTTTCTGAGGTCTTGGCTGATTTCTTTTGATTTTCCCATGATGTCGAGCAAAGAGGCACTGAGTTTGAAGGTAGGCCTTGAAATACATCCACAGGTATACCGCCAATTGACTCAAATTATGTCAATTAGCCTATCGGAAGCTTCTAAAGTATGACATCATTTTCTGGAATTTTCCAAGCTGTTTAAAGGCAGTCAACTTAGTGTATGTAAACTTCTGACCCACTGGAATTGTGATATAGTGAATTATAAGTTAAATAATCTGTCTGTAAACAATTGTTGGAAGAATGTCTTGTGTTATGCACAAAGTAGATTTCCTAACCAACTTGCCAAAACTATAGTTTGTTAACATGAAATCTGTGGAGTGGTTGAAAAATTAGTTTGAATGACTTCAACCTAAATGTATGTAAACTTCCGACTTCAACTGTAAATAGTGTATTCTATCCCAAATAAGAGCCAATTATAGAGATATTCAGGTTATCACAATTCTAGGGCAGTGTGGTTGTAAATACATAGAAAGATCAAAGAGTCTCCACATAGACAAGCTGTTAAATGTTAATAATCATACCTGTGAAAACTTGACAATTGTGTTGCAAAGGGATTTACAAGATAGAGAAGAAAACATGGTTGAATATTATTTCAAATATTGTGCAAAATGTCTGAGAATCCAAAAATATAAAATGTACTCCCATAAGGTTACATAGGAGGGTTTCTCACAGGATAATGTGTTTTTGGCGATGTGAAGGGGCAAAAGGATCCCCCAAACATGCACTCTGGGAATGCCATTGTGCGCCCCCTACGGGACAAAATCCTTACAGCGCATGGGAGACGGCCTTGGATTGCAAGTACCTAAATCACCAAGACTGTGTCTGTTGAGTGACAAGTCTAAAATAAGAGGGAATAACCAGACAGAATTTTAAATATTATGTTTAGGTATTGTGTCTCTGTTAAGGTTGGTACTGAAACATTAGAAAAGCTCTAATGACCCAGATGAATATGTTGATCAAAACAACATTGCATGAAATCATGTTAGCAAAGAGGCTGGAGCAAAATATTTCAGACTCCAAAAAGACATGGGAACGATTCCTGTATTTCCTTAAGGGCACATAAAATAATATAATGACCATGGAATATAACATAATTTATCAGGAAAAAAATAACTCCCTATGTATTTTGTTTTTAATGCGTTGGTTTTGTTTAACGCGTTGGTTGTTTTGTGCTAAAGATTAAATAAAATGTCGCTACAAAATGAAAATGAAGGAAGACTTCCCCATTGGACTGACAGTCTCAGTTCAACTGTGTGCTTATACTACCACCTAGTGGTGGACGTTTTTACTGCATCAAGTTTATTTTCATAACAGTGACGAGGTGGAGCCGTGCCTGTGTGTTCCTACCTGTTGAACTGGCTCAGGTACTACTCCAGCTCTGTGATGCGTTGTAGCTTGTGTAGGAACCACTTGTCTGTGGCAGTCAGATGGTGGATCTGGTCTACAGTTCCACCACCGTGGCGGGCCTAGAGAAAGATAGCAGGGAGAGAGAGGGTCAGTCATTAGGCCAAAGCCCAATCACAAATGAACCCACAGACCCTACACCCTATGCAGATCTGAGAGGACTTGATTGGTATAAGCAATATGGTGAAACGCCCACCTAGCCTATCAAAGGCCAAGGTGGAGCTATTAACATATTTATTGCCCCTACAAATCCTCTCAGATCTGAACAAGTGAATAGGGTGTAGGGTCTATGGTTCCATTTGGGATTGGGCCCTTGTATCAGTGTTCACACTCATAACGTAAGATGAGATATACAATACAGTTTGACTCGTCCCAACTTCTGCTTTACTCTCAACACACACACACACACACACACACACACTCAAAATCATTCTAAACATTCTTATGATAATAACACAATTCAACCCTGTTTGTTATAATGCCTGTGTTTTTAAATGAACAAGTAGCTACAACCTGCTGTTAAGATCTTGATGATGAGACTTTCAAGTTTCACGACTGACAAAGTAAGTTTCATAAAAGCTATAATGAAGAAAGAAAAAAAAGCCTATTCAGAACATGATAAGAAAACCTATTCAGTTGAGTTGTGTGATGGAGTAATCAGGCATTGTTGACTGGAGTCGTTCTCAAGGCAATGATGCAGTGTAATTGTGAGCAGTATGTCTGCTGCTGTGCCTTCTGAATATGAAGCAGGGCCCAATGAGCCGTGACGGGCCCTGCTCCAACACACACACGCACAGATGCTGACTCACACACACTCACTCCAGCCCTCTGTCTGCTTCCTGGCTATGTGTGGGATGCAGCACAATACTGCAGGACACACACAGCACTAACTGGTGTCTGTCAGCCATGTGTGATACACAGATACAGCCTGCCTGTCTCTCTAGTAGAACCTTTTTGGTTCCAGGCAGAACTGTTTTGCGTTCCATGTAGAACCCTTTACACAGAGGGTTCTACATGGAACCCAAAATAGTTTGGCCTGGAACCAAGAAGGGTTCTTTAAAGGGTTCTCCTATGGGGACAGCTGAATAACCCTTTTTTCTAAGAGTGTAGGGTACAGTTTGTACATATGAGATGATTAATGCAAGATGGGTAAACATTATTAAAGTTGCTGTATTCCATTTTTTAAAGTGGCCAGTGATTTCTAGTATATGTCTATAGGCAGCAGCCTCTGATGTGCTATTTTTGGCTGTTTAAAAGTCTGATGGCCTTGAGATAGAAGCAGTTTTTCAGTCTCTCGGTCCCAGCTTTGATGCACCTGTACTGACCTTGCCTTCTGGATGGTAGCGGGGTGAACAGGCAGGGGCTCGGGGTGGCTGATGTCTTTGATGATCTTTTTGGCCTTCCTATGGTATCGGGTGCTGTAGGTGTCCAGGAGAGCGGGACGTTTGCCCCGGCACCACCCTCTGGAGAGCCTTGCGGTTGTGGGCGGAGAAGTTGCCGTACCAGGCGGTGATACAGCCCAACAGGATGCTCTCAATTGTGCATCTGTAAAAGTCTGTGAGGGTTTTAGGTGTTAAGCCAAATGTCTTTAGCTTCCTGAGGTTAAAGAGGTGCTGTTGCACACTGTTTGTGTGTGTGGACTATTTCAGTTTGTCAGTGATGTTACGCCGAGGAACTTGAAGCTTTCCACCTTCTCCACTGTGGTCCCATCGGTGTGGATAGCGGGGTGCTCCCTCTTCTGTTTCCTGAAGTCCACGATCATCTCCTTAGTTTTGTTGACTTTGAGTGAGAGGTTATTTTCCTGGCACCACACTCCCAGAGCCCTCACCTCCTCCCTGTAGGCTGTATCATCATTGTTGGTAATCAAGCCTACCACTGTTGTGTCGTTTGCAAACTTGATGATTGAGTTGGAGGCGTTTTTGGCCACATAGTCATGGGTGAACAGGGAGTACAGGAGGGGCTGAGCACGCACCCTTGTGGGGCCCCAGTGTTGAGGATCAGCGAAGTGGATCCTTGATGAAAACCTGCTCCAGAGCAATCAGGACCTCAGACTGAGGCGAAGGTTTACCTTCCAACAGGTCAATGACCCTAAGCACAAAGCCAAGACAATGCAGGAGTGGCTTCGGGACAAGTCTCTGAATGTCCTGGAGAGGCCCAGCCAGAGCCTGGACTTGAACCCGATCAAACATCTCTGGATAGACCTGAAAATAGCTGTGCAGCAACGCTCCCCATACAACTTGACAGAGCTTGAGAGGATCTGCAGAGAAAAATGGGAGAAACTCCTCAAATACAGGTGTGCCAAGCTTGTAGCGTCATACCCAAAAAGACTTGAGGCTGTAATCGCTGCCAAAGGTGCATCAACAAAGTACTCAGTAAAGGTTCTGAATACTTACGCAAATGTTATATTTCAGTTTTATTTACATTTTATACATTTGCACAATTTTTGCTTTGTAATTATGGGGTATTGTATGTACATTGATTAGGGGGATTTTTTAAAAATAATTTTATAATAAGGATGTAACGTAACAAAATGTGGAAAAAGTCAAGGGGTCTGAATACTTCCCGAATGCACCGTATATTAAGAAGCAAAGTGGAAAGCTGCGTCGTTCTTGTTTGGTCAGTGCGTGCAGAGTGAATCTCGAGCACGAGGAACTGCCTGCTTGAGTGACAGTGGGCAGGACTTTGTGTGTATGGGATTGGGACGGAGAGAGAACTCTGTCAACTTGAGCAATAAAGTTAAAAAAAACAGGCGTTACGTCTAAGTGGCATTTCAAAATATCCCAGCCTCTTGCGATATGGATATTGTTCATGTCAATATCGCAATTTCGATATCTGTTCCGGTGGCAAGCATTGAAACGCGTGGCCTGATCGTGGCTTTCTTTTGCGAATTGCTATGAATTAACAAAATTTTTTCTTAAAACTTGTCAATACTAAACATCATATGTGATTTGAAACGCTGCTTTTTCACATTGGACAAAAGTAGAGACTCAGAGCTACAAAATGGTATATCATCCACTGCATTTTTGAGGAACAATGTAAAAGTTATTCTGCTTTGAAAGTAGAACCTTAATGTTTTGGTATTTAGTGAAGAGCTCTTCTTTGTCTACGCCCATTCAGCATCGTTCACACCCTCCTAAGTTTTAGCCCCACCCATCTTGTTTTGCTCTCGGAGTGCACACTTGACGCTCTGGCCGATGATTTGTTTACCTCTGGAGAACATGAAAACAGCCTAACAAGCTCTGCTGGCAACAATTTTATTACCCTTTTTTGCCAACGTTTACTGACACCGGCCATTATCAACGGGTGTTGTACACTTTAGCTTAAGACATGTAGGTAAACAATGAACCTAGCTAGGTAAACAACATGTAAGATCACACGTCACGTAACGTTAGCTAACGAGCCAGCCAGTTAACGTTAGCTAGTTAAACAACAATGAAAAAAACCAAAACAAGAACGTTTAAATGGCTCTCCTGTGAAGTCGTGACTTGCTACATACGCCTAGTTTCCTGAAATGGGTCACATATTAAGGTGTGGGACATTCATTTTGTGACAAGAAAAAGCTACCAGGTGCATTTCACAGCAGCTACAAAATAAAGCTGGCTGACTATACAAGAGATTATTCATGAGGGGATTACATCTGCACTCGATTTACAATTAAAATCGGTAAATTAGTTACTGGCAGTGCTCACTGCTAAAGTGGATACCTATTCAACTAGTGGAAAGTCTGGAAAAGACAGGCAATGCGAGAGAGGTACGACTCCATGACCTGGAAACAGCACAAGCTCAGTTGGAAGGGATAATCAAATTCCTAAAAGAGAAAACGTAATCCCTTGAAAATCGTTCCCGTAAATTCAATGTGCGGGTCACAGAAAACTGGTGTTGAAATGGAAAACCCAACTTCCTTCATGAGCAATCATTTCGGGCAGAGAAGCTGGGTCCCATGCCGTTAATTAACTAATTGCACACTGCACTGGTCAACTCAACAATGTGCTCTAGCTGAAGTCAACCAGTGAATTGTTTGCATTCCAGAGGAATCTGGGGGCCTCTCTATAATTCCCACCCAATTTTCAGGCTACCCAAGAGGAAACGCTGGCGTTACAGAAGCAAGTGGGGGGGTGTCCTGGTGAGGTTAAGGTGAATGGAAAACCGGCCACCCCTTCTCTCCATTCTACATTCTTTTCTGGTTGCCGACAAGTTTATTTCTACGTCACTAAGGCGCTGATGCCCAACTTCCATCAACACGTCTCCAACGCCACTAGGGGCAATAAAGTCTTAGACCACTGATATTTTACCCACAGGCCCTACCTCGTCTGTCATTCGGCAAATCAGATCATGACTCAGCGCTAGCAAAGCAGTCCTGTAGTGTAATCTCTGATTCTGGTGACCAAATAGATAGATAGATAGATAGCTAGATAGATAGCTAGATAGATAGATAGATAGATAGATAGATAGATAGATAGATAGATAGATAGATAGATAGATAGATAGATAGATAGATAGATAGATAGATAGATAGATAGATAGATAGATAGATAGATAGATAGATAGATAGATAGATAGATAGATAGATAGATAGATAGATAGATAGATAGATAGATAGATAGATAGATAGATAGATAGATAGATAGATAGGTACTTTATTGCTCCCCCGGGGGGGAAATTTCATTGTCAAGCAGCTACAACAAAACACAGGGCAGGTGCAAAATGCCACAACGAAAGTATACAAAAGACAGATACACGGTACATGATACATATAGCGGCAGTATGAAAAAGTATAGAAATACAAGATATCTGGAGTGCTATAAAAAGACATTGCATAGTATGAGTGGTTGGCTGAATATGTACACTATACATTGGTGGATGTTGGATGGTTAACTATACTATACAGGTTGATGGCAGAGAAATACTTCAGTAGCTAAAAATGCGTATGATATGAGCGAGGGAATAATAGTTTACTTAATATACAGACTGGCTAAATGAACAGGTAAGTGAATATTTTGCATGGTTAAATTAGCTGTACAGGTAAATATACAGTTATATTTACAGATAAGTGAATACTTGCATGGTTACATAAACTGTACAGGTAAATGACAGGAAGAGATACTTTAATAGCTAAATGTGTGTATGATCAAATCAGATCAAACTCAAACAGGAAGTACCCGGGATTCACTCCGTTGAGAAATGGTCAGCAGAATCAGAGATTATACTACAGGACTGCTTTGCTAGCGCTGATTGGAATATGCTTAGAGACTCCGCCAATAACAGTGACGAGCGAACCACCTCCGTCACCGACTTCATTAGAAAATGCATCAGCGGCGTTGTCCCCACGGTGAGGGTTCGCTTCCCCAATCAAAAGCCCTGGACTAACACAGAAGTTGGCGCTAAACTTAAGGTCTGGGCTAGCGCACACAGAGATATTGTAAACAACCCTGAGGCTACAGGACAGGAATAAATACAAGATGTCCCGCTATGACCTCCGCAGAGTCATAAACCGAGCAAAAGGACAATATAGGAATAAGGTGGAATCATATTACACCGGTTCTGACGCCCGCCGCATGTGGCAGACCCAACCGTGATCTGGCCAACGATGCCTCTCTACCAGACGAACTCAATACATTTTATGCACGCTTTGACAACAACAACATTGTGCCGGGTGTGAGGGCTGTCACCGACCCAGAGGATTGGGTGATCTCGCTCTCTGAGGCCTACATGAAAAAGGTCTTTAATCAGGTCAACACCCGCAAGGCTGCAGGGACCGACAGTATTCCAGAACAGCTGAAAAGCATATTCATGGAAACCTGACTGTTAACCTGACTGTAGACCGGCAGGGTTTTGACAGTTTTGTCCAGTGGTGCGCAGATAACTTTCTTGAAATAAACGTTAAGAAAACAAAAGAGATGGGAATTGATTTCAGAAGGAACAAAACTCCACTAAGAAGATCAATGGGGAATCAGTCGATAGAGTGACCACATATAAGTACCTGGAAATCCAAATAGACAATAAACTGAAATTCAATGACTGTGCCTTTGCAAAGATAAAGAAATAGCAAGAGATAATGTTTTTTTTATGCAAACTGAACCATTTTGACCACCATATCTTACAAATGTTCTATAAATCTGTCCTGCAGAGTGTGCTGTCCTTTGGTCTGATATTCGTGTTTGGAAACATGCGAGTGCAAGACCAAGTCAAGCTTCAGTGCTTGACTAAGACGGCAGGAAGGATAATTGGTATAGATCAAGAATCAGCCACCAACCTGTACACAAAACTCATCCTCCTAAAACTTGAAGGCATTTTACAGGACAGTACTCATCCCCTTCTCTCAAAACTCTGGCACAGCAGCAGCCGGACAAGGGGAATGAGACTTCTTTAAAAGAAAAGAAAAACAGATAGATATGTGGACTTTTTTATTCCAATAGCCATTCGGCTGTATAATAGATAGTCTGTTGGTCCCTCGAGTATACAGCATATTGAACTTTCACTTTAAATGTGTAGCTTTAGCACTTTCAATTAATTCCATTGTGCAGTTCCATGCAAAGTCTTTTTAAGCACATGAATTCCCCCCTGGTGGGATAATAAAGTTGATCTGAATCTGAAAAATATTTTGTAATAGCACTTAAATAATCAAAATGGCAGACTGCTTTGACACTGACAAACTGAGAATCTGAGATAATTAATAGCCTAGGCCTAGGTTTGTGTGGAGATGCAAATGTTGTAGGCTACATTTTATAGTCCTAAAAATGCTTTCCAGTTCCAATGATGCGCAGCTCCCTCGCAAGTGAGGCCGACGCGTTCCAGACAAAAGCTGATCTCTCTCTCTCATTTTAATTTGTAAAAAAATATTTTGGTAGCCTACAGCATACGGATTAGTGTTCTCTTTTCAGCAGGAGCCGTTTGCTTTCCAACCTGTGTTTTCTCACGATTGTATTTTATATATTGCGTTTTGTCTGCATGCTGTTCACTGACAGATTTACTGGCGTTCCCAACTGTAGGCTATGCCTTGTTATTGGGCTACACACAATCCACAGCTAGGCAATTTCAACTATTGATCCTCTGTGGCTAAATTATAGGCCTTCTTATGGTGTAGTAGGCTATTCTGTGGGCTATTCAGGGGGGGGCGATCTTGTGTTTATAAACATGGATATCGACTATGCCACTTCAGCATTCTTTTGTGGCACAGTCGATGCCACGAAGGGCTACAGACCAGAAGGTTGAGGTTTCTTGGGCATGACTGACAATGTTGGTCTCCTCCCCCTTCTTTATCAGGGATATTAACGCATCAAATAGGATCTGCAAAAAACAGACAGTGAATTTTAACTGTGAATCACAGAAAGGATAGTATTGTCTGGCTTCCACTGTGGGCTGAGTCCATCCTCTGCAGCAAAGCCGTGGCCTGTTGCTCTCTAGGACCTTGGAATGAACAACACAGAAAGGCAGATGGTAGGATTATTGGGAGAACACGAAAGGAGAGCAATAATGAGTATAATGTAGTCAAATTAGATCTAGACAAACAACTTTACAACTAGTTTACCACAAGTATTTTACAAATAAACCGCCAGCACTTGCAAATAAAGTATGACTATATATTTTCAGTTTCTCTATAGTGTAATGGGCAGATAGTAGTTGAGAGAGAGAGAGAGAGAGAGAGAGAGAGAGAGAGAGAGAGACAGAGAGAGAGGGAGTAAAAGTAAAGAAATATATATTTATAATAATGTTTGTCGGGAGCTTCATGGTTGAACAGGCACACACAAGCCGAAGATCACCATGAGCAAAGCCAAACGTCGGCTGGAGGGGTGTAAAACTCGCCGCCATTGGACTCTGGAGCAGTGGAAACGCATTCTCTGGAGTGATGAATCTCTCTTCACTATCTGGGAGTCCGACGGATTAATCTGGGTTTGGCGGATTCCAGGAGAACGCTACCTGCACCCAACGTATAGTGCCAACTGTAAAGTTTGGTGGAGGAGGAATAATGGTCTGGGGCTGTTTTTCATGGTTCGGGCTAGGCCCCTTAGTTCCAGTGAAGGGAAACCTTAACACTACAGCATACAATGATATTCTAGACCATTCTGTGCTTCCAACTTTGTGGCAACAGTTTTGGGAAGGCCCTTTCCTGTTTCAGCATGACAATGCCCCTGTGCACAAAGCGAGCTCCATACAGAAATGGTTTGTCAAGATTGGTGTGGCCTCAGCCCTGACCTCAACTCCATCGAACACCTTTGGGATGAATTGGAATGCCGACTGCGAGTCAGGCCTAATCGCCCAACATTGGTGCCCAACCTCACTAATGCTCTTGTGGCTGAATGGAAGCAAGTCCCCGCAGCAATGTTCCAACATCTAGTAGAAAGCCTTCCCAGAAGAGTGGAGGCTGTTATAGCAGTAAAGGCGGGACCAACTCCATATTAATTCCCATGATTTTGGTCATGTAGTTTAAGTCAAATGAGCCATATAGAATGTAATGTATTTTTAATCGCTGCTTCGGTGCTTTGACATAAATTGCTATTTTATTTTTCCACAAACCTTTGGTCATTTCTCTATAGCCCCCAGCTCCAATCTAACAATGGAGAGACACCCCTACCAACCACTGGCCTAAAGCAGGAGTCAGCCAGCCAGTCTGTCAGCCAGTTAGCCAGCCAGCCAGTCAGTCAGTCAGTCAGTCAACCAGCCAGCCAGCCAGCCAGTCAGTCAGTCAGTCAGTCAGTCAACCAGCCAGCCAGCCAGTCAGTAGTCAGTCAGTCAACCAGTCAGTCAGCCAGCCAGCCAGCCAGTCAGTCAGTCAGTCAGTCACTGGAGAAAGCTGCCTCAGCAGTCTCTGTCTCTCTCTCTTTTGCTGTGTGTGTGTTTGTGTGTGTGTGTGTGTGTGTGTGTGTGTGTGTGTGTGTGTGTGTGTGTGTGTGTGTGTGTGTGTGTGTGTGTGTGTGTGTGTGTGTGTGTGTGTGTGTGTGTGTGTGTGTGTGTGTGTGTGTGTGTGTGTGTGTGTGTGTGTGTGTGTGTGTGTGTGTGTGAGAGAGAGAGAGAGAGAGAGAGAGAGTGAGAGAGAGAGAGAGAGAGAGAGAGAGAGACAGAGAGAGACCAGCTGAACAGGCAGGGCGTGAGTAATGTGACCTGGCTGGGGAAAGTCAGCAAAGAAACCCCGTCCCCGGCAGCCGTAGGTCAGCTAGTCTCTTGATGCCTGCTTGTGGAAGATGGGCTCCTCCCACGCACACGCCCCAGGCGCCACAAACCCCTCTCATGTGGGCCTCAGCAACTGCCAGGCCCTCAGTACTGCAGAGTAGAAATCAGACACCCCTAGACACTGCCTAGAGCTGCACTTCCTCACCTCCTGCCAAATGTATGACCATATTAGAAACACAGATTTCCCTCAGATTACACATACCCACAAAGAATTCGAAAACATTTTGATAAACTCCCATATCTATTGGGTAAAATACCACAGTGTGCTATCACAGCAGCAACATTACATTTTGTGACCTGTTGCCATAAGAAAAGGGCAACCAGTGAAGAACAAACACCATTGTAAATATGTATTTATTGTTACATTGTTACAACACTGTATATAGACATAATATGACATTTGAAATGTCTCTATTATTTTGGAACTTGTGTGTGTGTAATATTTACTGTTCAATTTTATTGTTTATTTCACTTTTGTTTATCTATTTCACTTGCTTTGACAATGTAAAAAAATGTTTCATATGCCAATAAAGCCCCTTGAATTGAATTGAAATTGAATTGAGAGAGAGAGAGAGAGAGAGAGAGAGAGAGAGAGAGAGAGAGAGAGAGAGAGAGAGAGAGAGAGAGGAGAGAAATAGAGGAGAGCGAGCAAGACAGAGAGTGAGAGAGAGAGAAAGACAGAGAGGGGGAGAGAGAGAGGCAGAAATGGAGAAAGAGAGAGACAGAGAGAAACAAAGAAGACACAGGACAATGAGTGGTCAGTGGCCTTCTGTATAACCCAGATCATCTGACCTGTGACCCTTAAATAGACATCATGATGATGAGAAACAAGTTCCAAAGTTCCGGAAATTACAAATCCGGATTACAAAGTTGCTCCCTCCTCCAATCTTTCAGATCCACTCCAAAACAGACCGATAACGAACATTTAAATTAAATCTGAGCGACTCACCTATACAATCCTCTAAGTTTTTCTCTCACACCTACTTTGAGTGAATAAAAGAGGTCTAACAAAGATTTCATTCACAACTACTATTTGGTATTATATAATAAATACATCTCAATACACTCATCATGTATCTTACATCCCTACAATATCCCTCTCTCCTTTTCTGTCCACCTTCCATTCCTCAGCAAAAGTTTGTGGGTATCTCTTATACACCCTAGTAGGCTTCCACTACACACAGGTCAGGTTTCCCCTCTAAGTTCACATGGATTCACTGCCAAATGGCACCCTATTCCATACAATGTCCACTACTTTTGACCAGGACCAAGAAGTGCACAATAAAGGGAATAGGGTGCCATTTGGGAAACATATAGAGTTACTCAGAGGCATTAGTGTCCTCCAGTGGTCATTCTCAGAGAAGACAAAATAACTAATGGTCCATCTGGGAGATAGAGGGAGGGGGGGGACAGCTTGTCACTATGTCAGATGTGCACATGGACCTCCCATTCATACTCTCACATATGTAAGAAGACTCTATGTTATATCATATGACTGTAAGTCTGACAGTTTTGTGGACTGACTACGGGCTCTATTAAATCTGTAAAGTGATACAGATTCCGCATTAGAGATTTTAAGGTAATTTCCGTTTGAGCCAACATATTCAGTGTTTACAGTGAATGCAGTCTCCGCTAAAGCAGGAACATAGCCTTTAAATTTAAATCACTCTGTAAAGCTGAACTTACGTGATGCAGATTGAATAGAGCCCTAAATTATGATACATGTACAGTACACATATGAAAAGGTATTTCTGATAATACAACTTGATGTCGAATAAACCTTCATCTAAATGTTGAATAAACATTATGGTTTACTATCTTGAGACATTACTAAACCATCGCAAAACATTCAGAAATCTGGCTTGTCATCTATAATTTCTCCAACACCAGACAAGGCTATTCTGACAGTAATTGGAAATCTGGCAACGAGGAACAAGCCTAACCTGTCTGAGAGAGAGAAATCTGTAACTTGGGCTTGAAGACAATGTGAAGGGGCCTCCAATAACACACTGGACCCTCATTAGGGAGGCAAACCAATCAACACAGGGGGATCAGTCTGTTGCTAAGAGTTGCTAATCACAGATAGTATGCGCCCCCAAATGGCACCTTATTCCCTACACAGTGCACTACTTTTGATCAGTGCACTATACAGTTGAAGTCGGAAGTTTACATACACTTAGGTTGACGTCATTGAAACTCATTTTTCAACCACTCCACAGATTTCATGTTAACAAACTATAGTTTTGGCAAGTCGGTTAGGACATCTACTTTGTGCATGACACAAGTAACTCTTCCAACAATTGTTTACAGACAGATTATTTCACTTATAATTCACTATATCACAATTCCTGTGGGTCAGAAGTTTACATTCACTAAGTTGACTGTGCCTTTAAATAGGTTGCAAAATTCCAGAAAATGATGTCATGGCTTTAGAAGCTTCTGAAAGGCTAATTGACATCATTTGAGTCAATTGGAGGTGTACCTGTGGAAGTATTTCAAGGCCTACCTTCAAACTCAGTGCCTCTTTGCTCGACATCATGGGAAAATCAAAAGAAATCAGCCAAGACCTCAGAAAAAAATTGTAGACCTCCAAAAGTCTGGTTCATCCTTGGGAGCAATTTCCAAACCCCTGAAGGTACCACATTCATCTGTACAAACAATAGTACGCAATGACAGCTGAGCGGTATGACCACGCAGCTGTCATACCGCTCAGGAAGGAGACACGTTCTGTCTCCTAGAGATTAACGTACTTTGGTGCAAAAAGTGCAAGTCAATCTCAGAACAACAGCAAAGGACCTTGTGAAGATGCTGGAGGAAACAGGTACAGAAGTATCTATATCCACAGTAAAATGAGTCCTAAGCAACATCTCAAGACATAAGTCAGGAAGTTAAAGCTTGGTCGCAAATGGGTCTTCCAAATGGACAATGACCCCAAGCATACTTTCAAAGTTGTGACAAAATGGCTTAAGGACAACAAAGTCAAGATATTGGAGTGGCCATCACAAAGCCCTGACCTCAATCCTATAGAAAAAGTGTGGTCAGAACTGAAAATGTGTGTGCGAGCAAGGAGGCCTACAAACTGGACTCAGTTACAATTCTCAATTCACCCTGTGGGTAGCTTGTGGAAGGCTACCCGAAATGTTTGACCCAAGTTAAACAATTTAAAGGCAATGCTACCAAATACTAATTGAGTGTATGTAAACTTCTGACCCACTGGGAATGTGATGAAAGAAATAAAAGCTTAAATAAATCATTATCTCTACTATTATTCTGACATTTCACATTCTTAATATAAAGTGGTGATCCTAACTGACCTAAAACAGGGAATTTTTACTAGGATTAAATGTCAGGAATTGTGAAAAGCTGAGTTTAAATGTATTTGGCTAAGGTATATGTAAACTTCCAACTTCAACTGTATATGGGCCCTTGTCAAAAGTAGTGCACTCTGTAGGCAATAGGATACCATTTGGGATTCAGGTCCTACAGTAAATAAAGTAAATAAAGGCCCTATGCATTTCAGCTCTCAGCCTTCTCATGTTCTCCATCCAATCCCTAAACAATTTTCCATTTTATGAGCGGCATTATGGCTAGCCTTTCATCTGCTGCTAGAGAATGATTTTGTCCCAAATAGCACCCTATTCCCTATGTAGTGCACTACTTTTGGTCAAAACCCTGGTCAAAGGTATGTCATTTGGGGTGCAGTTAAGTGATACAGACAGGGGGTACAGCGACAGTGCTGCTCTGAGAATAGTAACAGCAACAGGGACCCACCAGAGAGAAGAGAACAGAGGCTTTATTAGCCTGGTATGTTCTGCTCTCCTCTCAACAATAAGCTCTGTAACCCCTTCTATCCCCGTCTTGCTCCCTCATTTACATTTTTGCTGCTGGGTTAAGCTTAAATCATACGTACTCAGAGACAGGACATTACACCAATAGACAAAACACCAGGTATTACAATGTAATGCACAATAAGTTAAAGTTTCATAGAACATTGACTTTTCTATGAACATTACACATTTCCACAATGTTTATATCTGGTGTGGGCCAGTGCGTAACTTCTACTTCTCTAAGGTACTGGAACCATATGATACAGGACTGTACATATCACTAGACGGCAGCACTGAGATTAGACGTCTTGTCTGTGAAGGTAGGTTTGACTGCACCGCAACAGGTGAGACCAGTGAAAACGCAGGCAGCGTCCTGTAAATTACTTGGACGGAGAGCCTCTCTTATCTTCTAACTTGCGACTTGTATTTGTGCTTAAGTCCCACCAAAAACAACACAGGATTTCCGTTAAAGTCTGAGTTTTACATGAAGTCAGAGTTGTACATGAGCCAACGTCAAGTTAGGACCCAGCCCTGTGTGGTGACTGGAGGATAAGGTCATGAGAATCATCACGAGGACATCCTTTATACCCAAAGGAACTCAGTTCATTCTTGGAGTGAAAGATAATTAAGTCCCTATGTGTTGGTGGAGGATCTCCCTCCCTCAGCTTAGTGTCAGGTCACCACTGCCCCCCTTGTCTTATGGTCTCTCTCTCTCGCTCTCTCTCTCTCTCTCTCTCTCTCTTTCTCTCTCTCTCGCAGTCACAGGCAAAGGACAGAGCAGTGCTTTGTTTAGCTTGGCCCTGTCTAATCCCTGTCTGGCCAGTGTGGGTGACTGTCAAAGTGAGCCACCAGCCCACCAACCCTACAGTGGGCCAGAGAGACTGCATCCTTCATCCCCCTCAAGGAGTCATGCCCCCTCTCTTAGAAATCCCAAGAAACTTCACACCTCTACGCAGGGCCCTATAAATAGGTCCCATCTGTCCCCTAGGCTCATTTGCAGCCTCATTCCTTTCAGAGCGCTTGCATAGCTTGGGGATAGGGGTTGGGGGTTGGGGGTTGATGGGGGGCATGGAAGGAGGTGGTGGTGGGTGGGGGTAAGGGGGGGAGAACAGAACCAGAGTCCAAAAGCAATACAGCAATACAGCAATGATCTCACCACACTCCACCCACCACTCACCACTCACCATGATTCTACAAATGTAATTTAATTTATTACAGTATTGCCATTCACCCAGTGATGTAGTGGTAAAAAAACTGGGTAAACTATGAATTTCTCCGGATAATTTTGATACGACAAATCATTCATCAAAATAATTGAAAACGTATTACATTTTTAAACAGTATCAATTAATAGCATTTGATACAAGTCTACTAAAAAGAAAGGCCTAGTGTAGGTAATTAATCAGGTTATTAATCTAAAAAAAAATCATCTGGACTGAACACACATTCCACCAAACATATGATTTGCAAATGTTGATATTAAAATATTTTTATTCACATTAATAATTATCTGATATGAGCTACACTGCAAATACAGTAAGTATATTTAAGCGCTAAAGAGCACTAGTGTGGATACAATATGTGATGATAAGCAATGTATTAATGTACAATACATAAATGTTACACATGAAACCGGTGACAACTAATATTTGTAGTTTATCACATTTGCTTGCAGAACTCATTGTCTGAACACTTGCCGGAAAACCAAATAAAACTAATAATTTTGACTAATTGAAGTCAGTATGTTGGCCACATTCAAAATTCTTCTCTGCATGGGTTAGTTCTACATCGTCAGTGTATAGCGTCGACGTGGATGAGCAGAGTTTTCTGTTGGATAGATGAATCAGTACACACTTGCAAAGAACTGGGCAATCTAGTCTCTTCTCACAGCACGGTATCTCCGCAGTACCCTGAGTCTGATGAAAGGGACTACAGGCATTCTAGCCCACAACCAACAACCCTAAACAACCTGTTCCCTGCTTTCCTAAAGGGAGACACACTAGAGAGCCTGACCTGAACTTCCCTCTCAGACTTCCTTTTAAGTATTCACCCTACTACTCATGGTCTGAAACACTGTCCCTCAGCTGTTTACCAAAACAAGGGGCAAATTAACAAATTAACAAATTATCAAATTAACCGCTTTGTTGTCTTTTTAATCCCAGATTGCCCCTTCAAGGTCTCTGCGGGTTATACTACCTGCCTGAAGTAACCAACAGACAATACTACCTGCCTGAAGTAACTAACAGACACAATACTACCGTCCTGAAGTAACCAACAGACAATACTACCTGCCTGAAGTAACCAACAGACAATACTACCAACAGACAATACTACCTGCCTGAAGTAACTAACAGACACAATACTACCGTCCTGAAGTAACCAACAGACAATACTACCTGCCTGAAGTAACCAACAGACAATACTTCCAACAGACAATACTTCCTGCCTGAAGTGACCAACAAACAATAGGCTTTTGTGTATGTGTCAGGCTCTGGCCATAGAGAAGCTGATTGCTTCTCTATGTAGCCATGGTCAGAGTCTGACAGGTCGATAATTTCTGTTTCTATGTGGTAGTTTGTGTTGGATCCCTAATTAGAGGCAGCTGCAGTGCATTGTCTCTAATTAGGGATCCTACATATGTTTGTAGGTCCCACACCCTAGGTCATTAACTTAATGTACACAAAAAGTAAGTGTGTTTCCGTTTTCATTGTATCGTGTTTAATTTGAATAGTTCGTCATTTTGTAATTTATCAAGTATAATTAAAAACGTTGAATTACAAGTAATGGGCTGCGAATTGATCTCTCCACACACACTATCGTGACAGAATGACCCACCAAAACGAGACCAAGCAGCGCAATGGGGGAGAGAAGGAGAGAGAGGATGGTCAGCGTCATGAACGGGGCTCGAGATGGAGAAAAGCCCGGAGGCAGCCCAAGAACATTTTTGGGGGGGGCTATGGGGGTGGTCTGGTGTCGAGGAAGAAGCGCCAGTACCACTCTCCAGGTGGAATTAGCTGAGGCCGGAGTATAAGTGGGGGGGCGAAGTGCCGTGAGGAGATGAGCGTGGCGGAATACCTGATGACGGAATATAGGAGTATAATGGAGCTATGCAGGCGTAATTGGGAGGAGTGTGAGAGCGAGAGGAGGGAGCTGGAGTTAGTGGTACCCAAGGTGAGCATCCCCAATCCGGGTCCGGTCGTCTGCTCCACTCCCATGCCAGAGCAGTCCGCTCCACCGATGCCTAGTCCGGGTCCGGTCGAATGCTTCACTCCCATGTCAGAGCAGTCCGCTCCACCAGTGCCTAGTCCGGGTCCGGTTGTATGCTCCACTCCCATGTCAGAGCAGTCTCGCTCCACCGGTGCCCAGTCCGGGTCCGGTCGTCTGCTCCGCTCCAGTGCCAGAGCAGTCCGCTCCACCAGTGCCCAGTCCGGGTCCGGTCGTCTGCTCTGCCTCCCGCACCCGATCTCCAGTGCGTGCGCCCAGCCAGGTGCCTCCAGTGCCGGCTACACGCACCCGACCTCCGGTGCGCCTCCCCAGTCCGGTACATCCCGTGCCGGCTCCCCGCACCCGACCTCCAGTGCGTGTGCCCAGCCAGGTTCTTCCAGTGCCGGCTCCACGCACCCGACCTCCGGTGCGCCTCCCCAGTCTGGTACGTCCCGTGCCGGCTCCTCGCACCCGACCTCCAGTGCGCGTGCCCAGTCCGGTACGTCCCGTGCCGGCTCCACGCACCTGACCTCCAGTGCGTGCGCACAGCCAGGTGCCTCCAGGTCCGGTCGAATGCTTCACTCCCATGTCAGAGCAGTCCGCTCCACCAGTGCCTAGTCCGGGTCTGGTCGTCTGCTCCGCTCTGCTCCGCTCTGCTCCAGCGCCAGAGCAGTCCGCTCCACCGGTGCCCAGTCCGGGTCCGGTCGTCTGCTCCGCTCCAGGGCCAGAGCAGTCCGCTCCACCGGTGCCTAGTCCGGGTCCGGTCGTCTGCCCCGCTCCATGGCCGGAGCCGTTTGTCCCACCGGTGCCCAGTCCGGGCCCGGTTATTTGCCCAGTTCCATGGCCGGAGCCATTTGTCCCACCGGTGCCCAGTCCGGGCCCGGTTATTTGCCCAGTTCCATGGCCGGAGTCGGTTACCCCACCGGTGCCCATTCCAGGACCGGTCGTCTGCCCCGCTCCTTGGCTGGAGCCGTTTGTCCCACCGGTGCCCAGTCCAGGCCCGGTTAATTGCCCTGCTCCATGGCCGGAGCCGTTTACCCCACCGGTGCCCAGTCCGGGGCCCGGTCATAAGGAACAAGCATGGGAGGAAGCTGTCTACTTCGCCGGGGCCAGAACCGCCACCGACGAGCTAATCTTCCCTACCTAACCCTCAGCCCATGTATTTGTGTTTTTTGTTGGCGTTCGGGAGTCCGCGTCCTTTGGGGGGGGGTACTGTCAGGCTCTGGCCATAGAGAAGCCTATTGCTTCTCTATGTAGCCATGGTCAGAGTCTGACAGGTCTATAATTTCTGTTTCTATGTGGTGGTTTGTGTTGGATCCCTAATTAGAGGCAGCTGCAGTGCATTGTCTCTAATTAGGGATCCTACATATGTTTGTAGGTCCCACACCCTAGGTCATTAACTTAATGTACACGAAAAGTAAGTGTGTTTCCGTTTTCATTGTATCGTGTTTAATTTGAATAGTTCGTCATTTTGTAATTTATCAAGTATAATTAAAAACATGTCGAATTACAAGTAATGGGCTGCGAATTGATCTCTCCACACACACTATCGTGACAGTATGCATTGTGTATTTAGCTATCTGAATTAATTCTGAATTTTTATTTTGTCCTTGCAAAGTGTGCTACATAAGAGTGTAATTGAGGATAGCTGCATTATTCATGCTACAACTGTTGGTTGTAATGGTGACTGGGTATTTAAAGTGTTGTTTTCTGACAGATGTCAAGGTAGGTATTCTGTGTACCTTCTACCAGATCACGTATGTCTCTATTCAGGGTTAAAGAGCAGCATGTCATCAAGAAACAGCTCAGTGTATTGACAGACACTGTGCTCAAAAGAGCAGCCAAGTTGCTGCCAATTAAATGATTGTTTAGCTATGGTATTGCAGAGAATGACAAACTAACTCTTTCTTTGGGTTGGGACGACAGGGATACGTGACTTAGTCTGTCAGTGTTAAGTTGCAAAGTTTATAGAGCGGACGTGGCCTTTGCGAAGCGGCAGTCAGTCCTTCAGATTAAACCTGCATTGTTGACTTGTGGAGGAGGGGGATAATTCCTCATATCCAGACAGTGATTGGGTTATTTTCACCTGTTGACTTTCTTCATCTTAGTACAATAATTTAGACTTATCGTTCTTAGGAAAAACATCCGCCCCTAGCTTTTTGCGTCTGGGTTCCGATTCTCTACCCTTTATCCAGAAGTGTCCACTCGTTCACTCCTCCTCATGCATTTAAATGCTGTGGATTGCTTCAAGCATGGCTGGAATGAGTTTCCACCACATTTCTTATACCAGTCCATTACTTTTATTTTTTTATATTTAACCTTTATTTAACTAGGCAAACAAATTCTTATTTTCAATGACGGCCTACACTGGCCAAACCCAGACGACGCTGGGCCAATTGTACACCACCCTATGGAACTCCTAATCACAGCCGGTTGAAATACAGCCTGGATTCGAACCAGGGTGTCTGTAGTGACGCCTCAAGCACTGAGATGCAGTGCCATAGACCGCTACGCCACTCGGGAGCCCCAAGTGTTTTAAACACATGAGTGTGAGTGTACAAGTACACACTTTGGGAGAAGAGCAGAGAATTGTTACGCTGCCTGGGATTTGGATTCAGAAACTACATGTTGACTTCATAACCTTCAAAGGTGCTCCTACTGTTTCATGCTTCCTCTCTCGCACTCTGAGGCTCCAGGTAGGATCATATTCATTATGGCACGCAATGGAAAATGTTTTAAAAACATTTTGCAACGAAAAAAGACAAATGTAAATATTTATTGGATAAATGGTCCAAGTAGTCCCTCCCTATTTCAGTAAAGTTCTTGGCTCCAATGCCTTGGGGTTTAATTTGATCCCAAGGCGTGCGTCACCCCAGCGTGCAGCAATGGAGAGGAATGGAGTCTGCTTGCCCTTTACTGTACATAAGTACAGAGTAAATCACCCCACCCCTTTGGACAACTGACCTCACGTCTTCAGTATGGCTGCCAGGAAGGAGGAGGAAGGAGGAGGAGTCAGCGCTGCTTATGAATATGTATCTAAAATAATCCATGGTTACTACTTATAAGATGTTGTTTGATGATTTACGCCTGCCGATGTGGTATTTAAATACAACCAGAAGGTATTACGTATTAGCAGTTAACTTCCTAACAGATGGTAAACTCATTTTGTATTATTTTCAGGTCTTTAAAAAAGTGTCAAAACAAGTCGCAAGACAAAAGTCAATTCCGTCTGAGCAACGATCATACAAAACCACCTCAGTTCACAGAATAAAATTAACACAATTAAAAGTCTGGGAGGCTCTTGTCTAAAAGCCCCCATTCTAGGTATGCGCTGATTGTAGTTTCACCTCCACCCATAATATCAAAATAGCAGGTCTTCCTCACTATAGTTTTGGTGTTTAATTACAAACGTTTATTTTTAAACCCATTCCACTTTAGTGGACAATTCCACAGCTGAAGGAGAGACAACCAGGGCTACCAAGCCATTCAACCTGCTGTTCCCCTTTCCTCTCATAACAGGCAGGAACCACCTTGGGACACCAGGTGTTAGCTACGCTATGTGATGTATTACTGTCAGGGTTGGGGTCAATTCCATTTTAATTCAGTCAATTCAGGAAGTAAATTCCAATTCCAATGTTTTATCATAAAGAAGCATTGAAGAAAATTGGAATTTCAGATGTCTATTTCCTGAATTTACTAAATAGAAATAGAATTGACTGACCTCAACACTGGTTGCTGTAAACCTGAAGAGGGTGGGCAGTGAGTGGGGTTGGAGGTATTTCTCTGGTCACGTCTTTATGAGGCCCTTGTCAGAGGTGGGAGTGGGGGGGTGGGGTTAGTGCCACGGCCAGCCTCTTGAGACCGATATAGATAAGAGGAAGGAGCTAGAATTTGCTCTGTTGGCCCTGCCTGGTTACTGGCATCGGCAGCTGAGGCTCAGGCCCCCTTGATCTCCAATCTCCTACTCCCAATACCTCACACATCCCCCAGACATGGAGGACACCCAAGGATCAGTGGTCACCATAGAGATAGATAGAGGACTCATCTTTGTATCTGTGCCATTATAGCTTCTGTGACAGCAAGGGCATCTCCGTTTTGAAGTAGTCCATTTTCTTCATCACTCCATTCACAGCCAGTTAAAGTGTATTGATGAAACCCTCTTTCAGTACAGTAAAACAGTGTCCGAAAAATGTATTACTCAATCTGAATGAGAAGAGATACAGAGATGATATTTGGTTGAAAAAGAGGGATGTTTTCATGAATCATGAGTTTTGTCATGGGGCAGAGAGACATTTTTGCAGTTTTAACAAATATTGTATTGACTTATGCAATGTTAATATGATATCTGAGTGAGAAGGATTGCCTCACGTGCCCTGCGTGACCGATTGGTATTCGGCCATGATTACTACATGTTTAGATAGCTGCAGGGCCATGTGCAGACATTTCAGGGGGCAAGTGCTCAAAATGAACCCCCCCCCTGAAAAAATATATTCTTACATAATTGATATCTTGAAAATTATAACATGACAAATGCCTCTGTAGCGAAAATGTATCTCTGCAACAACACACTCATCATCACAAATTAGATAGATAGATAGATAGATAGATAGATAGATAGATAGATAGATAGATAGATAGATAGATAGATAGATAGATAGATAGATAGATAGATAGATAGATAGATAGATAGATAGATAGATAGATAGATAGATAGATAGATAGATAGATAGATAGATAGATAGATAGATAGATAGATAGATAGATAGATAGATAGATAGATAGATAGATAGATAGATAGATAGATAGATAGATAGATAGATAGATAGATAGATAGATAGATAGATAGATAGATAGGTACTTTATTGATCCCCCGGGGGGGAAATTTCATTGTCAAGCAGCTACAACAAAACACAGGGCAGGTGCAAAATGCCACAACGAAAGTACACAAAAGACAGATACACGGTACATGATACATAGAGCGGCAGTATGAAAAAGTATAGAAATACAAGATATCTGGAGTGCAAAAAAAAGCTATAAAAGGACATTGCATAGTATGAGTGGTTGGCTGAATATGTACACTATACATTGGTGGATGTTGGATGGTTAACTATACTATACAGGTCGATGGCAGAGAAATACTTCAGTAGCTAAAAATGCGTACGATATGAGCGAGGGTAATAATAGTTTACTTAATAGACAGACTGGGTAAATGAACAGGTAAGTGAAAATTTTGCATGGTTAAATTAGCTGTACAGTTAGGTATACAGTTATATGATTTAGGCTAAATCAAGTGTTATCAAGTGTTTATCAAATGCTATGCTCCTGTTGATATTTAAACTAGGTAGCTAGCTACACACACTCGACCGGTGACCACATCTCTCAAGCCTGGCAGACTGGGAAAAAAGTTCAACTGGGCTTGTGCAAGCTTACAGGGCAGATCCACAACAGGGTCTAGGGTAGCGAACTTGATAAAGACTTGCAAGCGGTGGGTTCCAAACAACAATGACAAAAACATTTGAGGGGAAAATAATAGGGGCATGTGCTATGCACAGGTAAAGCCCCATCTGTGCAAGTGCCTGGATAGCTGACTAGACTAACTCCCAATCTAAAAACAATTGCTGACATGGCTAATTGAGTGACTCTCATTGACTGACATAACAAGTGATAAACAGCTGATGCACAACCACATTTCGAAATTGCACCTGGTCTATTCTGCTATTCTTACTCTCAATAGTAAGTTGAGTCCCCCCCCCCCCCACACTCCAAATAGAAACTGTTCCATAAAATGTAAAAAAAAAAAACGTCTTCAAGTGATTTCTACCCAGTAGAGTGAACGCCTTCACGTGATCATTTCAACAACCCCATGGATCGTGAATGAGTGACGATCTGTCACCCACTGTGCGATCGTATGTCTCTAACTGTGTGTGCGTGTTTCTGTGCGTGCGTAAGAGAGTGTTTTGTCTAGAAGGGATACAGCTTTTGTCAAAATTGACTTTTTGTAGCAGGTTTAGCAGAACTTATGCAGCATGTTAGGATAATTAACGTAGCAGGTTAGGATAATTAGGCTAAGGTTAGGAAAATGGTTAGGGTTAGCTAAAATGCACACAAAACATAACTTTTTATATAAATTTGAAAAAAGCTGTAGCCTATCTAGGCTTGACCGAGAGAGAGAGAGTAAGTAGGCATTTACATTCCGGTTTTACATTTTGTCTGAAGTCATGAAAGTAGCCTAGACTAGGCTACACTAGAAGTCATAACATAACGGGGGCATTGACATCAGAAATAGACCACATTTGAAGCAGTCCTATTTTTGAGATCTCTTATTCTCTACTTGTTATATTCTATCATATTATATATCACTGCATGCAGCTAACCCACATCTGACTAGAAGAACAGAAAGCTTAGGCTACAATTTCCGAATATTGAAAGCTGAAGAGTCTCACGGCCACTGATAGCCCCATAAATAAACTTATTCATGCGGAGAGAAAAGGGGAAAGATGATGCGCAATGTTGTGTCATCACTCTCACAGAAGACTGATGCATTCCTTTGCTCAGCCGAAATAAAACAGTGAAAGTAGAAATCAGGCTACCGTTACCGGGCGGCTGCCCGTTAGGGTGACCCCGGACGAACTCAATAACCGTTTCCCATGTTTAATTTTTTTTTCACAGCTAGCGCTGTTTTAATTAAACATCTTCTGACGCTCAGCCACGGCCGGGACTTAGATGGGGAGTCCCTACATTCCATGTAGAGAATAGCCCCCCACCCATCTCCTGGCGCTGTCCAATCCGGTCCCTTGAACTACTTTGACGAGGGTGCTGTGTAAAATATTATCATATATATACGCCCAGACACATGATGCTCTGAGTCTCCTCCAAGCTTACGCGGGAACTGTCTGCCTGTATTACCGGTGAAGTAGCTAACTAACTTACTCTCTTCTAAAATGGCACCCAAGAAGGACGCTAAGGCGCCACCCGCCAAGAAAGCCGAACCCGCAAAGGCAGCCGCTCCCGCACCCGAGCCTGAGGTGGTAGCCGCCCCCCCTGCACTTGACTTATCCACAGTCAAGGTAACTATGTTCTGCATCCTCAATCTATCACTCTATCCTGGCTACTTTGTCTTTTTGCAAAATAAACGTTTGAATTATTATTTACTCAGTCACAATATAATTTAAATAGTTAGGCTACTAAGATTTATTCTTTGCTATGCTCCTTTAGTCTTTCCGTTGTAATTTCAGTGTGTTTTGCTGAAGTTAGGTACAAGTTAGGGTATGGTTGTCAGTGTCAGTAAAGGGCCATTCTCAATTCATGCTGATGCCACCATCATGTAGGCCTTGGCTGCACATTATACGAGAATTGGAAACTCTATTCAGTTTAAATGTGAAAGATTGCCTATCTATTTGTGTGCTGTTTGTATATCGTAGGCAACTGTTAGGCTACTTATTATGTTTGATGAGTAGGCCTAGAGTACCTATTTCAACCTATGGAGTTACCAGAGTTCTGCTTAACTAAACGTGGTGTTGTATTTGGACAAAGCATTAAATTGGGATTATTTTGGCATGTGTTTTCCATATTGTAGCCTATAATTGTAACCATATTTGACAAGCGAGAGCGAAATGACAAGAGCGCGCTTGGACGCACGGACCTAGTTCAGAAGCAGGATTAAAAGTGTTGAGACATCAGCACCTCGGATAGCTCCGGAGAGATGCACACCTAAGCCACGCCCCATATGCCCCTCGGCTTCCTTGATAGGCTTAAGGAGTTTGTGACAAGGTGAAACGTCAATGGAACTTGTCACCAAATGTGGACATGTTAAAGTATCTAAAGATGGAACTCCAAGATCGAGTGCCATCGTAGGAGTATAGCTGTGGAGCTAATTTTGACTCGAGGATTTGTAGGGGGTAGTGTTCTTCCATGATTGATGAGCTGATGGGAGCAAAACGTTTTACCTTTTGTTTTTTTACTTGCTTGTCTGATGTGGTGTTTTGTTGTATATGCCCAATTTTGAATCCAGTTGACTGTGTTATTTTAAATCAAAATCCAACTGTCAAAATAAAGATACAAATTATAAAGTTGGCTACAATACAACCTGTATTGGTCCATTTTACATGATACAAAGAGATATATGCATATTATGCTATATATCCCTTCTTCACTTTCTCATTTGCAAAAGTACTATCTAATTTGTTCTACACTGTGAGGAGTCTGGAGAAAATCCACTGGTACATAATCACTTAAAAGTTGTATCTGCTTGTAGCCCAGTCCTACCCCAAAGTCCATGTCCTTACAGTTTAGGCAGTATGAAACCTACAGTAAAACTGGGATACTTTTGTATACAGGTCCCCCAAAACCTCATCCCCTTCTTATGGCACTCTGTTTCATTAGTGTATGAGACAGATTGTAAAATAGGAAGTCATTATCTGGGCCTGGAAGCAGTCTAGACTCTAATTCCAGAATCAGGCTTAGGAGAGAAACTATTCTGGGGTGAAATAGAAAGGCTGGTGTCAAGGCTACTAAACAATTTCCCTAGACAGTGTAACAGCAGGGTTTAAATCCATAGAAAGTCTGAGATCTGATTTCAGACAGGGGCTACGGTAGAATTGTGACTAAATGGAATTACTACACTGGCTGTAAATGTTCGTTTCATTAAATGTTCTGACTGTTGTTCTCTGCTGCCCTCTATAGGTGGAGTTCACTCCCGACCAGCAAGAGGGTAAGTTCACTAAACCAAAGACAAGGCTAAATCTGTGTCTAGGAAAACGTTCATATTAATATTTCCTGTAAAAACAAAAAAAATAAATCAGATATCGCTATCAAAAAGTTACCAGTAACACTACCGAAAGACAGATCACTATGAGAGAGAGAGAGAGAGAGAGAGAGAGAGAGAGAGAGAGAGAGAGAGAGAGAGAGAGAGAGAGAGAGAGAGAGAGAGAGAGAGAGAGAGAGAGAGAGAGAGAGAGAGAGAGAGAGAGAGAGAGAGAGAGAGAGAGAGAGAGAGAGAGAGATATGCCTGAGCTAGTGGCCAACAGAAGCTAGAGGGAGGGCACTAGAACAGCAGTACCTAGATCTGTCAGACCTGGGCCCTGACAGTAAATCTGAGTAAGATCAAAATATTGGTGTTCCAAACAAGGTCCACAAATACAAATTCCATCTAGACAGCACCCAAAAAACGATACATATTTATTTAACCTTAATTTTACTAGGCAAGTCAGTTAAGAACACATTTTTATTTACAATGACTGCCTAGGAACAGTGGGTTAATTGCCTTGTTCAGGGGCAGAACAACAGATTTTTTACCTTGTCAGCACGGGGATGTTGATACCTGCCACCCCATAAAAAAATACTTGAATCAGTTATAGAACGCATTGCCCTTTATGGTTGTGAGGTCTGTGGTCCACTCACCAACCAAGATTTCACAAAAAGGGACAAACACCAAATTCAGACTCTGCATGTAGAATTGTGCAAAAACATCTGCCATGTACAACGCAAAACACCAAATAATGCAAGCATGGCAGAATTAGGCCGATACCTGCTAATTATAAAAATCCATAAAAGAGCTGTTAAATTCTACAACCACCTAAAAGGAAGCGATTCCCAAACCTTCCTTCCATAACAAAGCCATCACCTACAGAGAGAGGAACCTGGAGGAGAGTACCCTAAGCAAGCTTGTCCTGGGGCTCTGTTCACAAACCCAAACAGACCCCACAGAGCCCCAGGACAGCAACACAATTAGACCCAACCAGATTATGAGAAAACAAAAAGATAATGATTTGACACATTGGAAAGAATTAACAAAAAAACAGAGCAAAGTAAAATGCTATATGGCACTAAACAGAGAGTACCCAGTGGCAGAATACCTAATCACTGTGACTGACCCAAAATGAAGGAAAGCTTTGACTAGGTCCAGACTCAGTGAGCATAGCCTTGCTATTGAGAGAGGCTGCCATAGGCAGACCTGGCACTCAAGAGAAGACAGGCTATGTGCAAACTGCCCGAAAAACTGAGCTGCACTTCCTAACCTCCTGCCAAATGTATGACCATATTGGAGACACATATTTCCCTCAGATTACACAGACCCACAAAGAATTCGAAAACAAATTCCATTTTGATAAACTCCCATATCTATTGGGTGAAATACCACAGTGTGCCATCACAGCAGCAAGATTTGTGACCTGTTGGCACAAGAAAAGGGCAACCAGTGAAGAACAAACACCATTGTAAATACAACCCATGAAATACGTACCACCTTTATGAAATGCATATGGTATTGTGTTTAAGAAAAAAAAAATAATAATTAAACTTCATATTCATCATCTTCAGCACCACCCCAACATAGAGTGGGGAGAACAAGTATTTGATACACTGCCGATTTTGCAGGCATGTAGAAGTCTGTAATTTTTATCATAGGTACTCTTCAACTGTGAGTGACGGAATCTAAAACAAAAATCCAGAAAATCACATTGTATGATTTTTAAGTAATTCATTTGCATTTTATTGCATGACATAAGTATTTGATACATCAGAAAAGCAGAACTCAATATTTGGTACAGAAACCTTTGTTTGCAATTACAGAGATCATACGTTTGCTGTAGTTCTTGACCAGGTTTCAACACACTGCAGCAGGGATTTTGGCCCACTCCTCCATACAGATCCTTCAGGTTTCGGGGCTGTCGCTGGGCAATACGGACTTTCAGCTCCCTCCAAAGATTTTCTATTGGGTTCAGGTCTGGAGACTGGCTAGGCCACTCCAGGACCTTGAGATGCTTCTTACGGAGCCACTCCTTAGTTGCCCTGGCTGTGTGTTTCGGGTCGTTGTCATGCTGGAAGACCCAGCCATGACCCATCTTCAATGCTCTTACTGAGGGAAGGAGGTTGTTGGCCAAGATCTCGCGATACATGGCCCCATCCATCCTCCCCTCAATACGGTGCAGTCGTCCTGTCCCCTTTGCAGAAAAGCATCCCCAAAGAATGATGTTTCCACCTTCACGGTTGGGATGGTGTTCTTGGGGTTGTACTCATCCTTCTTCTTCCTCCAAACACGGTGAGTGGAGTTTAGACCAAAAAGCTCTATTTTTGTCTCATCAGACCACATGATCTTCTCCCATTACTCCTCTGGATCATCCAGATGGTCATTGGCAAACTTCAGACGGGCCTGGACATGCGCTGGCTTGAGCAGGGGGACCTTGCGTGCGCTGCAGGATTTTAATCCATGACGGCGTAGTGTGTTACTAATGGTTTTCTTTGAGACTGTGGTCCCAGCTCTCTTCAGGTCATTGACCAGGTCCTGCCGTGTAGTTCTGGGCTGATCCCTCACCTTCCTCATGATCATTGATGCCCTACGAGGTGAGATCTTGCATGGTGCCCCAGACCGAGGGAGATTGACCGTCATCTTGAACTTCTTCCATTTTCTAATAATTGCGCCAACAGTTGTTGCCTTCTCACCAAGCTGCTTGCCTATTGTCCTGTAGCCCATCCCAGCCTTGTGCAGGTCTACAATTTTATCCCTGATGTCCTTACACAGCTCTCTGGCCTTGGCCATTGTGGAGAGGTTGGAGTCTGTTTGATTGAGTGTGTGGACAGGTGTCTTTTATACAGGTAACGAGTTCAAACAGGTGCAGTTAATACAGGTAATGAGTGGAGAACAGGAGGGCTTCTTAAAGAAAAACTAACAGGTCTGTGAGAGCCGGAATTCTTACTGGTTGGTAGGTGATCAAATACTTATGTCATGCAATAAAATGCAAATTAATTAATAAAAAATCATACAATGTGATTTTCTGGATTTTTGTTTTAGATTCCGTCTCTCACAGTTGAAGTGTACCTATGATAAAAATTACAGACCTCTACATGCTTTGTAAGTAGGAAAACCTGCAAAATCGGAAGTGTATCAAATACTTGTTCTCCCCCACTGTATGTGAAAATCGTGCATTTGTATGTTTTGTAGTAAAAAAAAGATAGAGGAAGATGCTGAAAGTGTAACACGCTCAGTGTAAATTATTTGATTTATTTCTAGCACTGTAGAATTTTCTGTGTGGATAATTAAAGGGTAAATAAAACAAATATATATATATTTATAAACAGAAGGTAATTCTACGTCAAGATACAATAATAAAAAGGATAGGTCAAAGCTCTCATCATTCAATTGAGATATTCACAATAATCCCTGCAAAAATACCAAACACCAAAATGGTGTTCATGTTCATTTCGTAAATCTCTTGGTATGTTATAATAGCTTCTGTTGGCCACTAGCCCAGGCATCTCTCTCATCTCTCTCTCTCTCTCTCTCTCTCTCTCTCTCTCTCTCTCTCTCTCTCTCTCTCTCTCTCTCTCTCTCTCTCTCTCTCTCTCTCTCTCTCTCTCTCTCTCTCTCTCTCGCTCTCTCTCTCTCTCTCTCTCTCTCTCTCTCTCTCTCTCTCTCTCTCTCTCTCTTTCCCTCCCTCTTCTCTCACTTCACCACAGACTACAAGGAGGCTTTCGGTCTCTTCGACAGGGTGGGTGACTCGAAGGTGGCTTACAACCAGGTCGCTGATATCATGCGCGCCCTGGGACAGAACCCCACCAACAAGGAGGTGCGCAAAGTCCTGGGCAACCCTTCCGATGAAGGTAAGGCACACATACACGCACAAACACATACACAAACAGTACCAGGACACACAAGCACACACGTACACACACACGTACACACACACATTTTCCTTCATACTGACTCTTTGTGATCAATCTTCTCCTCTTTAGACCCTCAGTCCTTCATAGTTGAGTTTGTCCTTCTATAGCACACTAGGGGAGAGGACATGGACACTTAAGTGGCCACACTTTGGCATTTGTCTGATCCCTTTTATAGCACATTGTAACAATTCAGCACCTGTCATTACGGACAGATCCCTCCATTGGTGGTGTTAAGCTTGAGTAGCTGCAAGAGGCCTTTGAAGTATTTCGGGTTACAAAGCCTGCCATTGTGAGACGTGATATACCTTGTGAAACGTGATATGCACTGTATTTAGTTGTATTTTGACACACACGCACACACATTATTATTATTAGTAGTAGTGTACTGTATGGTGTGGGCCTGGGTGAAGTTGCCCCTACACACTGATCTGGGGTCAATTTAGCATTTTCCCGATTAATGATTATGGTTAAGATTGGGAGAGGGAAAAGCTGATCCTAGATCAGTACCTAGGAGAAACCCCAGAGCGTACTGTATACTTATAATGCATTTCCTCTCACACTGGCTGCCCACAGACATGGCCGCCAAGAGATTGGAGTTCGAGGCCTTCCTTCCCATGCTCCAGCACATCGTCAACGACCCAAACAAGGGAACCTTTGATGACTACGTTGAGGGTCTGCGCGTCTTTGACAAGGAGGGAAACGGCACCGTGATGGGGGCTGAGCTGCGTATCGTCCTTGGAACACTGGGTGAGTGGCTGCCCAGGCTTAGTTGTAACATGAAGTGCATGTGTGTGTGTGTGCGTGTGGTATGTGTGTGTGTGTGTGTGTGTGTGTGTGTGTGTCCACACAAGAATAGTAAACCAAGAGAAAAATGACCAACTGGGGACATTCTGTTGGTCCTCACAAGGTCATATTGCGTTTTTCTATGGAGTGTATGGTTAAGGTTTAGAAATAGTGTTAGTCTTAGGATTAGGTTTAGGGTTAGGGTTAGGAGATGGAGTAGGGTTATAGTTAAGGTTAGGTTTTCGGAGAGAGAGAGAGAGAGAGAGAGAGAGAGAGTGTGTGTGTGTATGACACTGGACCAGCTGGTGACCTGGCCTCTCCCTCCCTCTAGGTGAGAAGATGAGCGAGGCTGAGATTGATGCCCTCATGCAAGGACAGGAGGACGAGAACGGCAGTATCAACTTCGAGGGTAAGGCTTCAAGTCTTAGGTCACGTCCCAAATGGCAACCTATTCCCTGTGCAAATATTACCATAAACCTGTCTTCAACAACGTGCATTATAAGTAGGTGACTATTTATGCATTGCTCAGTTTAGTAATCGTCACCTTATGAAGCAGATTGTTGATGAAAAGTCTCAAATTAAATCGCGCTGACAGATTATCACAAGGTTTATAGTCCTTTTTGCACTTTGAAAACTGCTTTGCCATATGAGAATCGCTCATAGTGTACTACTTGATACCAGGGCCAATAAGGATGAATTCCGACCCGAGGTAAGCGCGCATAAATGAACCATAATTAAATCTTTAAGCACTTTTCTCTCTACGCATATTCTGACCATGAATTTCAGCATGAGAGAAGCATACTATTGACCTTGACTTCATTCCCTTATAATTCCACCACCTTTACGCGCAATAAACGATCGATAAGGTGGAGCAACCTGTCGGTTCAAATAAGTGGAACAGCATCTACTTTATTTTGTTGTTGATAGAAATAACACCATTCTCCATGCACATTCCGTAACACCATTCTCCATGCACATTCCGTAACACCATTCTCCATGCACATTCCGTAAAACCATTCTCCATGCACATTATGTAAAACCATTCTCCATACACATTCCGTAACACCATTCTCCATGCACATTCCGTAACACCATTCTCCATGCACATTCCATAACACCATTCTCCATGCACATTCCGTAACACCATTCTCCATGCACATTCCGTAACACCATTCTCCATGTACATTCCATAACACCATTCTCCATGCATTTACAAATTGATAAGAGCTATTGATTAGAGCTAGGTAAATGAGTAAGCTGTTTGAATAAAGAGATTGTAAATATAAATGACAATTGTTTTTACATGTTAACATGTTTTGACACTGGGTGTCAAGTGAAGTGTTACCGAATGTTTTAATTATATGCCCAGACTTTTCACTTAATTTGAAAATTTGTATCGTGTTAAATATTAGCCATCATCAGTCATACCCACATACATTTATAACTGGAACTTTAGTGTTAGTTTCCTTACATTTTGCATAATTTCATTAGTTTAACTTTCTTTCCTCTGTCACGTTCGTGTGATTGTTCCTGGGGATCGCTAGCAATAGTGGATCATATTAGGCTAACGTATTACAAGTTGTGCAATACCTTGGAACATGTAGCCTATTTGAATCACTATGGAACGCAGACCGAGCCTGGTGCATCACCGTTCCATGATTAGTGAGGATAATCAGGGTGGTACACTTTTCTCACCATATTTCATGGATTGAACTTTCAGGATGAATCAGACCACTGTAATTTTTATTCATCAATATATTTTGTGCGTCTCTAAAATGTGCCTAAATAATCTACAAGATTAGAGTATTTTAAAATCTACCAGTTGGTGCTGAAATGGAGAGAAATATGCATACATTTAGATGGTTTAGGGTTTCTTTCATTGATCCCTATATTCTGCACCTGTTCTCTCAATGTATTTATTCTATTCAGTCTGTCGACAAAATTCTAATTGAAGGTACACCGTATTTAAAGGGATGGTTTAAGATAAATGTACTGTAAACCCTATTAAATATAAATTCCACAAGAAAATCTGTCCAGAAAGTGGAAGGGTTTTCAGCGGTTGAATTACATTTATTCAGTGTGCCTAAGGTAGACACACCTGTAGAGCGAATACCAACTACTGAGAAGCGCATAGGAAAGGCATGCATGAGAAAAGGGTAAATGTCCTACGTCTCAATCGGGCCCGTAGGGAATAGGGTCCAATTTGGAAAGCAAAGATAGTCTTACATCATACAGGTATGTTGTACATAAGATAGAGCCATATTTCAGATTATACTGTGGTTAGATTTGTATTGTATAATGTTTTGGTTTTAGATTTAGATCAAAACGCACACTCACTCCTCTGTTTCTCTCCTTTTGAATTCCCCTGTAACCCCCTGCCTTCCTCCTCCCCACCTCTCCCTTCCCCTCCCTCCTCCCTCACCTCCGCATTCTCACCCCTCCCTCACCCCTCCGTCCTCCCCCTCCTTCTCCCTACTCGCCCTCTACCTCCCCCTCCTCCCTCCTCCCCCCTCTACCTCCCCTCACTCCCCCTTCCTCCTCACTCCTCCCTCTCCCCTCCCTCTCTCCTCCCTCCTCCCCCCTCTACCTCCCCTCACTCTCCCTTCCTCCTCACTCCTCCCTCTCCCCTCCCTCATCCTCCCACTACCTCCCTCCTCACCCCTACAGCCTTTGTCAAGCACATCATGTCTATTTAAGGATCCACCGGCTGCAGTGGCTAACGAGGAAGCTAACGCGTTATCTGCAGACCCAATGGTGTCAAGACATCCAGTCCCCACTGTTAGTCAACCACCACCTGAGAAACAGACAGGGGGATAAAGGACTATGAGATGTCATTTCTAAACCTTTCTTTTTTTTTTTCATTCTTTTTTTTGGTCCGACTCCGACCTTCGACCTTCGACTCTCTGCTCTCTATTCACCTCCATTAGAAGCTGTCCTTTCTTTTCTCCAGCCAACCTGCAGATGCTCTGGTTGGCGGGGTATGCCTCTCCACCGTGAGTCGGTGAAGGAAAGGAGGTAGGGATGAGCTACTCATTCCATCCCTTACTTGCTGCCTGGATTGGGCCAGTAGAGGTGACTGGTTTTGTTCAAGACTGGCCATCAAAACTCACTCTCCCCTATCTATCCCCTAAGTCTTAATAACATTTTCTCCTCCACTATTTCACATAATAAACTTTTCCAAAACCCTCCGGTGTCGCGGCTCTTATTCTTTGCTCTGCGGGAGAGCACGGAGCGTGAGTCTGTGTCCCAAATGGCACTCTTATCCCTATATAGTGCACTACTTTTGACTAGAGCCCAATAGGGTGCCATTAGGGACCCACCCTGAGTGTCGCTATAGGGAAGAGGTTAAAACAGACAAACGCTGATGGTGGCCCAGCAGCCGAAATGTTTGTATTCTTGTTGCCTCTGAAAGAATGAATAAAATCTTTTAAAAACATGCTTAAGTCTCTTTATTTAATTATAGACCCCCCACACAACATTATAGGTAGTAACCATAAGTTTGGAAATACTCACGACGAGAGTGTTTTTCATTGTTTTTATTGTCTTTAATTGTTAAGAGCATTTTATTATCAGTATCATATCAACAGGAGAAAAACTGCGTACATCTACTTTTAATTACATTTACAGTTGCTGTAGGTTGGGGTAGAGTATAGAGTATAGAGGATAGAGGATAGGGGGTAGGGGATAGAGGATAGGGGATAGGGGATAGGGGATAGAGGAAAGAGGATAGAGGGTAGAGGATAGGGGGTAGAGGATAGAGGATAGAGGGTAGAGGGTAGAGGGTAGAGGATAGAGGGTAGGGGATAGAGGATAGGGGGTAGAGGATAGGGGATAGGGAATAGAGGATAGAGGGTAGGGGGTAGAGGATAGGGGGTAGAGGATGGAGTATAGGGGATAGAGGATAGGGGGTAGAGGATAGGGGATAGAGGATAGAGGATAGGGGGTAAAGGATAGAGGATAGGGGATAGTGGATAGGGGATAGAGGATAGAGGGTAGAGGGTAGAGGGTAGAGGATAGAGGGTAGGGGATAGAGGATAGGGGGTAGAGGATAGGGGATAGGGAATAGAGGATAGAGGGTAGGGGGTAGAGGATAGGGGGTAGAGGATAGAGTATAGGGGATAGAGGATAGGGGGTAGAGGATAGGGGATAGAGGATAGAGGATAGGGGGTAAAGGATAGAGGATAGGGGATAGTGGATAGGGGATAGGGGATAGGGGATAGAGGATAGAGGGTAGGGGATAGAGGATAGTGGATAGGGGATAGGGGATAGGGGATAGAGGATAGAGGGTAGGGGATAGAGGATAGGGGATAGAGGATAGGGGATAGAGGATAGAGGATAGGGGGTAGAGTATAGAGGATTGGGAGTAGAGGATAGGGGATAGAGTTTTAGGGGATAGAGGATAGGGGATAGAGGATAGAGGGTAGGGGATAGAGGATAGAGGATAGGGGATAGAGGATAGGGGATGGAGGATAGGGGGTAGAGGGTAGGGGGTAGGGGGTAGTGGGTAGGGGGTAGGGGGATGCAGAAAGAACACAGAAGCAAACATTCATACTAAAAGAAGGAGGAATAAATACCACAAAATGGGACAGAAAAAATATAGAGGAACACTTCATCAAACAGATGCAACATGACTTGTTGGGTTTTCTTTTTTTTTTCATGAAATGTATTTTTTATTTTTATTTGTATTTTCTTTATTTAACCCCCTAAATGTTTTACACACAACAAACCTAGCATCCAGAAGTGAACTGTAGGATCGCAGGGTCCAGAGTTTCACATCTGCTTTCTAAATGTAATCTTTAAATAATAGTCCTAGCTTCATCCAAAATATGGTTCAGACAACTGCAAGCCCTCGTGAGTTCATGCTCATCCTGCTCTGAGAGCCTTGGGGTGTTCATCAAACACTATGGACTTAAAGATCTTACAGCCATCCAATGCATATTGCTAGCATGCTGAATGGATCATCATCACAGCTTCTGTGAGCTCCTAGCTATATCAACGTTTCTTTTGAACTGAGATGTTTGAGATGAGAATCAAAGCAGCATCCTCTTAAACTAAACTAGGAATAGCTAACCAGCCTTTTAGAAGAACAACTCAGAGAGAGAGTAGCATTGGTTAGTACTCTGTAATTAAAGTAATCCTGGTCTGAGCCAGAACGACCCATAGGGGCAGGAGATTATTTACTGTTTCTGTAATGGGAGGCAGCTTGATATACAAGTACACCCCCAGGACAGGGCGCTAGTTATTCACAGGGCTTTTAGTACTCTGTTGCAGGCCTGGAAGATGCACTCCTTAGCAATACCAGCACAGTTGTCTGAAGTCAACTTCAACAAGCATAACATACTAGTCAACTAATATTTACAAAAACATGAAGTGTTAATTTTTCTATCCAATGATTTAGGAAATAACTTTTATTTGAAATAGAAAATAGCCTCTTTTTGTAACTAGAATCAATACATGCTCATCATACCATTATCTAGTTATTGAAATAATGCCATTTTACAGGTATAAGTTATACTTATAGGACCAATCACTTTTTTTAAATTGTTCTTTTGAAGAGATGTTGTTGCAGACAAAGAGCTGGTATATTTATACATATGTTCAATATATATTGTTTATATATTTATTATATATTGGATGTGGGACTAGCTGCAAGGATGCTTGATGTATGGTGAATGTTGAGTCTGGCGTCCATGCACTTTACTGAGCAAAACAAGACGTGCTGGGTAGGTTGACTGTATCAGCATGGCATCATGACTTCCTACCTAGTGTAAGAAAAGGCTGCTCCTAAGAACTAAACATCCCACCCTATACCTGGCCCATACCCAGATTATGTTGTGCAAAGAGCTAAAGCTGATCTTGGGTCTATCTATCTATCTATCTATCTATCTATCTATCTATCTATCTATCTATCTATCTATCTATCTATCTATCTATCTATCTATCTATCTATCTATCTATCTATCTATCTATCTATCTATCTATCTATCTATCTATCTATCTATCTATCTATCTATCTATCTATCTATCTATCTATCTATCTATCTATCTATCTATCTATCTATCTATCTATCTATACGCAGCATTAAAAAAATATGAAAGATGGAGAAAAAAAGTACAGGTACTTGGAATGGAAATATCAACAAACAATTGACCAAAAGTACTTTCTAAATAGTCTCTAGTTCCATTAGGGTTGTTGTTGTTGTTTTTTCTTAGGCAGCTCCATCAAGCGGTGAGTATGAGGCTGCTGCAGGATGTGGGGGTGTCTGGGCTGGGGTTGACGAGAGGCCTGGGACAGGGTGAGGGAGTCTGGGTGGGTGGACTGAAGGTAGGATGGGAAGAGGGTGTCCAGGGCCTGGGATGGACGGGAGGCAGGGTGGGGTCAGGGTGTCCAGGGCCTGGGATGGACGGGAGGTAGGGTGGGGTGAGGGTGTTTGGGATGGACCACATGGTAGGTAGCAGGGAAGAGTAGAGGCTGGGTGGAGGAAGAAGGAAGTTGTCCGGGGGCGGAGTGGAATTGAGGCAGGGTGGGGTTGCGTTGAGGCAGGGTGGGTTTGGTTGAGGCAGGGTTGAGGCAGAGATTTGTGTGGGCTGTCCGGTACCCGAGGCTGGGGGTGGACTGAAGGGAGATTAGAGGCTGGGTGGAGGTATGATGAGGGAGCCTGGTCTGGACTAGAGGCAAGTGAGGGAGTCCAACCCTCTGGAGGCAGGGGGAAGGTGTCTAGGGCTGGGGAGGACTCTAGCCAGGGGAAAGGTGTCTAGGGCTGGGGTGGACTCTAGCCAGGGGGAAGGTGTCTAGGGCTGGGGAGGACTCTAGCCAGGGGGAAGGTGTCTAGGGCTTTGGGAGGACTGGAGGCAGGGGGAAGGTGTCTGAGGCTGGGGAGGACTGGAGGCAGGGGGAAAGTATCTAGGGCTGGGGAGGACTCTAGCCAGGGGGAAGGTGTCTAGGGCTAGGGAGAACTGGAGTTAGGGAGACGGTGTCTGGGGCTGGCGTGGACTGGAGAGAGACTGGAGGCAGGGTGGGGGTCAAGAGATCCTGGGCTGAGGGCGTCAAGGCGCTCACAAGCCCTGCTTGGCCAGGGCGGCGGTGACGTCTTCAGCTAGAGTGGCTAGCTGTGGAGACTCCAGCAAGTTGATGCTGCCAGAGGAAGACAGGCGGCTGTCGCGGTGGGGGGACACGGTGCCTGACATGCCTGTTTCCGGAGACTGGGTCACGATGATCTCCGCCCCGTGGTCCACCCTGGCCTTGGCCGTATCACGGAACAACAGCTTGTGGCTTTCGATCTACAGGGAGTTAGGGTGGGTGAGATAGGCAAGGGGTACACACACACACACACACACACACACACACACAGTTGGGGCAACACACACACACACAGGTGGGGGGATACACACACACAGGTGGGGATACACACACACACACACACACACACACACACACACACACACACACACACACACACACACACACACACACACACACACAGGTGGGGGGATACACATACACAGGTTGGGGATACACACACAAACACACAGGTTGGGGATACACACACACACACACACACACACACACAGGTTGGGGATACACACACACACGCACACAGGTGGGTGATACACACAGACACAAACGTCATATGGATGGTTCGAGGGGTGCTAACCTTGGAGGAGACTGATGTCCAACTGATCAGGGGTGCGTCCCAAATGGCACCTTATTTCCTTTATCGAGCACTAACTTTGACCAGGGCACATGGGGCCCTTTAAAGGGAATAGGCTGTCATTTGGGACGCAGGCAATCTTCGTTGTGATGAGTTTACAGTATGATGGGACTTACCATAATGTGGCCTCCACCAGGGGTGTGGTGTGCATTATCCAGGGAACCCACCTTGGGCTGGGCCTTGTCTTTAAAGTCCAGCTTCACACTCTCTATGCGCACGTTACCTCCCCCTAGTGGAGTGGAGGGAGAGAGGGCGAGGAGGAGGAGAGAGAGAGAGAGAGAGAGAGAGAGAGAGAGAGAGAGAGAGAGAAAGAGAAAGAGAAAGAGAAAGAGAAAGAGAAAGAGAAAAAAGAAGAAGAAGAAGAAGAAGAAATTAGTCAAACGATTTTAAAACAGACTAGGCAGACCCTTATTCCTTATCAGGAACCCCATTCGCTGTTGGTAATGGGGCTCTTCCTGGGCTCTTCCTGGGGTACATACCCTGCAGATACAGTATATCTGTAGTTTAAAATGTAATGTAAAATTTGATTCGGAAATAGATCATTACCTCTAGCTGATATTACCAGTATTACCACGAGATGGCGCTGTAGGAGTCTGACGCAATAGTCAGACACCACTATCTCAGAGCAGAGGGGTATTTTTCAGCAGTACACAGCACACATTAGATCCTCTCACTGTATGGAAACATCCCAAATGGCACCTGGTTCCCTATAGTGCACAAATTTTGACTAGAGCCCATACCCATTGGTCTCTGGTCAAAAGTAGTGCATCATACGGGGAATAGGGTGGCATTTGGGACACATCCTATGATGCTCTCTCACTCTTTCCTTTATCTAAAGTAAGGTAAAGGTCTAATTCCTATACCAGCCCACCATGGTCCTAGTGTGTTGTGGATACACTGTAGGCTCCCATATCTCTCACCTGTCAGTGTGGGGTGACCCAGGTAGAACTTTGAGCCTTTTTACACACAGCTAGTTTGAAACAGTTGTCAAAGAGACGTCTTGCCCTCTACGGCACATACTTCTGTAGTGTAAAGAGACATATCTGCAGCTGGCGTCAAATCAGACGCCGGAACCAGATTGCCAAGCCACCTCCGTACACACAGTCTACAGGTAGAGAGGGTAGCGGCAAGCCACCTCCGTACACACAGTCTACAGGTAGAGAGGGTAGTTTACCTGGCCGGTGGCGGATGTTGTCCAGCGATCCACACTTGGAGGTCACGTGACTCAGGTCAATCTTCTTGGTCTGAATCTGCACCTGTGGTATGATCTGTGTTAGTTTGCCTAGTCTGGTCATTTCTACCCATTAACCCATTGTCCAACCAAGGAGGATCAAGAGGCTGAGAACTACCATCTCCTGTCTCTGACGTAAAGGACTGAACCCAGAGTCTGTCTATGGCTGGCCTGGACCTATTCAGCAGACTAGCTAAGTAACAGTGGTTTAGAGGAGTTTACTATGGATAAGGATGACACGTTCGGCTTGACCTCCAATTAGGAAGAGGAAAAACAATACCTCAGAATCATGGTGTGTTGCTCTCCACAATCCTAGGATTATCTAATACCTACTACTAATATAAAGTACATATACTGTTATTATGCCTAACAAGAACCCTCTGGTTCAGTTATGAAGGTCTGAAAAGACAATAAAAGTGCACATTCAGAATATTAACCATAGAATGTTAGCCAATAAAAACACTCATTCAGAATATTCGCCATAGAATATTAGCCAATAAAAACATTCATTCAGAATATTCGCCATAGAATATTAGCCAATAAAAACACACATTAAGAATTAGCGGAAGACGGAAGGAAAAAATTATACAAACAACCAACAAGCACAACAACTACAGAATGAGTGACTGAGTGAGTGAGTAAGTGAATGAGTGAGTGATTTATTATGAAAAATACAACAAATATATCTTGATTAGATAAGTATTCAACCCCCTGTCAATACATGTTACAATCACCTTTGGCAGTGATAACAGCTGTGAGTCGTTCTGGGTAAGTCTCTTTTGTACACCTGTATTGTACAAAATGTGCACATTATTCTTAAAAAACTTTCTTCAAGCTCTGTCAAATTGGTTGTTGATCATTTCTAGACAACCATTTTCATGTCTAGCCATAGATTTTCATGTAGATTTAAGTCAAAACTGCACCACTCAGGAACATTCACTGTCTTCTTGGAAAGCAACTCCAGTGTAGATTTGGCCGTGTTTTAGGTTATTGTCCTGCTGAATGGTGAATTTGTCTCCCAGTGTCTGTTGGAAAGCAGACTGAACCAGGTTTTCCTCAAAGATTTAGCCTGTGCTTAGCTCTATTCCATTTATTTTTATCCAAAAAAAACCTCCATAGTCCTTGCCAATGAAGAGCATGCCCATAACATGATGATCCATCCTCAGTTTTCTCCTTTCACAGTCATTCAACTCTGTAACTGTTTTTTTTCTCGAGGCATTAGAAAACCTCCCTGGTCTTTGTGGTTGAATCTGTGTTTGAAATTCACCGCTCGACTGAGGGTCCTTACAGATAATTGTATGTGTGGGGTACAGAGATCAGGTAGACATTCAAAAATCATGTTATACACTATTAAAGCACATAGAGTGAGTCCATGCATCTTATTATGTGACTTGTTAAGCACGTTTACTCCTGAACTTATTTAGGCTTGCCATAACAAAGGGGTTGAATACTTATTGACTCAAGACATTTCAGCTTCTCATTTTTAATTTGAGAAAAAATATAACCAAAATATTTGACATTATGGGGTATTGTGTGTAGGCCAGTGACACAAAATGTCAATCTAATCACTTTTAAATGCAGGCTGTATCACAACAAAATGGAAAAAATAAAGGGGTGTGAATACTTTCTGAAGGCTTTCTGTATATGCTTGGGTTGCAACAGTATCTAATAGAAACTATACCCTCCCTAACCATGCAGAATGCTAGTGAACATGTTGAGAAAGATGGAGCTGTGGTTTGTGTCAGGGAAAACTATGGTGTGAATTGACTGGCCTCCATAACTAATCTATCCATCAATCCATCTATCTTTACATTTTCACAAGTGGGGTTTGAGAGAGAGGGAGGTGAGGGAGATAGCAAACGTTGAAGTTCAACCCTTTTCCCAGCCAAGAAACAGAAAGCACAGCCGTAAAGGAGGTAGCCTGGTCCCAGATCTGTTTGTGCTCTTTCCAACTCCATTGCTTTTACTGTCAAGCCAATGACAATTCCATAAGGAGTTGGCAGATAGATGGGCACCCAGGCTATAGCAGAGGTGGTGTCAATGCCAGGTAGAACCAAGTGAGAAAGTGAACACGTGTCGCATCTCAAATGGCACCCTATTCCCTATGGGCCTTGGTAAAAAGTAGGGCACTAAATAGGGAATAGGGTGTCATTTGAGACGTTGTACATAGTCTGGGACTGTTATAGGAACCATGCAGTCCCCAGTCATGTGTCTCCCTGGAGTGGTGAGTGTGAGAGAGAGAGAGAGAGAGAGAGAGAGAGAGAGAGAGAGAGAGAGAGAGAGAGAGAGAGAGGAGGATGAAGAATGTGTGTGAGAGAAAGGGGTACCATACCAAAAAGAAAGAGAGTAGTGGGTGTGAGAGAGAGAGAGAGAGGGAGGGAGGAGAGACGTCAAGTGTATTAGGGATAAGAGACTCACATTTCCCCCTCCTGCAGAGTACTGTCTTTTGTCCAGGGAGCCACACCTAGACTGAACATGGCTAAAGTCCAGTTTAACACTGGGAATAAGCACCTGTAGGAGTCGGAGATAGTTTATATAACGTTTATATCATGTTTATATTTATAGACGTGAAGGTGAGGGACGGGAGAGGGATTGGGGTTGTGACACAGAGCTTCATCCAGATGACTCGGCAAACAGCTTCCCTGACTTCTAACCTCTCATCTCTGACCTCTCAACACCTCAGGGCATAACATTAGTACCAGAGTTTGGTTTTGAATTCCATTTCAATTCAGTCAATCGTCAAAGAGGAACGTGTCAGTTTAATTTCCCGAAATGGAATTAAACAAAACACTGATTATCTCTGACATCAGACACTTCTTACTTCCCCACGGCAACCAATATCATGGTGATTACATCTTTACCAAAATCATGGTCATTAAATCTTTACAGGTAGAAAATATCAGTCAAGAGAGACCTTGGGAAGATCATAATTACATACTCCTCGTACTATTTAGGGGAATAGGGTGCCATTTGGGATGCGTCTATGGACTGTGAATATGGGATGGTAACTAGAATGGCTAAGGGACAGGATTTATTTCTAAAACAGTCACAGTGATTGGGCCAGTGCCTGCTGTAGCTGTAAGGAGACAAAGTCAGTTTGATTGAGACACAAACAGGAAATAGCAGGATTGGTCGCACTGCCATGTATAAAACATCTTAACACATTTATACCATTAATAACACTAGAAATGCAGAGAGTGGGGAGAAAGCCACAGGCCAGCAGATAGCAGAGAGAGGAAGAGAAACTGTGAGCAGAGGATTGAAGTTGTTTTAAGTGGTGAGAAAGAAATAAAGAAAGAAAGAAAGAAAGAAAGAAAGAAAGAAAGAAAGAAAGAAAGAAAAAGAAAGAAAGAAAGAAAGAAAGAAAGAAAGAAAGAAAGAAAGAAAGAAAGAAAGAAAAAAGAAAGAAAGAAAGAAAGAAAGAAAGAAGGAAAGAAAGAAAGAAAGAAAGAAAGAGAGAAAGAGAGAATGAGAGAAAGAAAGAGCGAGAGAAAAAAACAGAGGAAGAAGAGAGAGATAGGCAAAGAGGTAATCTGTTTGGAGGTCACTGCTGGAGCTTCATAGAAAAACAATAGGTAGAAAACCTTCCCACTGCATTTCTCTCACAACAGCACACATACATTTTGATAAATCCCCTCATGTTGTACTTCTCTATACACCATGTACAGTATGCCTATAACACAGATACTTATACATATTCTCTACAGGCCTACCCCACTTTAAGGCCAATACTGTGAATAATAGTTGTTTTAAGAAAGGGTTTGTATCTTCCATATTGTTTTCCATGTCATAACAAGTACAGAGAGGTACAAATGATTGTTTGAGTATGTGAACTCTGCATGGACGATACATACAGTAAATGCACATATGTTGTTGATAAGCTGCATCAACAACATCATTGTTTTGTTGCACGTGAACATATATACTTCCATCATTAGAGTGGGTATATATTACAACTGAATGACGAACAAGAAGAAGAGACTTCAGTTTTGATCATCAGGCTGTTCAGATAAGATACTGAACCATACAGGAGGCAAAGTGCTCAGGAGTCTGTTATTTAAGTGTTTTTGGTTTTGTGCACATATCAATGGAACTGTACTCCCATTACAGTAGCTAGCTAGATGTTTGCTTTCCAAGGGAGAGACAAGGAGATATCTTCACTTATAGGCTAGTTGGAGAGTTCTGTAAACATACCAAGGTGCGAGTTGGTACATCTCAGAGCTAGCTACATTTAGTGGACAGAGGAGGACCAGATTGTTCATGTAGGCAGACAGGCTGACCTAGGACTGGGGACTGGGGTTGGAGAGAAGGATGGGGGCAGGGGTTGATGCAGGGTTCGAATTATACAAAGACTTGATATTTAAATGTTCTTGATATTTCCATTTTTATGGGGAGGACCTGAATTGGGGTAACCAGTCCCCCCCTCACCCCCTTGTAATTCTAATTCGAACCCTGGCTGAGGGACGTGTGCTAGAGGGGGAGAAAGTCCACTCATCTCCAATAGAGAGAGAGAAACTGAGACCTAGTACACACTCAGGCTGTACAACTGACAGATTTTGTCCGCACAACAATGTTTGCACAACAGTTGGTGGTAGGTTTGCAAAATTCTGGTAACTTTTCCTCAAATTCCAGGGAAAACCAGGGAATTTGGGGAAAGTTACCATAAGTTTGAAACCCTGCCTAGTGGTGTCTCCATAAGAACATCCGTTGTTCAACATGAGTGTGTGGCCTACTGGGCCAGAGAGAGGAGAAGGGAGAGAGGGAACAGAACGGTAGATACAGGTACATACATGGCCTCCACGAGGAGAATGCTTCATGTTATCCTTGGATCCGCATTTTGACTGTACGTGACTGAAGTCCAGCTTCTTGTTTAAAATCTGAATCTAGAGGAAATACAGAGATATAATGTGGCTATTTAAATGAGGATGGATGCTTATATATTATGGAAGGGACGTACAGGCACAGCGTTAAGAGGACAGACAGATAGCTATGTATGAAGGCAGGACAACTGTTGATGATGATCAGAGGAGCGCTGGATGGAGATTCAGTAGAAGGCTACATGTCTTTATAGTGATGATACAGTATGCCAGTAGATACATCACACAGCAGGTAGGTGGAGTTCATGACCCTTTCTACCATTACATATAGGGGTGATAGAATAGCACATAAGACAGTGTCCTTTGATAAATCAGCAACTAGAGTACTGTGAAATGAACTCCGGGTCAAAGGGGGACTTTATTTCCTGTCCCACTGGGCACAGACGTCAATTCAATGTCTATTCCACGTTGGATTAACTTAATCTAATTAAATTGACGTGGAAACAACATTGATTCAACCAGTGTGTGCGCAGTGGGGTGTTTGTGTGTGTGTGTGTGTGTGTGTGTGTGTGTGTGAGGGAGGGAGGGAGGGAGGGAATACAAGGGATCTTGGTAGATGAAGGTACTGTATACCAGTGGGTCTTTGGCTGGCATGGGGGCCCACGCCACACTGTGTGCAGCAGACAGATATAAGGAGAGAGAGACCAGGCGCAGGAGCAATCTCCAGATCCACGACGGGCTGCGTTTGGTCTCTGTTGTGTTGGCCGTTTGGCCCCTGCCTCTGTGTTGCTGATAGAAAAGCAGACACATTATTGTTCTATCTAGATGGCAGTCACTGTACTGTAGATGGGATACTGTATAGGTTTTGCTACTGCTACTGGGCTGGTTGGAAGTACTGTATAGGTTCTGCTATGCTTCAGGGCTGGGATACTATAGGTCTGACTGGTCTGTGTCCCAAATCGCAAACTATTTCCTATATAAGCTCTGGACAAAAGTAGTGCACTATGTAGGGTATAGGGTACCACTTGGGATGCACACTTGGTCTGCTACTGGGCTGGTTGGAAGTACTGTATAGGTTCTGATATGCTACAGGACTGGGATACTGTAGGTCTGCTACTGGTACTGGGCAGGTTGTAAGAACTGTATAGGTTCTGCTATGCTACAGGGTTGGTTGGAAGTACTGTACAGGTTCTGCTATGCTACAGGGCTGTGCATATGTATCCGGGTCTACTGAAGGCCCTAGAGCATCCTGTAAGAGTGAATCCCAAATGCTACCCTATACCCTCTATGGTACACCACATTTGACCAGGCTCCATAAGGTTCTGGTCAAAATAGTGCACTATATAGGGAATAGGGTGCCATTTGGGACGCAGCCCTAGACAACAGCACTGAGTGAAGTCGTTAGAACCAAAGATATCTGAAAGGTATCTTTCAGTTGAATGTTGAAGAAATAGCTTTATATACATTATATCTTTCCCCAGAACAGACTGTATAAAGATGGAAGGCTGCAGGATCCACAACCCTGAGGAAGGCTTATAAACTGTAGCTTGGTACTAAAGATGAACAGACATGATATGAGAAATTCAGAAGAGCAACAATGGCCACTCAAAGACAAGAGACTCCCACACACAAGGTGACACACTTGAGACGGAGGACACATCAGCAGACAGGAGCAAGCAAACAGCAAGTGTTGCCGTTTAAAGGGTTTCGAGGCCCCTTTCAAGTGCTGAAGGTAGCCCAGCTTGTAATAACAACAAGATGTTCAGTTTGCAACACTGTAAGAACACGAAGTGGTATCAGGTGAATTAAAAGATAACTAAAAAGTTATATTGTCTGTTAAAAGATATACAGACCTCCTGTTACCTGAATCCAAGTCAAACAAGTTAATATACAATAAAAAATGTTTTTACTAAAACAGTAGCTAACACCAGTGCAGGCAACAAAACAAGGGTTTACCCTTATCCATCCTACCCTGAAATTCCTCTTAACTCAAATATTTTTAGACAGTGAACGCTTAAGAAGAAATAGCCTACCTCAATTCATAACATTAAGACTAAGATATTACACTAGAAGACCTCCATCCCCATTCTCCCTCTATTCCAGTAACTGTCTGGTCGTCTTCAGAATTATTCATCAGCTTCTCCAACAACTGAACCACTTACAGACACTAATAGAGCAGTTTCTGTGTCTGTCTAGGGTTGTGCTACTGAGACTGCTAAAAGATTCATCATACCTTCCAACCGCTCCGGAGCATTTGAGTCAAAAGAAACAAACACTCTCGCCTCAAAGGGGTGATTCATATTTAACACAGTCTGTTAGAATCAGTCTGTTAGAATAAGGCACTGTCTGCATTCCAAAGGGCAGACAGTGCCTACTTTATAGAGCACTACTTTTGACCAGGGCCCAAAGGCTCTGGTCAAAAGTAATGCACTATATAGGGAATAGGGTGCCATTTGGGATGCAAATAATGAGAGGTTGGGAGAATGGCAGCCAGGCACTGAGTACACGGTTATGTTGTCACTTTCTGTTGCAACCCCTGTCAGAGACACTTTCAGCCAGCCAGTCACCCAGGGGTTTAGTCTAGCTTGCCACGGTAATTATATAATCATGTAACTGACGATTATGGATGAAGACTGTCATGAAAATAAAATAACCGTCAAGACAGGATGGCTGGGCATTCAAAATTATGACACGTGAGGTTGAAACATGGACTCTTTACAATGTGATGAAACTTTGTTGCTCCTCGGTTTTAAGCAACGTAAGCCTATAGGCAACGGTTCTCTCAGACATTGTAAAAGGGAAAAAGACAATTCTGGGAGGGTCCTCTTTAGACAGTCAACTCTCCCAACAAATCACAAGTTTGGGTAGACGTGGCTTAAAATGCGTGCAGGAATTGTACTCATATTTAGCTAGGGCAATAGAGGATGCGCTTCCCATTTATGACTCTGTCCCAACCGACGGCAGAACTTGTACGGACGTTTTAGCTGGAGCATTGGTACATTGCTGGAAGCTAGCGGTCTGTCTAGAGACACTACCTTGTTTCAGCATAGTGTTAAAGAAAATGAGCCTTTGGTTGCCTAGGCAACGCATCGCATCTGGGAGGCCAGACAGGTAGAGGTGTTCCAGACTATTCTTTAGCATCGATGTCGAGCTACAGAGGAACCTGACAGAGAAAACGCCCACAAGCACCCATCCTTTTTATGTCTCGCCCATTTGAAAAGCTCCACTGCTACAACAAAATAAGTCATTTTTCTAATTTCCCTCCTTTTAAAACCATGACCCAGCAAACAGAGACCAGACAGACAGACTGAGGGAGGACAGAGCTACAGTAACAAGGGAGCGACAGGCTATGAACATGAAGAGGGACACAAAAGACAGAGAGAGGGACAGAGCAGGGAGGAACAGGGTCTGAAAGGCTGGGAAGACGCCCTGGAAAAGGAACAGGCAGATACAGCATCAGTCAAATACAATACAAGATTGAGGTAGAAAGGGAGGCAGAAACAGAGCATAAGGAGTAAAAAAGAAGGGAGGATGAATAAGGTGAAGGAAGAAAAGAGAGAGAGAGAGGGAGGTCGGGTACATTAGGTAACCAGAGGAGGGGCACTAACCTGTCCCCCCTTGGGCTGGTACTTGATGTTGTCTGTGGAGCCGATCTTGGACTTGATGTTCTTGAGGTCAGGCAGGGGCTGGTTAAGGATGCGGAGCTGTTTGGGGGTGGTGGCAGGTGACTTGGGAGGGGTGCGGAGCAGAGCCACCTTGAATGAATGAATGAATGAATTAATTAATTAATTGGGACCTGAATTGTCAAATTATAAATCGCTTTTATGATATACTATGGTCTCATTAGGAAAAGAGATGTCTCAATATGATCCCCTGAATAAATAAAGGCAAAATAAATCAAATAAAATACAAATAAATTAAAAACACTTATAGAGTACTTGCCTCAAACGAGTACAGTACAAAACCATTGCTTCCTTCCCAGCTCTATTGAACCGGTTACCTAGACCATACCTTCTTCTCCTGCAGCAGGCTTCGAGAGCGGGGTGTGCCAGGGGTCCCGGGGGTGCGGCAGGAGTAGCTGTAGCTGGGAGGGGTACCAGGGGAGATGGCTGTGGACCCTGGGGTGCGGGGTGTGGTGGGGCCACTGCACAGCGAACGGGAACGCATCGACTGTGTGCCTGGGTGTGGGGAGGTTATATAAAGGTCACAGAGGTAGGTTAGGTATCTCTTAGCATTACTCTATCCTGGTCCCAGATTGTCTATTATCCATATGAGTTGGAAAGACAGCACAAACAAATCTGGGACCAGGATAACATTACTGCACCAAACTATCCAAGTTGGTCAGATTGGATCAAAACAAACACAAATAGAATGAAAGAGGACAATGAAGCCCAAAATATAGGCTTACTGCCACTGGGCACAGAAGTCAATTCAATGTCTATTCCACTTCGGTTCAATGTAATTTCATTTAAATGACGTGGAAACAACATTGATTCAATCAGTGTTTTTCCCAGTGGGTAACTACCAAGGATGAGACATTCCAACTAGTCATCTCTTACTAAGGACGTGATATTGAACACACATAGAGATTAACTGGACAAGACTATGTGAGACCATGTGAGACAAGATGAGACTATGTGAGTCACTGCAGGACTAGGTGAGACACTGCAGGACTAGGTGAGACACTGCAGGACTAGGTGAAACCAGTTGAGATGAAGAGGGACCGAGTAAGACATGGATGAGACTGGATGGGACTGGATGAGATTGAGAGTTCCTCTCTACCTGTCCAACTAGGGGCGCGTCCTGTCCTATGCTCCGCCCTGACCTCTGTACTGAATGCTAGAGGAGAGGATGAGTGGTAGAGGATTAAACAGAGAGAGAGAGAGAGACAGAGAGAGATAGGGCGAGAGAGAGATAGGGCGAGAGAGAGAGAGAGGACGAGAGAGAGAGAGGAGAGGAGAGGAGAGAGAGAGAGAGAGAGAGAGAGAGAGAGCGAGAGAGAGAGAGAGAGAGAGAGAGAGAAAGAGAGAGAGAGAGAGAGAAAGAGAGAGAGAGAAAGAGAGAGAGAGATAGGGTGTGAGAGAGATAGATAGGGTGAGAGCGATATAATGCGAGAGAAAGAGAGAGATAGGGTAAGAGAAAGACAGAGATAGGGCGAGAGAGATAGGGCGAGAGAGAGATATGGTGAGAGAGATAGGGCGAGAGAGATAGGGCGAGAGAGAGATATGGTGAGAGAGATAGGGCGAGGGAGATAGAGAGAGAGATAGAGCAAGAGAAAGGCCTAGAGCAAAATCAAGAGAGAAAAAAAAGAGCAAGAGCCAGATCAAAAGAGAAAGAGAGAGGCAGAAAGAGAGACACCAGTGTATCAGGGTGAGGGGATGGTGGAGGAGGGGTCAGGACAAGTGACTTACACATGGGTCTACGGGGTGCGGTAGAGCCAGAGCTGGTGATAGAGGTAGAGCTCTCCTCCTGGTCGTGTGGGTGGTGGTGGGTACGCCGGCTCAGGATAGAGGCAGGCCGCGGGACAGAGGCAGGCCGGGGCAGGGACGACCTCTTTGGGCTCTGCGAGACATCCTGTCAGACACACACACACACACATGCAGGCAGTTACGCATGCAATGCACACACACACATTTAGCTTAATACAGTAGTTACAGAAGTTAGCACAGTGCCTAGCTTTATATATCGTTCTTTATACCCTCCCTTGATAAAGTATTCACACCCCTTGACTTATTCCACATTTGTTGTGTTACAGCCTGAATTCAAAATGGATTAAACCAATACCCCATAGTGAGTATTTGCAAATATATTGAAAATTAAATATCTAATTTACATAAATCTTCACACCCCTGAGTCAGTACTTTGTAGAATAACATTTGGTGGCGATTACAGCTTTGAGTCGTGTTGGGTATGTCTGTATTAGCTTTGAACATCTGTTTTTTTCCTTGCAGATTTTCTCAAGCTCTGTTAAGTTAGATGGGGAGAGGCGGTGAACAGCAATCTTCAAGTCTTTACACAGATTTTCAATGGGATTCAAGTCTAGGCTTTGGTGTGGCCACTCAAGAACATTCTTGTTCTGAAGCCATTCCAGCGTTGCTTTGGCTGTTTGTTTGTGGTCATTGTCCTTTTGGAACGTAAATCTTCGCACCTAGGGATGCATATTTTTATTTCCCAATGATGAGAGCACTGTGCAAAGCTTTCATCAAGGAAAAGGGTGGCGACTTTGAAGAATGTAAAATCTAAAATATATGAACACTTTTTTGGTTACTACATGATTCCATATGTGTTATTTCATAGTTTTGATGTCTTGACTTTTATTCTACAGTGTAAAAAATAGTGCATATAAAGAAAAATCCTTGAATGAGTACTTGTGTCCAAACTTTTGACTGGTACTGTATGTAAATTAGATATTTCAGGCTTTAACACAACAGAATGTGGATTAAGTCAATGGGTATAAATACTTTCTGAAGGCTCTGTATATTGTTTATTGTTATATATTATTTTATTCATTTACAGATGTGAGTTCAGTTAATCAGTTCAGGGCCATATGCTAACCTTACCGCGTATATTAGTCTGTGTAGTGTGGTGGAGTCACGAGGCCCAGCCGAGGAGGGGCGGGGCCTATCAAGCTCCACCTCCCCCAGCAAGTAATTTTTAGTGTGGGAGGAGCAGGATGAGTTAGGGCGGGGGGGCAGGAGGGCAGCCACTCGCGTTATACAGGTGGGGATCTTTGTTAATGGTGGTGACTGAGTGACAGACAGACAGATGGGGGAGAGATGGGGGAGGGAGGGGAGATATATGTGTGAAAGATGGGTGAGAAACAGAGGCAACCACAGAAAACATCTGAGGACAAAAAACAATGACAATGGAACCAAAAGATGACATGTTGTTGAAAACCAGCCAGATTTACACATAGACTCCCCTATGTATTTATTTTAGAAATGAATGCACTTTATGTATCTAGTCCCCCCATTTGAAGGTGTCATAAGTATTAACATTTTTAACATTTTTTAAGTCTGAGTGAAACAGGGAGATAGCATGTAAATTGAACATGACGTTATTGTGATGCAGTGTGCTGTACTTACTGAGGCTCTGTCCCGAGACTGTCTAGCAACACTGAGGGGCCGACGACCTTCTGGTACACCCACTGAAGAGAGTAGAGAGAAGAGGAGAGAGGAGGAGAGAGAGAAGAGGAGAGTGACGAGGCAAGAGAGAGAAGAGGAGAGAGGGAGACAGAGAGAAGTAGGAGAGAGAGAGAGAGAGAGAGAGAGAGAGAGAGAGAGAGAGAGAGAGAGAGAGAGAGAGAGAGAGAGAGAGAGAGAGAGAGAGAGAGAGAAAAGGGAAGCAGGGAAGGAGGAGAGAGAGAAAGAGAGAAGGAGAGAGGAGAGTGAGATAGAAAGAGAAATACAGAGACAGTGTACAGTTAGACATGACTAAAACGTTTAGTTTTATTTTCTACAACCAAATCTTTATTTTCTATGTAAATGACATGTTATAGAACGGTTTGGACACCTTTTGTGTGATTTCACATTTTTGAGAAACTTACCCCAAACAGCAAATCACTTCCTCATCCTCGTTGTGTATTATGTGGACCCCGAAGAAACATGAACAAAGTCTCCAAAAACACCAAATATATTATTTTAGAAACCGCAAAGCTCTCAGTATAGTGATGCAGGTCTTTAGATGTTGTACACATGAAATTGTGTCATTTCAAACTTTATCTGCAATGTTATATTCCATTTTGTTGCGACTCAAGCATCTGTTCTACAGGTAACTGCCAAAATAAAGGAAACACTTCAGAAAAGACAGAACAAATATTAGAACAAATATTATGGTTAAACTCAAATATACTAATTGACATAAAACCATTATTTTGGGAAAAAAAATATTTAAATTGTATAATCGTTGTAAATTAAATCATAAATAGGATGTGTAGTTGTTTTACACATGCAGCAAACTAAAATATATGGAAATGTCTGCTCTATTCAAAATTATAATCAATTAATTGCAGCATTACCGCAAAAACGGAAGAGGTAAGCGGAAAGGGGAAAAGTTAAGGAACTTGTCTGACTCGTGGTGGCCCAACGTGCTTTTAAGACACTATGTTGGAGTTACCTGTAGCAGCAGGCGGTTCTCCCTGCAGGCTGTCACTGAGGTGCTAGAGGAGCTCCTTAAACTAGACCCCAAAAAAACATCTGGCTCAGATGATTTAGACCAGCGGTCCCCAACCTTTTTTTCACCACGGACCGGTGTCATATGGACAATATGTTCACGACGTTATCATGACGTTATCTCAAACACACTTTTAAGGCCACCATCATTTGCAACCTCAAGGAGTTGATCTTCTTCCTGCACGGACATGGACGATTCACTTGGGACATTCACAATTGGGTCGGGATCCATTCCTTCACACTTCGTGGTTCTTTGGCAGTTGGGAAGTAGTGCTCGAACTCCGTTGACAGCGAAGCTAGGTGATCGCGCACCAGCTGGGAGAAAGACGGCCCAGTCTCAGTCTCTCCCAAAATCCCTGCTAATATTTGGAACATGTCAAACTAGTACAAAGTTGGCGGGCAACGCAACACAACTCACGGCGCATGCTTTACTTAAGTTCAAATCTGTAGACTGTTGTGGGCGTGACAGAGATAATAGAGTGGCGAGGAAAGGACCAACAGACTGCGCCAAGTTCAATGTAATTACTGCACAAATAGCCTATAATTGTATATAATTATTATTTTATTTTACCTAAATTATTTATCCTTTTTGTGCGGCCCGGTAGCGAATGGTTGGGGACAGCTGGTTTAGACCCTTTCTTCTTTAAGGTTATCATTGCCAAGCCTATCTCTGACCTTAACCTGTTTCTCCTCTATGGGGAGGTTCCCATTGCTTGGAAGGCAGCCACAGTTCATCCATTATTTAAAGGGGGAGATCAAGCTGATCCTAACTGTTATAGGCCTATTTCTATTCTGCCCTGTTTATCAAAAATGTTAGAAAAAGTTGTCAATAATCAACTGAATGGCTTTCTTGATGTCTATAGTATTCTCTCTAGCATGCAATCTGGTTTCCGCTCAGGTTATGGATGTATCACTGCAACCTTAAAGGTCCTCAATGATGTCACCATTTCCCTTGATTCTAAGCAATGTTGTGCTGCTATTTTTATTGACTTGGCCAAAGCTTTTGATACGGTAGACCATTCTATTCTTGTGGGCTGGCTAATGAGTATTGGTGTCTCTGAGGGGTCTTTGGCCTGGTTTGCTAACTACCTCTCTCAAAGAGTGCAGTGTACAAAGTCAGAACATCTGCTGTCTCAGCCACTGCCTGTCACCAACGGTGTACCCCAAGGCTCGATCCTAGGACCCACGCTCTTCTCAATTTACATAAACAACATAGCTCAGGCAGTAGGAAGCTCTCTTATCCATGTATATGCAGATGATACAGTCTTATACTCCATGGATTTTGTGTTAGACGCTCTACAACAAAGCTTTCTTAGTGTCCAACAAGCTTTCCCTGCCCTTAACCTTGTTCTGAACACCTCCAAAACAAAGGTCATGTGGTTTGGTAAGAAAAATGCCCCTCTCCCCACAGGTGTGATTACTACCTCTGAGGGTTTAGAGCTTGAGGTAGTCACATCATACAAGTACTTGGGAGTTTAGCTGGACGGTACACTGTCCTTCTCTCAGCACATATCAAAGCTGCAGGCTAAAGTTAGATCTAGACTTGGTAACCTCTATCGTAATCGCTCCTCTTTCACTCCAGCTGCCAAACTAACCCTGATTCAGATGACCATCCTACCCATGCTAGATTACGGAGAGGTAATTTATAAATCGGTAGGTAAGAGTGGTCTTGAGCAGCTATATGTTCTTTACCATTCGGCCATCAGATTTGCTACCAATGCTCCTTATAGGACACATCACTGCACTCTATACTCCTCTGTAAACTGGTCATCTCTGTATACCCGTCAAAAGACCCACTGGTTGATGCTTATTTATAAAACCCTCTTAGGCCTCACTCCCCTCTATCTGAGATATCTACTGCAGCCCTCATCTTCCACATACAACACTTGTTCTACCAGTCACATTCTGTTAAAGGTCCCCAAAGCACAATCATCCCTGGTTCGCTCGTCTTTTCAGTTCGCTGCAACTAGCGACTGGAACGAGCTGCAACAAACACTCAAACTGGACAGTTTTATCTCAATATCTTAATTCAAAGACTCAATCATGGTCACTCGTACTGACAGTTGTGGCTGCTTTGCGTGATGTATTGTTGTCTTTACCTTCTTGCCCTTTGTGCTGTTGTCTGTGCCCAATAATATTTGTACTCTGTTTTGTGATGCAACCATGTTGTGTTGATGCCATGTTGTGTTGCTACCATGTTGTTGTCATGTTGTGTTGCTACCATGCTATGTTGTTGTCTTAGGTCTCTCTTTGTGTAGTGTTGTCTTGTCATGATATGTGTTTTGTCCTATATTTTTATTTCATTTATTTATATTTTTAATCCCAGCCCCCATCCCTGCAGGAGATCTTTTGCCATTGTAAATAAGAATTTGTTCTTAACTGACTTGCCTAGCCATTAGTTTACTCCAATTAGGGTTAAGGGAAAATAATGAAGAAGGAAAACATACAGTGGGGAGAACAAGTATTTGATACACTGCCGATTTTGCAGGTTTTCCTACTTACAAAGCATGTAGAGGTCTGTAATTTTTATCATAGGTACACTTCAACTGTGAGAGACGGAATCTAAAATCCAGAAAATCACATGGTATGATTTTTTTATAATTAATTTGCATTTTATTGCTTGACATAAGTATTTGATCACCTACCAACCAGTAAGAATTCCGGCTCTCACAGACCTGTTAGTTTTTCTTTAAGAAGCCCTCCTGTTCTCCACTCATTACCTGTATTAACTGCACCTGTTTGAACTCGTTACCTGTATAAAAGACACCTGTCCACACACTCAATCAAACAGACTCCAACCTCTCCACAATGGCCTAGACCAGAGAGCTGTGTAAGGACATCAGGGATAAAATTGTAGACGTGCACAAGGCTGGGATGGGCTACAGGACAATAGGCAAGCAGATTGGTGAGAAGGCAACAACTGTTGGCGCAATTATTAGAAAATGGAAGAAGTTCAAGATGACGGTCAATCTCCCTCGGTCTGGGGCACCATGCAAGATCTCACCTCGTGGGGCATCAATGATCATGAGGAAGGTGATGGATCAGCCCAAAACTACACGGCAGGACCTGGTCAATGACCTGAAGAGAGCTGGGACCACAGTCTCAAAGAAAACCATTAGTAACACACTACGCCGTCATGGATTAAAATCCTGCAGCGCACGCAAGGTCCCCCTGCTCAAGCCAGCGCATGTCCAGGCCCGTCTGAAGTTTGCCAATGACCATCTGGATGATCCAGAGGAGGAATGGGAGAAGGTCATGTGGTCTGATGAGACAAAAATAGAGCTTTTTGGTCTAAACTCCACTCGCCGTGTTTGGAGGAAGAAGAAGGATGAGTACAACCCCAAGAACACCATCCCAACCGTGAAGCATGGAGGTGGAAACATCATTCTTTGGGGATGATTTTCTGCAAAGGGGACAGGACGACTGCACCGTATTGAGGGGAGGATGGATGGGGCCATGTATCGCGAGATCTTGGCCAACAACCTCCTTCCCTCAGTAAGAGCATTGAAGTTGGGTCGTGGCTGGGTCTTCCAGCATGACAACGACCTGAAACACACAGCCAGGGCAACTAAGGAGTGGCTCCGTAAGAAGCATCTCAAGGTCCTGGAGTGGCCTAGCCAGTCTCCAGACCTGAACCCAATAGAAAATCTTTGGAGGGAGCTGAAAGTCCATATTGCCCAGAGACAGCCCCGAAACCTGAAGGATCTGGAGAAGGTCTGTATGGAGGAGTGGGCCAAAATCCCTGCTGCAGTGTGTGAAAACCTGGTAAAGAACTACAGGAAACGTATGATCTCTGTAATTGCAAACAAAGGTTTCTGTACCAAATATTAAGTTCTGCTTTTCTGATGTATCAAATACTTATGTCATGCAATAAAATGCAAATTAATTACTTAAAAATCATATAATGTGATTTTCTGGATTTTTGTTTTAGATTCCGTCACTCACAGTTGAAGAGTACCTATGATAAAAATTACAGACTTCTACATGCTTTGTAAGTGGGAAACACTGCCGATTTTGCAGGTTATCAAATACATGTTCTCCCCACTGTATATGGGGGATTGAAAATGATGCAGACAATTACCTTGATAGAAGCCACAATCTAACTACAATATCAAAGTTGTCTATCCCCTGAACAATAAAAATAAAACAAACATATCGAAATGAGACAATTTCATCTATACAACATCTACAGACCTGCATCACTATACTGAGAGCGTTGCCGTTTCTAAAATAACATATTTTGGTGTTTTTGGAGCCTTTGTTCATGTTTTTTCGGGGGGCCACCATACTACACAACAAGGATGAGGATGTGATTTGCTATTTAGGGTACATTTCTCAAAACATGTGAAATCACGAAAAAGAGGTCTAGACCCTTCTATAACGTTCTACTTACATAACAAATTGAGATTTGGTTGTAAAAAAACAAAACTTCTCCTTTAAACATTACAACAGATTGACAGCAACACAACAAAACTCTCCCACACACAAACACACAACAGCTGTGGCTGAAGCACGCCACCCACTCTACAGCCTGTACAAACAAAATCTAACTGACAAAGTATTGGACAAGCAGTTACCCCTCTTCTGTAAACTAAAGCAAACTTTGTGGGAGTTAATTTAGCCCTAAATGGGGTACAGTCCTTTATAATTATACTGTATTACTGTATACAATGAGGGAATTGGCTGAGACCATATTCAAGCTGCTAGAGAAAAGCTCTATTCTCCAATGCTTTGGAAGGAAATCATACAGAACACAGGATTTTGGACTACATAAGTGCACGCCCCATCCCATCCTCTATCTCGCCCCCTGAATGATTTAATTAGGGCAGTGCAGCAATTTATAGAGATTCTAGAATCACCTATCTGTCTAAGATACACAGTAGTAGAGAGTTGTGTGAAGGACATGGCAGAGAAAACCACAGAATTAAATAAAAATAGAGCACAAGTATTATTAAACATGCTCTTTCCATGACATAGACTGACTAGGTAAATCCAGGTGAAAGTTATGATCCCTTACTGATGTCACCTGTTAAATCCACTTAAATCAGTGTAGATGAAGGGGAGAAGACAGGTTAAAGAAGTATATAAAGAAGCCTTGAGACAACTGAGACATGTGAGAAAGACGGCCTTTGAACAGGGTATGGTAGTAGGTGCCAGGTGCACCGGTTTGAGTATGTCAAGAACTACAGTTTCCCGTGTGTATCAAGAATGGTCCACCACCCAAAGTGGAAAGCTTTCCCGGCACTTTGTAGAGTCCATGTCCCAACGAATTGAGGCTGTTCTGAGGGCAAAAGGGGGTGCAACTCAAGTGTTCCTAAAGTTTTATACACTCAGTGTATATCTCTACTGTGGAAAATCTCTCTGTCAGATGAGGTACAACAATATCTGTCTCTATGGCGAGAGAGGAGCCAAACTACCAGTTGCTTGGCAACCACTACAGTTTTTAGGTAAAAGCTTAAGAGGCTGTGGTTACATCCTAAATGGCACCCTGTTCCCTAGGGGCTCTGGTCAAAAGTAGTGCACTATGACTAATACTATCCTGCTCTGGGGAAATGCTGGGAAAACACACTTCTTTCACTGTAGTTCTTTCATAGGAAACAAGTTGCAATCATTACACAGGTTAAAAAGTGACATATCAAGTTAAGTGAGAGATGGAGAATATGTGTTAAATACAAAGAGAAAGAGAGCAAATAAAACGTTTTGCAGGTACACATAACTCTAAAGCAGTAACATTAAATGGCCGAACAAACTATCTCCCAGAAAAGAGAAACCCAGAATGAACATGGGAGCTGAGGAGGAGAAAGAAGCAATTCAAAGTAAATCGCAAATAAAAACAATAATTCCAAAATGTTGAGCGACTGACTGTTCACAACAAGCACATTTGAAAAATGAAGTCAAATGAAAAATGTGTAACAAATTAGTTTTTTATTCTAATAAAATGCAAACACTGAACATGACAAATTAACAAACAAATGAGACAGAATAAAATGTATAGATTAAGAAAATAATGTATCAAAATGTAACAAAAATAGAAGCTTCAAACAACTGTAAGGATGAGGTTAATGTACAGTACTTTGTGAAACTGCTGATGTAAAAAGGGCTTTATAAATACATTTGATTGATGAGATGTGAATGTTGATATTTGCAGCCAAATTGCAGATGTCTAGCCTCCCTGGCTCCAGCCAGCAGGGCTACATTCCAAATGGCACCCTATTTCCTATATAGTGCGCTACTTTTGAACGTGCCCTACAGGCCCTTTAGAGAATAGGGTGCCATTTGGGACGAAACCCAGGATTGATTGGTCACCTGTAGGTTTCCTCCTAGCACAGGGGTGGGGTTGGGGCTGGGTGGGACGTGGGTGTCGGACCGCAGTAGGCTTTAACACACTCTTCCGTGATGGAGAGGAGCGCATCTCTGCTTTCTTACTCAGCTCAGTCTTCTTGATCACGGCTAGGAGAAGGAAGAGGGAGAGATAGTGTTAAAGGACGAACAAGTATCCTCAGAAGGAAGAATGAGAGAAAGGAAGGAAAGGACATAGTGTGGCACAAAGATTTGGTAGGAGACAGCCACCATTGCCAGTTAACATTCAGCTGAGATCTTAAAGGCTTTTAAAGATCATCTTTGCCAATTAGAATGAAAGAGAATAACAAAATATGTCAATTAATAATATATAACTACAAAGAACTATATAGAAATGTTAATAATTATTGGTTTCCCAGACATATATCCAGCCTAGTCCTGGACTAAAAAGCTATTTCAATGGAGATTCTCCACTGAAGTATCTGGGAAACTGGCCCTCTAGAGTAACAAACTGATCTACACCACTCTAAATCAAAGATAATTAAATAATCTGTCAATTAATTAAAATAAATAAATAGAGTAACAAACTGATTTGGAGAGATACTGTGAACCTTTTTTCTTCTTGATGTCCTCCCTGGGGATATAGACCGTCTCCTTGCGGGCAGGTTTACGTTCGGGGGTAGAGACATGCCCCTCGCGCCCCTCGCGCCCCTCGCGCCCCTTCACCCGCCCCCCTTTAGCCTTGGGCTTCACAGGCTGCTTTTCCAGCTTCTGCTGCTGGGGAGTCTTTTCCTTCTTGACTGGTGGGGCTGGGACCCGGTCGGCTCTCAAGGGCTCGATCTGCTCGGTAGCCATGCTCATGTCATCATCCACATCTACAGTGGAGAGATCTAGGTACAAAATAGACATGGTAAGGTCATCATCATGCAGTAGTACTATGGACACAACACAATATATGGGAATAAAACTCATAAACTGGGTAAAACAGTGTTAACGTGTAATTTTGAAATGTTGTAATCATGATGAAATATGAAGTCTCCATTGTGAAAAGATTGTATTAAACATGAACATGATCAGGTATCAGATCCACATATTTGACCCATATCAAGAAACTGGGCGTTGTCCCATGTCACTACTTCACAGGCATTTGAAGTATATATATACATTTTTTTATTAAAATGTGTTATTTGCAGAAATGCCTTCTGGAATATGTGAACTTTCATGTGCCTTAATAACAAACGTGTATACCGTCTGTAAATACGAATACAATTGTCCCGCTTGCCATGATTGGCAGATGTAATGGATGGGCTAGACATGCCGAGAGATGAGTTCGGATTGGTCTGCCATGTATTATGCGTCTGTCTATAAAATGAGATGCTCAGAGACATTGTAGAGTCTTCTGATGTCATGGTGGGGAAGAAACGGTGTTGTTGTCAAGGAAGAATTTGACCGAGTTTTGAAATCAGTGGAATGCCCGGTGGAAGCAGGGAGATTATTGCCAAATGCGGAGAGAGTGCAAAAAGACAACACAGAAAGAAGGTTGTTGTATAAAACCACTGTCTCCGGATTACATCTTCAAACTCAGGGCAACCATGGCATCCATGACAGAGAGGGAGAAGCATTCATCCATTATACGGGTAATTACATTTTCAAAATTTTCTGAAAGTTTTTTTCATTGCAAGTTAAAGCATATTATTTTTACTTGTTTTGTACACCAGAGGGCACTATATGTTGGGGTCATGGGTCACTGGTGCCGTGTGTGTGTGTGTGTGTGTGTGTGTGTGTGTGTGTGTGTGTGTATATAGGGAGCACAGGTAACCAGGAAGGGTTAGTACAGGTGAGAGGAGAGCACATACAGTTCTTACTTTGTATTAGAATATGTGTTTTGGAGCTATTTATATATGTGCAATAAATGGGAACTTCACCGCAAAAGAGTAACGTTTTGGAAAGCTGATTTTTGTGGACACGTTATCGACAGCTCTCTCCTGTGCCATTGGCTTTTCATAGGGAATCGCCACTACAAACACCATTACACATTTTTCTACATATGACCGAATCTAGGTGGTGGGTCACATATTGACAATACTATTGCATTTTCTAACCACTGATTATATTATTATTTGTGGTAATTAAAACATGTAATTTATCTGTCTTTGAAACATGTATTATGGGATTATAACAGAGAGAAAACTCACCTTGAGTGTCGACCCAAGAGCTGTCTAGGATGGAGTCGTCCATGGTGGTCTCGTCTCTGTCATAGCTCTCTGTCTGTCCCTCGGTCTCCAACTGCACCTCCTTCTCTGGGGAGGCCTGCACCTCCTTCTCACGGATCTCCTCTGAGACATCCCCCACCTCCTCCAAACTAGCTGCCTCCATGATCTCCACCTCCTGGGATTCGTCCTCCTCCTCCTCCTCCTCCTCCTCCTCCTCCTCCTCCTCCAAGTGGAGAGCCTGTGGTGTCTCAGGCTCGGCCGGAGCCGAAAAACGCACGCTGTGTCCTGGCTCCTCGCCCTCGTCGATGGTCTGGACTACAGTAATGAAGTCATCTTCTACGGTCACCACTGACTCTATGGCAGCTCTGGGTTCTGGAACATCATTCACCGCTGCTCCTGCCCCTGCCAGAACTTCACTATCTTCCTCCTCCTCTTCCTTCTTGTTAGTCATTACATCCTTCTCTTCTTTCTCTACAGGCTTTGATGGTTTTATGTTTATCATGATTTCCTCTGGTTCCACTGCCTGCTCTGTATCCTCCTCTTCCCCCTCTACCCTTTTCTTTTCTTCCACGGTCTTCTCTTTGACCTCTACAACCTGCTCCTTCTTGAGCTTCTCTTCGCTAACTTTCTCATTCTCTTCTTCTGTGGTGCTCACACCACCACCTGACAAAGATGGGGATGTCGCCATGACGTCAATCTTTGTTGGCGTTGTCTGACCTCCCGTCTGCTTAGGTTTCTCTATTTCTGTAACTGGAACGTTGTCTTCTTCTGTGGTGCTCACATGATCACCTGACACAGATGGAGATGTCACCATGACGTCAACCTTCGTTGGTGTTGTCTGACCACCCGTCTGTTTAAGTTTCTCTGTCTCCGTAACTGGAACATTGTCTTCTTCTGTGGTGCTCACACCACCCCCTGACACAGACGGAGACGTCAACATAATGTCAACCTTCGTTGGTGTTGTCTGACCTCCTGTCTGTTTAGGTCTCTCTGTCTCTGTAGCTGGATCCTTGTCTTCTTCTGTGGTGCTCACACCACCACCTGACACAGATGGAGACGTTGCCATGACGTCAACCTTTGTTGGCGTTGTCTGACCTCCAGTCTGTTTAGGTTTCTCTGTCTCCAAAACTGGAACCTTGTCTTCTTCTGTGGTGCTCACGCCACCACCTGACACAGATGGAGACGTTGCCATGACGTCAACCTTTGTTGGCGTTGTCTGACCTACCGTCTGTTTAGGTTTGTCTGTCTCCAAAACTGGAACCTTGCCTTCTTCTGTGGTACTCACACCACCACCTGACACAGACGGAGATGTCGCAATGTCTTCTACCTTTGTTGGTGTTGACTGACCTTCCGTCTGTTTAGGTTTCTCTGTCTCCGTAAATGGAATCTTGTCTTCTTCTGTGGTGCTCACACCACCACCTGACACAGATGGAGATGTCACCAGGACGTCAAACTTTGTTGGCGTTGTCTGACCTCCTGTCTGCTTAGGTTTCTCTGTCTCCGTAACTGGAACCTTGTCTTCTTCTGTGGTGTTCACAACACCACCTGACACAGACGGAGACGTCACCAGGACGTCAACCTCTGTTGACGTTGTCTGTCCTTCCATAGGTTTAGGTTTCTCTGTCTCCGTAATTGGAACCTTGTCTTCTTCTGTGGTGCTCACACCACCCCCTGACACAGATTGAGATATCGCTATGACGTCAACCTTTGTTGGCGTTGTCTGACCTCCCATAGGTTTAGGTTTCTCTGTCTCCGTAACTGGAACCTTGTCTTCTTCTGTGGTGCTCACACCACCACCTGGAACAGATGGAGACGTCACCATGATGTCAACCTTCGTTGGTGTTGTCTGACCACCCGTCTGTTTAGGTTTCTCTGTCTCCGTAACTGGATCCTTGTCTTCTTCTGTGGTGCTCTCCACGGAGGAGGCCGGGGAGGGCCTGACGGGCCTGCCGATCCTGTTCTTGGCAACCCCAGTCAGTTGGTAGACGTCTTCAGCATCCACCTCCTCGTACGCCTCCTGGTGCACCAGGAACTTGTCCTTCACCTTCTCCCTGAGTTCCTGCAGCTCCCGCTCCTCCTCCATGCTCAGTGGCCTGTCTTCCATCTCCAGCCGGCGGATCTGCCTCTCATAGGCAGCCATCTCAGCATCTGTCTCCGGTCCATTGTCCCCTAGCTTCCCTTCCTCGTCCAGGGTAACTGTCACTGTAGGAGTTACAAAAGACTCGGCTGACTTCAGAGCTGAAGCTGTTTTGTCTTTTTGGTTTTCCATGGCAAATTCTTCATGGCTGATCTCTTTGTTGTCTTTTTCCTCTGAAGCGGAATCTTTCCATCCCACTTGTTTGGTTTCTTCCTTTTCTTTGGAACCGGTGCACTCAGCTAACTGACTTGTCTTCTCGTCTTCAGCTAGTTTATCTCTGGCGTCAATTTTCAGTTTCTCTTCTGCCATCTTTTCCTCCAGAGCCATAGGGGTGAAGCGCTGGGGTGGGGAATCAATGGGACTGTGGAGGTCAGCAGGGGAAGGCATTGGCCCTGAGTACTCACTGAACACACAGTAACCCAACTCCTCCAGCTGGCTCTCGCTTTTGGCAAGACTCTGGTTCTGACTCTGGTCCCCCAGAACGAGGTTGGCAAGGGAGTTGCTGCCAAGGCCTTGGGCGTCAGCAGGGACAGACTTCCTCCTCATGATCTCAGGGTCAGTGTTCTCAGAAGCCAGTCTAGACCTACTGCCCGCAAGGTCCAGCATCTCAGGCAGGTCAGGAGCCATGACTGTCCCGTTTTTGTAGTAGTATTTGGGTGGGAAGGCAGATTCTGGGGACTCTGACCCCTGGGGGCTGGTCTTTTCACTGGGGGTCTCTGCTGTCGCGTAGTGGGGAGGAGACGAGGAGTCGGATGTGAATGAGGCGGCCGTCTCCAGGATCAGGGGAGGGAAAGGTGGTGGCTCCTTCTCCACAGACGGGGTGGTGACTGGGAGATAGTTGGCAGACTCCTCCAGACTGCCGCTGGTAAAAGACATGATGTCCGTGGCCAGTGGGGAGAAGTTCCTAGGCCGACCCTGACCACTGGGATCCATCGATCCAATCGTAATGTTGAGAGAGTAGCTTCTCTGATCCAGGGCCAGTTTCCCAGGAGAAAGCCTACATTCGTTACTCCTGTCCAGGGCCGGTAAGGTCTCCTTTTGATCTCCCATCGGACTCTTCTTGGTGTCTGATTTCTCCTCCACTGACTGTGTTTGTGCCAGCATGCTGTAGTTGATGTCAAGGGGTGACGGAACTGTTGGGGAACTGCTCCCTAAGACCTTCTTCTCTTCTCCTGCGGTGCTAAGTTCATAATAACCTTCTGCTTGAACCCCCTTGGATCCCTCATCCGGCTTCAGGGCTGAAGTCTCGAAATAAGCTGACATGCCCGATTTGTCATTGTTGGAGTCAGATGGGACACCTTGTCCTTGACCTCTGTCTCCAGCTGTAGGGAACCCAGACCCTGAATCTGTGGTGAGGCTACTGGGCTCAATAACTTCCACTGACAGCTGTTTCTCTGAGACTGTTTTAGGTTCATCCGGTATAGACATTTTGCTAGGCTCTTTGGCTTGGCTCTGGCTGTTTGAAGGGAAAGGGGACAGAGAAGGGGAAGGGGAAGCCATGTCCGTTTTGGGGCTCAGGGGTGCTGCTGCGTGGTCTCCGCTGAGGATAGATGGACTCTCTGGTTCAGTGAAGTCTGGGCTGAGGGACCCCCTCCTCTCGCTGTCTGGTTTGTCCGTGTCCATCTTCAAGGCTGTAAGTTAAATCTTTAGTAGTTTGTTTGGTTTTACTTCAACATTCAGCAATTAAAGGTAGGCTACTTTGTTTTGAGTCAGCCATTTTAACCAGGGCCAGCCATACTATTACAGACACAGGCAAAGCTCTGCTCCAGACTCACAGCCTGTTATCACTTACTGTAGCACAATACAGAGAGCATCGCGCATCACTGAGGAGGCAGGACAGGAGCATGAGGCAGAACCGATGAGGCAGAACCCACTCACTGATGGACGGAACAATGGCATGGAACGTGACGGAACGTGATGGAACCGGAATGACGGAACCGGAATGTGCAGGCAGCCATGGCGTTGATGGATGAGAAGAACCAAGCAATGAGGAATGGAATGGTTTTCCATAGAGTGACGACTTTACATATCTAATAAAGGGTAAAATAATAGCCTTTCTGTCATTCTTTCTAGGCTTTATGGAGAAATCATAATGATTTGCATTTAGCTTAATGTCTGCTTTACACCCTGATTTATCAATGTGTATTGAATAATTGGAGTTTTGAATAATTAACATCAAGTACATATTCAACTATTACCTTTGAGGACGATGTACAATCATTTATCACAACATTTTGCTGGAATAAGTTGTATAAGTTATACTATAATTACAAGTTGTTAGTATAAGGTTATTAAGATCAACTAAGACATAAATATATTTGAACAATAGGAACAATGACAGAATAACACTGTATTGACAAAATATCTAGAAGATGAAAATCACTGAAATGGCAATAAAAACACTGATATTGATATTATTACAATGACAGCTTAAGGAAAACTGAACAGAAAACACAGCTGTATCCAATGGAGAACGGGTGATTTACATGCTATATAAAAGAGGCGTTTTAATGGCAAACATCACTGGCAGAAAGACACTGAGCGATGGGTTAACACCAATGAGACATCACAACGTCGGTAAGTAGCATCAGAGAGGGAAAACACGGTTGGGAGGATCGGCGACATTTCATTAATACACAGACACGAAAAGCCCGGCCTCAAAAACTGCAGCTAAAAACTGAAAACAAAAGCAAAGAGAAAGCAAAAAGAAAGGATGAATAAGGGAGAAACATTTAAAACGTGGCTCCTAGCTTTCACCTGTGTTGCCTTGCAGCCTTTAGCAGAGCGTAAGGGTATTCCCTTAAAGCCTAAATTATCTTATTGTCTACACACAATACAATAACATGCAGCCTGGGAGAGGAGAGAGAGGACAGACAGACACACCTTCCTCAGGGCTCTCCTCCTCCCCCTCAGGCTCTGCCACCTTCTCCTCCACCTCCTCCCTCCTGTTAGGGCCTTCTGGGGCGGCACTAGCTGCCTCGGCCTGCACGGGGGGCACAGTATGGGCCTCGCCTATGGCCTCTGCCTGCTCTAAGGGCTCGGCTGGGGGGCTGTCCAGTTCAGGCTCATCCCCACTCCACAGCTCCTCAAGAGCTGCCACGATTTCTGCTGCTGCCCCTTCCATCTCCTCCTCCTCCAACATCAAAACCTCTTCCTCCTCCTCCTCCTCCTCCTCGAATGTGTCTGTAAGAGCCTTGACGGTCTCTACTTTGTATAAAAGAAGGGGAGAGGTGGACAGTAGACATCACGACTACGGGTTGGCAACACAGACTTGGGTTACATGGGTACAAATCGGTGGGACACTTTCAGCTCTGTAAAGGTGGCTCATGGTGTATACTGTATACTGTACAATCTACTGTAGACAGAGATAGATGCACTGGTCACAGATGTTGTAGCGTATGAGTGACATTTCTCCCCTAGCCATGTGGTTTGTTTGTGTTTGGACTGTGTGGATGTTTTGGATCATAGAGTTTAAGCATGTGAGTGACGTTTCTCCCCTGGCCATGTGGTTTGTTTGGCTTTGGACTGTATGGATGTTTTGGATCATAGGGTTTGCAGAGGTTTTTCTTCATATTACATATATAAAATAATCCTGACAGAACAATAGATACTGGTCCAGCACACTGTAGTTTTATTGAGTGCAATTGTGACAGCGTGGACCCAAAAGGTCTTTGTCAGGCTATAAATTAAACCCTCTGTCTCTAAAATCTGCTGTGGATCGATGTTATCAAAAAGGCACACAATGGCCATAGTCTCTCTCTCTCTCTCTCTCTCTCTCTCTCTCTTACATTTACATCTCTCTCTCTCTCTCTCTCTCTCTCTCTCTCTCTCTCTCTGTCACACACGCACCATGGCAACACACCACATCAGGTTTCCATTCAAACATACCTTTATCAGTAATAAAGTGCATGCATGATACACTATAATAGTATTTTGCAAGCAAAGTTGTATACTGTAGCTATACATACAGTAAATTTTTACTACCGTAAGTGGACATGGCCATTGTCAGATGAGAGAAGTGACACAGAAATATATCAGAAATCCGACTCTCACCTCATCCAAGTTCTGTAACCATAACCTAAGTTGATCAGTTAGTCAGCATGTGATGGGTGGTGCGGTGTAGGCACTATGTTCCAAAAGGGTTCTTCGGCTGTCCCCATAGGAGAACCCTTTTTAGTTCCAGGTAGAACCCTTTTTTGGTTCCTTTCCACAGAGGGTTTTACATGGAACCAAAAAAGGGTTCTACCTGGAACCAAAGGGGTTCTACCTGGAACCAAAAAAGCGTTCTTCAAAGGGTTTTCCTATAGGGACAGCCAAATAACCCTTTTAGGTTCTAGATAGTATAGAGTGTAGGCAGAGACAGAGACAGACAGTGGCTCCAAGGAGAACATGTCCTTTATAACTGTTCTAGGATCAGTCCTGGATCAGTACTCAACACTCCAAACCCAAACCATTAGAAGATATGGAACAGATCCCCAAACAAGCATATCCTCGCATCCTCTCTATGTGATTAGCACACACACCTAAAGCTCGATAACTGTTTTGCGTCTCCCTAATTCATTCCCTGTGGATAAGGGGGCTACTGAATGCTGAGCTGCGGTACTGTTCTGCATGAGGAGGATGCTCTCTTGATTTCTTTGACTGTGGGCAGGGGGTGCCTCTGCTCCTAACTCCTAAGCTGTCATGCTCACTATGAGGTGCAAATTCTGATTCTGAAATCCTGCTTAGAGGCAGAAAGATGCTGCTCAACTCAACAGGCTTTATGAGGCAGGGCTACGCCTCTCCTCGCCATGCAGCACGGTGCTTTATATGTCACACCAGGCGGTTGGGCTGCTGTGTGTGTGTGTGTGTGTGTGTGTGTGTGTGTGTGTGTGTGTGTGTGTGTGTGTGTGTGTGTGTGTGTGTGTGTGTGTGTGTGTGTGTTTATGTGTGTGTGTGTGTGTGTGTGTGTGTGTGTGTGTGTGTGTGTGTGTGTGTGGGTGTGTGGGTGTGTTTGTGTGTGCGCGCATGTGTGTGTGGAGCAGGGCAGTGAATGGATGAGGCAGCAGTGTACAGCCTGCTGGATCACATCACAGCACAGGGAGAGGAGACAGAGAGGAGGACTGATGCCTTAAGGCGTTCACATGCTTCCCAGCCAAAAAAGTTCGAAACAGTTGGTCGATACTGTATATTATGATGACATTTTGTGATGTTTTTGTTCGTTTTGGACTTTGGCAAGTGTTTTTTCGGCTGTTCAGGCACACAACATGTTTTCTTGAGGCAAGCCGAAGTTAGTAGCCAAAGTCTACGCCCCCTCGTCCGCGATTGGTCAACAGTAGGGATTCTTCAATTAAGTGCCTGTTGTTATTCAATGACATGAGAAATACTGTACCAAACATCCTAGTCGGATGTAAAATTGCACGACTAAGCTCTCCTTGGCAAAAACTTTAATGACAGATTTCTTAGAGGTATCTTAGATTGATAAAAGACATGTGGAAGTGTATACTGGCTATGGTGTCGCAAAATGGACAGACTGTACTATTGCCGCTTTTTTCTCGTTTTTCAAGCGAAGGTCTTTTAAGGGAGTATGCGAGCACACTCATTTGGTTTGGCTAGCTGAGCTTGGCTAGGCGGAGACATAGAGGCATTGTTTCTCTGTAATAATACTAGCAATTTTAAGTTGGCTTTAGCTAGTCCAGATAGGTTCCCAATCTCCCAGCCTCATAACTAGCTACCAACAAGCCATTTCATGCTATCAATCAAGTTAGAGTAGCTAGCTTGTCTAACTATCTTAGCTGGCATGCATGTTGGCAAGGTTGCCATAGCAACCTTCAAGCAATAGCTAAATGTAATGAATAAGAATCACATTCCTTTGAATCTTTTACCCAGATTTTTGCAGAGATGCAGAGAAGCATATTTAGTTTCTTTCAAAAAAATAACCAACAGTCAGGAGGATATACGTATTTTTTTTTTTACATAGACTTGATTATGGCTCTAGATTGCAAAAAGCTGTTTCAGGTGTTTGAAAAGTGCAAAACTCCAGACCTCCGCCACCTCAGCTTTTTGTGGTGCATGGCACCCCTTCCTCCAGCCTACTACAGGAAACCTTAACTTCAGCCTTGATGAAGTGCTAAGTAAGGACATGCCTTTGTCGACTAATACTATAAGCCTTTTGAGAGAGCGTATTGAGAGTGTGTGTGCTGTGTGTCCTCTGAGATCATGTGTGTGTGTGTGTGTGTGTGTGTGTGTGTGTGTGTGTGTGTGTGTGTGTGTGTATTTGCAGTGCAGTGTGTGTGTGTGTGTTGAGCTGAAAGTCGTCCTGTGAATCGGTTGATCTACAACGGGTGTGTGTGTATGAGCGGGTGGTGGGACACATGAGAAGGGAGGGCTCAGGGATGAGTTTGTCTTTGAGGGAGAGATGACAGACAGATACATAACATATGGCATGAAGATGTCACAGACCGGCAGAGAGGAAAACATGTGCATGGAACAAATCTTAGTTCATGCACAACAATCCTCTGTATATTGCTGCAAGCCATTTGGACCACAACAAGGCCTGCGCCTGCATGCCACTCTGTTTACGTGATTTGCATATGCCATTTATTTTTTTACCTGTATGCATGAACATGTATGCACTTTATGATATGCATTCTTGCAAGTATGCACATGTAGGTTTAATAATTTTCTCAGCCAAGTTTGTGTTCAAATTATAAATGAATACAGGTTTATATTAATCGGATCACCTTGATAAGTAATGGGATGCTTCCGGAGGCAAAGTTGACCACAGGGAACAAATGGCTTTGATTGAGATATAGAAATAAAAGGAAAATCACAACAAACTAGATAATCAAAACATCACAAAACACGAAAGTGCTCAGATTCTTTGAGCTAATTGACACCACAGGGACACAAACAAACACACGGACGGACGGAAAGACGGAGGTTATTGGTCGAACCACAGAAAAGGGGGATCGGGGGTAAAAGAGAGGGAGAAAGAGGAAGGTAGAAGGAAGAAGGGAAGATAGGAAGGAAGAATGGCGTACGTAGAGGAACCATGCGCGGTTCACCTTGGGTCTGTCTAAAGGCAGCGGCCGGCACTGAGGGCCGAGAGGAGACAGAGCGATCCCACTCAGGGCTGAACAAGGGGTGATCATAGTATTCCTCGTCAGATTGGTAGGGGCCATCCTCGGGCATAGACACAGAGATGGAGGGGGCGAGGAACTTGCACCTCTCCCGAGAATTTTGGAAGTGGTGGAGAGGGCAGGCCTCCTCCTCCTCATCCCCTACATCTACAAACAACAGACACACAGGAGAAGAACATACTGCAGGGGAAATCTGGACACAGAGATAGAGAGAGAGAGAGACAGACAGGGAGAGGCGGCTCGAGAGACACAGAGAAACAGACAGGGAGGGAAAGATAGTGAGGAGGGGAAGGGGGAGGGAGGTAGAA